>JADLZK010010890.1:0-450876 GCA_015847255.1 Hyparrhenia diplandra | reverse complement strand
GCCCAAAGGAAGGCCGGGTGACAAAGGAGGAGAGCTCTAAACGCCCGCCGAGTACTTACATTTCGATATGGCGGAGCACACACCAACGCAGCCGCCGCCCCAGGCGCCGCGCTCCTCCGCGCCCCCTCTACGGTGTGCCGCCACCGCCCGAGAGAGATGGTGCTCAAGTGTGTGGCAAAGAACGCCTTTATATATATCCGCAGAACCCGAAAGCAGCTAACCCGAACGCACGCATACAAGGTATAGGCGCACGTATTAAAAGAATCGCCGCTAACGATAACCCTAACCGTACGCTTTACAAACGATATCCGCTTTACTAGGTAGGAGTACTATAGTTACTGATACATGGTACCACATACGCACCTGTAACCCAATGAACGGGCGCCGCGCTCGTGATGTGCCGCCACTTACACACGCATGCCGACATCCATCGCCTCTAGTCGACGCTGCGTGCAGAAACTATGTAGCGGGAAACGGCCCAAATTCGTTGTACCACAAGAGAACGGGCCTAACATCCAGTCCAAATTCAGGCCCAAAGGAAGGCCGGTGACAAAGGAGGAGAGCTCTAAGCACGCCCGCGAGTACCTACAAACGATATGGCGGTGGCGGAGCACAAACCAACGCAGCCGTTGTCCTCGTGTGTCGCGCCCCTCCGCCACCACCACCGTAGAGAGAGAGAGACGGTGTTGAAGTGTGTGGCAACGCAGCGGAAAACGGCCCAGCTCGTTGTACCACATGAGAACGGGCCTAACATTCAGCCCCAAAGGAAGGCCGTCGCTGAGGCCCGTTCAAAACCGGATACAGGCCCAGCCAAATTCAGTCTCGTTACGCACGCGTGTCAACATCCATCGCCTCTAGCGGGGCCGGGCGATCGTAAGACTCGGACAAAATACAGCGCGTCTGCGGCTGCCGGCGTCGCTCCATCGACATGTGTCGCGCAACGCTTGCGCACACCACGCACACACCGTGGACTACGGCAACAACGCCACGATCAGAACATCGCGATGAATTCAGCACGCCGCGCGCCAGCGCTAAGTCTCTCGCTTATCGATACGTGTCCGCAATACCAAAGAAAAACAGCCGCATACGGGGCGACAACACACGCTCAGAAAATGACCGCGCCAAGATGGCGGTTGCGACATATCTGAACACCTGCTAACACATCTCGTCTAAAACTATATGCGCGTCGCTAGTGGTCGCGACATGTACGTACACCTGCTAACACAACTCCTCCGAAAATAAACGCGTCGGTAGTGGTTGCGACATGTACAGATACCTCCTAACACAACTCGTCTGAAAATAAACGCTACGACTTTAATTTACGTGGCGTTACATGCACCCTTGTATGTTCCAAGCGTCGGTATCGCGCGCACGCCGTGCGTACCGGTGTTAAGCAACACGGACGGTTATCGACCACGCTGAAGTCTGTGAATCCACGCCAGCGTCGTAATACTCGTGAACGGTACAGGGGCGGCGCCGCCCGGTGTCCGTAAGCAAAAACGCGTCTGAATTAGGGGTTGCATCCACAAATCGATCTCGGTCTCGAAAATGCGCCCGTGATGAAACGCGTGGTCCGAGATACGTTGAATTTAACGCACACCGGTTTCAAAAAGCGCCCGCCGCAGCCGCTGCGTCGCGCGCCAAGGAAAACGCTGCGCTGCGGATTAAGAAAACAGACGCCGTTACATGAACACGCGTTCGTAATGACCTCCTATTACCGACGCCGTATTGGTCTTGTGGGACCATCCGTCCGCCTATTACGACGCCGCCCGCCCCTGCGCTCGGAATGTCACAACACGAGACGCCGTTATTAGCGACGCCTCCGGGCTCACCGGCGGTTATTAGCCTTTTTTACATAGTGTTGGGCTGGCCCGTTTCGTCCTTAGGGTCGCTTCCATCCCTGTCAGCTGGGGAGTCGTTGACACGTGGCCCTGTTGATATTGACGTGTGTTGGCACAAAATCTGACTCCTGCGCCGCACACACTGACAAGCCGAAATAGCCGGCTTTACTCGACCGCCCGAAAGTGTCTTGATCCGAGGCGTGCCGATCAATTTGACCTCGTTAATTGACAAGGAGGTAAACGTGAGATCTGGAACATGCCTGGTGAGACCAAGACAGTTCCGCATGTATGGCTCTAAGGCCAGTTGTATCGACATATAGCTATGAGAGCTATCTGTCAGCATATAATGAATGCATTCGGTAAGCATGTATAAAGATGTGATATAATAACATTTGCTAAATGATCATAAGAAGACATGTTTGAACAAGTAAAGTCGATCATCAAGATATGATATCATAAAGCTCTATTGTATAGATCGAATTAATTGACAACATGGAAACATAAGCAGGTAACTCATAAATATGAACCTAATCTAAATGACACATGCATAGGTTTCATCCAACTAGTCTGCCGCACGTCTAGCCTTCCTAAACCCGTCAAGCTTAAACCCTTGCAAGCTAATCCACCGCATGATACCACTTGCTACAGATCTAAACCACTTACCACAACTAGATCAATCCACCGCATGATACAATCTAACCATGATAAGCTAAAAGCATGCATACATCTAAATAGATCTACAAATACTCATTACTCGTTGAAGCGTGTATGCATAGACTAGTAAAATACACATGCAAACCTAATCTAAAGCAAAGCCAGAGATTTATTCCTATTAGTCCTAACAGCAATCCACCGCATGATACACTACAACAAGCTAATCCACCGCATGATACGGCTTGCCAGACTAATCGTCCTAAACCCTTTTCGTCCTAACAGCTATCCACCGCATGATACACTGCAACAAGCTAATCCACCGCATGATACGGCTTGCCAAACTAGACTCTAACGATAGGTAGACTCACACATGCAAGATACAAGTAGATACATAACTGTATTCGGCAAGCTTGCCGAATCAGGGTCCATGAAGAAGGAACTCACACGCAAAATCTTAGCCTGCCGCACGACTCATGACTAAACGTGTACGAACCCACAACATGTAACAACTTAGATTGATCTAAGCCTGGCTATGATGAACAGATAGATCTAATGACATGATAAGATGAAAATTGAGAGCAATGATGACATCTAGATCTAATAAAAGATAAAGCCGAACCGTATCAATCTAAATTGGGCAAAAGTGTGTGCAATCATAATAAAATAAATAAACAAGTAGAAGCATGCACCACTTGGTAACTTAATGAATTCACCAGATTGCCAAATCCGATGAAGCCGATAACTAGCTCCAAGCTAGACCTTAGCCTGCCGCACGACTCATGATCTAACAAAGAACCCTCTTGCTCCATAGCCTAAATCCGCCGCACGATACTAAGCATGGTAACAAGACTACTTGCAACATAATCTAAATCCGCCGCACGATACTAGACATGGTACAAGGTTGCTGGTACTTACGGAGGTCGACGGGTCGATGTATCCCCTCACAGTAGATCGACGACACGACTGGACTCGAAGGGTGGCACGGAGCCGGTGGCACGGAGCCGGGTTTGTTGTATTTGATTTGGTAGATCTATTACAGTTGTCGGGGGTCTCATATTTATACCCTGGGCTTGACGAGTCCTAACTAATTACGAATAAAGTAACGAAAATATCTAGCTAAGATACATTGTCCTCCAAGTCTTTTCGGAGTCATGAGGCCGCATGTGATACGAGCACTTCTCCTGGATATTCTCCTCTGTAGCTTTACCCTTGCAGAATCATCACGTGCTCCATCCTCAATCTTCTTTCGGACTTGGGCTCCCTAGCCGAATAGCAGCGGCTTCCCAAATGCTACAGTACCACGAATGTTGTACCGCCAGCCGAATGACTTATTACCGAATTATCACATGCCAGTCCACTCGTCATTCAGGCCTTACCAAATTTTGGTGTTAACAACGTGGAGTTTGCTGAGGAGGTTGCAGTGTTCACCGCAAGCCGGAGTTGTCACACTAAAAGTTTGATTGTGTGTTTACAGAAAAATAGTTTCGTCATCGAAGATTCCAAATTTATTTCCTGATAAATTTAATAATTTTTATTTAGTATAACAAGTAATAATATTTTTTCTAGCAAAATTAGTGAGACCTGATTCTAAAACACACACACACTCTCTCTCTCTTTTGAACCGGGAGAGTATGTATACGATAACTCATTTTTGATAACCTCGCTAATTATTCCTATGCAGCCAATGTATTCTGCGCTTGATAAGCCAGCTGATGTTTTTTTTTGTTACAAGAGAAAAACAATGATAAACGTGGCTGATAAGTTTAATCAAGACTTTAAATTCATGTAGCAAGGTTCCGCGCGATATATATATACATGGTAATCCATCCATCCCACGTCCGATCGCGTGCACATTTGGGCAGACAGGGAGGGCCAAGGCCATGCTATCTGCTCGATCGATCAGGGATGGATCCATCCCTCCTATCAGGCGCCGGCGCCCATTGGCCAGCAGCTGTCCACAAAGCACCCTCGGCCGGCAGGACGGGAATCTGGCTGTTCCTCAGTCCGCGGGGCCCGGCGGCCTAGGGCCTTCGGCCAATCTTCGGCTTGCCGTACGTGGTAGCCCATGGGTGCAGGCGCCGCAGCCAACCGGCGGACGACAACGGCGGCGCCCCGGGCAGCGCGGGAGCGAGTGAGCGTGCAGAACTGCCACGCGCTACTAGTCAACCAGTGTACTCCCATGTCCGGCCGATCTCCAGTCCTCGGCGGGCTGACGCGCGTGCACTGCTATAAATAGCAAGGCTAGGCTTGCACAGCAGCGAGCGTGTTTCTTTTAATCTCTCCATCCAGTTCATTCCGGCCGGCCGGCCGGCCATCGCCGATCGATCGGAGAAGCTGCTGGAAGATGGGTCGCGGTCGCGGCAAGGTGGAGGTGCGTCGGATCGAGAACAGCGTGAGCCGGCAGGTGACCTTCTCGAAGCGGCGGCGCGGGCTGGCCAAGAAGGCGCGGGAGCTGGCCGTGCTCTGCGACGCCGACGTCGCGCTCCTCATCTTCTCCGACAAGGGCAGGCTCCACGACTTCGCCGCCAACGCCAGGTTCTTCCATTCCTTCCTTCCTTGGACTCTCAGCAGAAATACGCATTGCATCCATCCATCACATATTTGCGTGCATATGCATGGTACGAGTAATCCATCCTACCCCACCATGCATTTCTGGTAATCTATCCATCATCTCGTAGTGGGGTGTTTTTGTGAATCGATCTAGTGGTCACTCACCATTACACGGCAAATAAAATTATTTCTAGGCAGACACAGGCACAGGCACCGTAGCTACACCCCTAGTAGGTAGTACGCGCTATTTATGGAAGTATAGTACACTCCTGTTCAGGGTCGTGTACGGCACTGTGCTGCTACTCGATCTTAGCTCTCCTCACCCACTCACACACACACACACGGGTGGCCACACCAGCTTTATCTAGGTCGGATCCGGGACATGCATTGTTCCAAAAAAGCTCAGCTCCTGTTCAGATGAAGAAAGGGCCGTGTTGCTAGACTGACTCATCTGGTGCTCACTGTCCGCATGGCGTGTGTGTGTGCGCGCCACAAATGCACCATATCATGCACCGCACCGCACCGGGCCTCACCATGACCACTGCACCCACCCCATTGGCCGCCGTTGGACGAATCGGCACCGAGATTCCGTCGACCAAAAAACATGCCCTGTTCACAAAACGTGACGCTACGGACTGGGACTGAGACTGGCCCTTGCTTTCAGGCTTTATCTGTGCACATCACATGAACAGTTACTCCATCACTAAATGGAATTCAGTCTGAATTTTAATTAAAGAGTTAAAACATTTTGAAGTTTAACCAAAATTATAGTTTAACCAAAATTATAAGGAAATTATAAAGATTTGTGGCATCTAATAGGTATATTATGAAAATATAATTAACTAAGAATTAATAGTATTTAGTTAGCATCCTAAATGTTATTATCTTATCATATAAATTTGTTTAAACTTAAGATGCTTTAACTCTCCAAGATTTTTAGAATAACTTACCTGATTGTGGTCAATTTGGTTAAACTTATGCTTTAACTCTCTAAGATGTTATTATCTTATCGTATAAATTTGTTCAAACTTAAAATGCTTTAACTCTCTAGATTCTTGGAATAACTTACCCGATTGTGGTAAATTTGGTTAAACTTATGCTTTAACTCTAAGATGTTATTATCTTATCATATAAGTTTGGTCAAACTTAATATCTTATTACAATATAGAATGGATAGAAAATACTTCTTTTTTAAAAGAAAAATAACAAACACCCGATTGTGGTCGTTGGTCTCGGTCATCAGCCATGCTAATCAATATGATAAAGTAATTGGAAATATCTATGGCCATTCGTTCATGCAAGACATATGCAACGTGAGAACTTATTTTCATAGGAAATCATTCGTTGGGAACATAAAAGACACACATACGCTAAATAAGGATTGTACACCATCCTTTTTGAGCCTAGCTAATTTCTAACCAATGCAAAAAAATCTTTCACGTATAGCACATGCACGTTTCATTTAGAACAAGTTAAGAATCATACAAGTCCAACATCACATCACACCACAACGAGATACCATAAGAGCAGCCCCATCGCCCCATGCTGGCTTGTAGCCCTAGCTTCCACGTCGACCTGCAGCAGCCAAATCACCAGCGTTGATGGCTTCGCAGAGGTTCAGAGGTGTCTGCAGGAGCGACTACGGCCTCGCCTGACAAAAGGTTAAAGCACATGCTAAACAAAGCGTTGTGGAGGATATCGTTGGTGCCTCATCATACGTAGTAGTAAAAAGTTTTGACAAACTGTTCTGATGAAAGGTATTCGGCCCGCGTTGCTTGCGTTGTGTAATGTGTGTCCCTAGTGTGTTCTATCTAAGGCATATAGCTGTGGTAGCCCTGGTTGGGCGTGCCCTAAGTGATGGGGTTGAACACAAACAAAAAGACATGCATGACCGTGCGGTGCAGTGGAACACTAGTAAAAGGTTGACGTGGCAACCTTAGGCTTCAACCAAATATGCCTTAAAACTCTGCTTGCTTACGTAATCCACATGGTGCATGTGACTGAGGTGTTTCTGGACTGCAAAAGAACAGAGGTGTGCTTGCTAGTTTACATTATTGAGTTGGACATGAGTGATATGGAGCTGCAAGGACAGCCTGTACCTTGTTCTGAAATGTTTACCGGATTTGAGGTCAGCATCTACCGTGCTCTGCATGCCTGGTACATATATTGCCCTGCTATTGGGACTTGCATATATTCACCGCAAAAGGGAAAAAACACACTAGACATGTGTGCATTACTAAAACCGTTGATTGATGTAATAATTATATATTGAACGTAAATTGCTTGTACTCTTACATGTGCTCCATGTATCATCCATATGATAGATCTCTGTCCAGTGTCCACAGTTTCGATGGCCAGTGTATGCATATGCTATATAATAATCCCATCCCAATATCAAACGAGTGTAATTCTAGGTTTAGGCTAAACCAATTTTTTCTTATGTTTGACCATGTCTAATAGAAAATAGCATTAATATTCATATCTTTTTTTTTTTGAGATTACACAGTACAACGTAGATGCTCAACACGCACGCACACTTACCCCTATGAACACACGTACGCAAACCCTACCCCTATGAGCACCTTCGAATCTTGAAGTTTCGAAGTCACCACTGGCGTCTCGCTATCGACGGGGATGTCGCCTACCACTTAATGCACAGCGCCGGAAAATCCTGAAATAAATCCAGAATAAAGTGTCGCACCCAGGATTTGAACCCTGGGTGGGAGCCCCCCAACCAATGGTCTTTGCCATTGCGACACTTTTTAAATGTATTTCTTGAGTAATCTATAAACTAATACTTATTCGGTATTAATATCGGTACATTTTTCTTTTATAAATTTGGGCAAAGTTCAAGCTGTTTGACTTAAGGAAAAGCTAGAACTACACTCTTTTTGGCAGGAATGGGACATTATTTTTTTGTTCTATGCTCTAATTGATTGGAGAAATATCATTAATTTTTTGTATCAAACTAAAATTTATAATCCCTCTATTTGAAATTGTAAGTTGTTATGGCTTTTTGGTACTGTTTTAGTTGAGGATAGATAGAAACTTGTATAATAAATTGATAATAGGGTGATATATTAGGGCACTCACAATGCAGACTCTACTGTAGAGTCTAAAACTATTTATTATCTTGGGTAATGTGGACTTGGAGTCTTGTTTTTTCTCCCTCTCTCTTACATAAATATACTGTCACATCAGTGCCACATCAGCAAAATGCAATAAATATGATGGTAATAAATAAGCTTAGACTCTATGATAGAGTCTACATTGTGAGTGCCCTTATGTATCCATAAACACTGACTTTTTTTTACTAATAACAGTATGGAGAGAATCCTTGATCGATATGAGAGGTACTTACTATGTGAAGACAGGGATGCGACGGAAGATTACCTTGAAGAATCGCCGGTATGAATATTTCTATGTGCACGTGACTAAAAGTTTATTTAACCTATATGGAATTGTGCGTTCATTGTGTTATTGATCTTACTTACTATATATCACTCTCTATCTACATTCTTTAGGAGAACATGAGCTATGATCACATCAAGATGAGGTCCAAACTTGAAGCTCTACAGAAGAGCCAAAGGTAACAAGTTGCAAATAATTACTGACAAAATAAAACAGCTGTTAAAAGCAGAAGCTTAATCAATCTGGATACATGTATCAAATTAAGCAAGCAATCTCTGAAAAAACATGTGCATTTGTCAGATGAAAACTCCTTTTCATGCGACAGTCGACATGCATGTCTCGTATATCAGTGAGATGTAAATAATAGGGCCCTGATCTGCTCACACTGGTCATATGCTTATCCAATGTTTCAGGAATCTCATGGGGGAGCAACTTGAGTCCCTGACATTCAGAGAGGTACAGCAGCTTGAGCACCAGATAGACAACGCTCTGAGGAACATCAGATCTAGGAAGGTACATTACATGCCACATGCACGGTGATTGTCACATTGTTACAAACTCACACGTCAGTGCTCATGGTGCCTTTTGATGCCTACTTTTATTTCAGGACCACATCTTGCTCAACTCGATCGAGGAGCTCCGAAGCAAGGCAAATATACCAAATAAAGCAATTACCTTTACATCATTTCATTAATAAAAACAACTTTTTTATTTTGATGGCAAATTAGCTAGAATGTTCATCAAGTTTAGATTTTTAATTAATTCTTCAAATTGTTTCTTAATTGCTTGTTTCGATCTTCATGTTTTTGTTTGTGAGAGGTGGCAGAGTAATAATTGGCAGTTTTGTATTTTTGAATCCCTACTTGCAGGAAGCTCTTCTGATGAAACAAAATAGCATTCTAGAGAAGGTAATACATCTTATTACAACTGTAGAGCAAAAGCATCATTAGCTCCGTTCCTAGTTGAGTTACTAGTTTTGAATAAGTTGGCTAAATATATCATACATGTGGCACTAATGGTGTGAAGTTAATTAACTGGTCGTTGTACCAAAGTTGTATGGGTGAGTGGCATGCTTTCGCTAGCCGAATGGTTTTTGGTCTCAGTTTTCACTCAGAAAATTGGTCGGCACTTGACTTTTTATTATCTCCTTTCTAATAAAATAAAAAGTCGCCAAAAAAAAAAACATCCCTGATAGTGCAGGTAATCACAGAATACAAAATTTTCAGTACTCTTTTATAATCTCCAATTCCCACATGTACTTTTCAAAGTGAAACGATGCACTCTATGTCCATAGAAGTTGTCTTAATTTTCTCTAGTTTCTCATCAGTTAGTAACCTCCGAAATGTTCATTTAGTTTGAGCTCAGCTTAACTGATCTGACCTGGGGAAGTGCTTTCGTGTTCATGGTTGAAGGAGAAGGTTGCACTGGGGGCAGCATCCCTGCACACCACCAACACCGCAGCTACTTCCTCTACAGCAGTAGCAGCCATCCTTCCAAACCTCAACATCTGGTGAGCAACAGAGCATCCATCGGGTGCTTGTGCTTGGCATGCATGTTCTTTGTTCAGTTCCTTCTCCAGCTGAAGAAAGCTAATTAAGTCCTCACCTGAACTTTCCGGCAAAAACTGCAGTCCGGACGACGACTCCGAGGAGCCAGGAATGGCGGTGGCGGTGGCGGCGCCACCTGGAGCGGCGATCAGCTTGCCGTGGTGGATGCTCCAGCCACCTGCCGTCAACCATCGGCAAGAGCAGGAACAGCACTGAACGTACTGCATGTCTTCACATGATGCATGCTGTTTGGCTCGAGCTCGATTCTAATTTCTGTTAGAACTCGATTCAGATGGGACGGGGATTCGTGACCTGTCTACTGATCTACTGTTCTTATCGGTTGCTAGATTTTCATCCTGTTTTTTTTTTTTCTGTATCTGAACTGAACCTTTGGTCTGTCGTCTGTTGTAGTTTTTGGTCGCAAATGCTCCAGTTTGCGTCTTTTTTGATTTCTTTTTTTTTATAATGGCATGAGCTCTGCCTTTCAATTAAGTTGAATATAGAAGTTGCTTAGTTTTTAAGAAAAATCAGGCCCAAAAACATTACATGCACAGATCCCCAAGAACACAAAAGCCCTGCTGACTTAACCCATGACAACCCACATCTTCTCAATGTCGAGTCTGTCACTGTCACAAACAGGAAGAGAGTAGCTCCAACTTTTCACACTCATCCAGTATCTCACTCTATAACGCCTAGCATGACGTAAACGAGTTCTCAAACAACGCAGATGGTGCAAGGAAGCACTACATCACGATCTGCCCCGAAATGGCTGGTCTGTCGAGGCCACTAAGATCCTCTAGTGCCTTGAAGACAAGGTCGGACATCGAGTCTTTGTTGAGCTTGACGCAGCGTAGGAACGCCATCTCCCTAGTCTCACATTCTTCATGTGTGACACCCAACTTCTTCATGAACACTTGCCTTGCTCTGCTCTGCGCATCACCCCGTGGCCAAGCAATGGCTGCTAGACGTGCGCTACGTCGAGACAGCTTGCTTGGCTGCTTCTTCTCCTTTTGTGGTTTCAGTGGCCCATGTTGCTGGTATAGATGGCCACCGTGCCGTCTTAGGGCCAGCACGCCACCGCGCAGCGTCGTGCCGTCATGCCGGCCGTGCCGTGCCGCGGCCGCGTGCTCGTGCCCGCCTCCGCCCCGCGGCACGGCCCACGGGCTGTTTTCTCATGCCGTGCTGCCCGTGCCGCCCGTGGAAGCACGGCGCCGCCGTGCCGCCCGTTTGAGCCGTCGGGTCGAGGTTGCGAGGAGGACAACGGGCATCCGGCCGACACGATGATAGCTAGGGTTGTTGTGCCTCCTGCAGCCGCCGGCGCCGCCGCCATTCTTTGCCGCGCCGCCGCCGCCGGCGCCGGCTTCCGGTGGTGACCTTCACCTCGTGCCCTCATGGACGAGAGACATGAAGCGGCGGCCGACGCCGGTGTGATGCGGCGCAACAAAGTGTTGCGTGAGATGAGGCCGGGGTTGGGCGAGATGAGGAGCAGTGGCACAGCGGCGCTGGGAGATGCGGCGCGGCGGAGTTGAACGAGCGGCGCCCAGCGCGGGGCGGGACACGGGAGTCACGGGGATGCGAGTGCGGGACGGGAGGAGTCACAGGCCTCTAGGCTTAGGGTTAGGAAAATGAAAGATATGGGCGGGGCTGGGAACCTAGACCAAATTCTAAAAAGGATGTTGTTGAATTGAACAGGCCACCACCGGGCCATCACTATGACGGGGCCGTGCCCGTGCGTGCCACGGGCCAGGTTGGCGCCCGCACACGGCCCGGTGCCTCGGGCAGGCCCGCACGGGCACAACGTCACCGGGCGGGCCAAATTGCCGTGCCGCGGGCGTGCGTGCCGACGGGCCCGTGCTGCATGGCCAACTATAGTTGCTGGAGAGGAAGCAAGGGTTGCCGGACAGGTTTGGTTACTGATTGGATGAAGTTTGCAAGCACTGCCTCGTGAGCAGACTGGCCACCCGTCTTGTTTCATTTGGTTTCTGTGAAGTCTCGAGAGCTCTGCAGGCCAGTGATTCAAAAAAAAAAAAAAAAAAAAAAAAGCTCTGCAGGCCAGTCAGATCATTACTTCTACTGACACTCTGACAGACAATTGAGCGCAATTTATCAGGATGGATAAATAAATCCGTTTGATAAGTGGTTGTTTGCAGTAATACACATTGGGTTTGTTTTTTCTAAATGCCTGCATTCCATGGAGGGAGAGATGCATATGCACCGGACCGGACCACCCGGACGAATTGGAAGCGAGATTCGGTCGACCAAAACACGTTGTCCTGTTGACAAAACGTGACGCTACGGACGGGGACTGGGACTGGGACTGCCTGTCCCTTGCTTTCATGCTTTATTTGTGCACATCACAGTAATGGTTACCTTTTTTTAAAAAAAAAAATCTTTTTTACCCGATTGTCGTCTCGACCAGCCATTTCTCCAAGGAAACACGACTTCAATCTGCGACTCTAAAAGGTCATTCTCGTTTTTCTATCTTTGGCTGACGAGAAATCTGAAACAAAATATGACTATATTTTTTTTTTTTTTGAGAATGACACAGTACAATGCAGACGCTCACAACACGCACGCACACTCACCCCTATGAACACACGTACGCAAACTCTACCCCTATGAGCACCTCCGAAGGACTGAGCACCCGGCAGATCTGAAGATTCTCGAAGTCACCATTGGCGCCTCGTCGTCGACGGGAACGTCGCTTACCACTTAATGCATAACGCCGGAAATCTATTTAATTCGATAACTAAATAAAGAAGTCATTGAAGGGTTTTTTTCTTTCATCAAAATCCATCGCGTCCTAGCTAGCAATTAGGAAGAACATACAATAGTCGCCCTTGGGCTTTAACCACATCGGTCTTAACTCTGCTTCACTTACATATACCCACACGGTGCATGTGAAGGACCTGTTTCTAGAGTTCGAAATGATTCAGCGGAGGTGGTTCTTGCCAGTTTAAAACTCAAATTATTGAGTTGGACATAGTAAGTCAGTGATGCCTCAGTGACTTCAGAGACGGAATCAACGAATTAAGGCGGGGCGGACAAATATGATCATATATTTTAGTGTGATAAATATATATATAATAATATGTTTCAACAACTTATGCTAAACATTTACACTATTTCTAACCAAAATCATAATATTTTTAATGAAAAATGGGCAAAATTGATATTTTTGTGCTATATATTCAAATATTCACATAGATTTTAATGAAACTACTGTGTGAGTGTGTGTCTGGTGGGGGGGGGGGGCATGGCCCCTGAGGGTCTATCGTGCTCTCCATGCCTTGTAATACATTGCCTGCTGTTGGTATCTGCATATATTTACCGCAAAAGGGGCAAAACAAACACTATACATGTGTGGATCACTCAACCGTTGATTGATCTCATTATTGAACGTGATTTGCTTGTACTCTTACATGTACTCATGCATCATCCATATGATAGATCTTGTGTCCACAACTTTGATGGACAATGATCTTTATGAATGCATATGCTATGTAATAATGCCTCCATAGGAGTGCAATTGTAGGTTAAGACAAAATCATTTTTTTTTTCTTAAGTTTGACCATGTTCATCAAAGATAGTATTAATAATTAATCTTTGAATAGGTTTTAAAATATATTTTTTAGAAATCTAATAACAAGTACTTATTCGGTATTAATATCAGTACAGCTTTTATAGATTTGGCCAAACTTTTTACTCCTTTTTGGAACGAAGGGAGTACATTTTATTCTATGCTTTAATTGATTGGAGAAACTCTTTTCGTATATCGAACTAAAATGTATGATCCTCTATTCCTAATTGTAAGTTGTCATGGCTTGGTGTTGCAATTGAGGATAGAGTTTCATAAAAAAAAAGGTTGAGGATAGAGATAAACTTGTAAATTGATGTTATGTATCAATAAACATTTCCTCCTTTTGTTTTTAATAATAGCATATGGAGTGAATCCTTCACCGATATGAGAGCTATAGATAGAGATGATGTGATAGGAATAGACTGTCCCCATGTCGCCCTTCCACGCAGGTGGCTCGGACAACCAAACCCTAGCCACCACGCTCCTCCACCCTTCCGCCCCCTCTCTCGCCGCGCCGCCGACGGAGTAGGCCACCGGCAGGACTGAGCGACCTACCATGATGGTGGCGGCAAGGCTCTCCCAGTTGATGGCAGTGAAGGGGTGGCGTGGGCACTCCTTCCCTCTTCCCCGTTTCTCCCGTGCCCCCATCAACAAAGGTGTTGGCAGTAGGGTCATCTCCAAGGCTGGCTAGATCGACGTCTGGGTGGCCAGAGGCGCCTGTAGGGTGGAGGACGACGTCCGCACGACGTTGTGGCTACGCAATGGCCCGATGGGCACCCGATCTGACCTGCACGACGGTGAGTTGCGAGATCAGCCTGCCATGGCTGGTTCCACGGTGAGCGGGGCATTCAGAGGGGTGACAAAAGGCCTTCTACACCGACTGGCTTCATGGTGGCGGCGGAGTCAGGACTAGTGCCCGGGTGGCTAGGTGCCTGGTGGGTCGGATCTAGTGGGTTGACAGCAGCGGCGGTGCCGTGTTGCAATGGTGGTGCAGCGGGAGCGCGGAGGTGGTCTGTGTTGGTGTTTGGGGCGATGCTTCTCTACCTATCCCATGTTTGGGGTGATGCTTCTCTACCTATCCCTCCCCACACGAATGTACCTGCTGCAGCGGAGGGTAGCGTCCATGCTGGTGATTTCAACATTCGTAGGGGATAGCTCGTCGGGGGCGTCCAGTTTTCCGGATTTGAGTCGGATCCAGCGATGGTTTATGTCGCTGGTGTATGGCGTAACTGCATGGCTCTTGGAAGTAGTGGCAGTGCTACCATGTTTTGACGGCGGTGACGCTTGTGAGCGCCATTTTCCTCACTAGAGGCGTCGCCTTGTCCTTCATGAGGATCTCTCCAGGTGGAAAAAAAACACCAGTGTATCTGGTTGGGCGATGATGGCGTCTTTGGATGTCATTTTCTTGTTGGAGACGTCGCTTTTGGAAGATTCTATGGGTTGTCGGCTTTGGTGCCGGCATCGAGTTGGTCGGTCCCTTGCACATGTAACAAGTGCTTCGTAGCGTTGCCAGGTCAGAGTCTCCAAGGGTTGTCAGCGTCCTACGATCTTTTAGTATCCTCTAGATCGGACAGACGTGTTTTGGCGGCGATTTATCGACTTGGTGGTCATATCCTTTTGGGGTTGACTTCACAGGGCAAGTTAGAGTTCCTTATTGAAGATGTATTTTTTTCACTGGATTTTTTAGTTGTACCAGTGTTGTCAGGTGACGTAGGTCTTACTTGTACACTAGCTACCTTTTGTAACAATTATGGCCTGATGTATCCTCGAGAGAGGATGACCGAAGCTAGAAATATATTTTTCATTATCTAAAAAAATGTGAAGATAAGGATGTAATGGAAGACTACCCTGAAGAATCGAAGGTGCGGAAATACTAAGAGGGAATACTCTGAATATTTCTATATGACTAAAATCCTATTTAATGGAACAATTGTGCATTGTTTCTTGATCTTACTATCACTTGCCTTTGTAATAACTTTGATTAGGGGAACATGAGCTATGACCACATCAAGTTTAGGTTGAAACTTGAAGCTCTACAGAAGAGCCAAAGCTAACAAGTTGCAAATAATTACGGATAAAAAACAGCTGTTAAAAACAGAAGTGCAATCATTTTGGATATATATCGAATATATTAAGCAAACAATCTCTGAAAAAATAACATGTGCATTTGTCAGATGAAAACTCCTGTTCACTCGACAGTCGACATGCATGTCTCATAGGATACCAGTAAGATGTACTCCCCTCCATACCCATAAAACTTGACGTTTAGGACAGCGGCGCGGTCTTCAAAACATAACTTTAACCTCTTATTATTATAAAAATATTTCTCGAAG
Organism: Hyparrhenia diplandra; assembly: GCA_015847255.1. Classification (NCBI taxonomy): domain Eukaryota; kingdom Viridiplantae; phylum Streptophyta; class Magnoliopsida; order Poales; family Poaceae; genus Hyparrhenia; species Hyparrhenia diplandra. The sequence continues at coordinate 434,960 of JADLZK010010890.1, read as the reverse complement.
AGTGATATATTTATACTCTTATGAAAGTATTTTTCAAGACAAATCTATTGGTATAGGTTTCATATTTGCAAACTCAACAATGTAAAAGTTATTGATGATTTATATTTCCAATGTTTGACTCAAACCTTATCCTAAACGTCAAGTTTTTTTTTATGGGTATGGAGGAGTAAATAATAGGGCCCTGATCTGCTCACACTTGTCATATGCTATCCAAATGCATGCATGTTTCAGGAATCTCATGGGGAGCAACTTGAATCCCCGACATTCAGAGAAGTAGCAGCTTGAGCACCAGATAGACAGCTCTGTTATAATGTTACTCAGACGTCAGTGCTCACAAGTGCCTTTGATGCCTACTTTATCTATTTCAGGACCACATCTTGCTCAACTCGATCGAGGAGCTCCAAACAAGACAAATATACCATATAAAGATATTACCTTTGCACACATCGTTATTAAAAACAATATTTTTATTATGATCATAAATTACTTTTTTTTAGAAAAAGGAATATATTAATATCCTTCAGCATCGACTAATGCATATGGTTGTATGATCACAAATTAAGTAGCTAGAATGTTGATCGATTTTAGTTTTTCAATTAGTTATTCAGATTCTTTACTAATTGCTTGTTTTGGTCCAAATAGAGAACGTATGATATGAAAACTAGCTTCGTATGCAAATTATAGAAACTTCTATCAAAGCCACAAGATCTGGATCCAATGTGTGTCTTTTTTTCACTTAAACCTCCCCACCTGTTGGGTTTAAATCTAACCTGTGCGTATCCAGGTGGGAGAGATTAAGTGAAAAAAGGTCACCTGTCTACGTTGGATCCAAATCCTATAACCATGATATGAAAACCAGCTTCGTGTGTAAACTATGGAAACTATCAAGGCTATAGAATTTGGATCAATGTCCATGGAGACAGGTGGACTTTTTTCACTTAAACCTTCCCACCTGGATACACACGGGTTAGATTTAAACCCAACAGGTGAAGGAGTTTAATAAGTGTAAAAACCTCCCACACGTTGGATCCAGATCTTGTTGCCTTGATTGGAGTTTCCATCATATGAAACTGATTTTCATAACATACATTTCCGGCTAAACATATCATATACATGTGCTACTAGTGGTGTGAAGTTAATTAATTGGTCGTCGTACCAAAGTTGTACGGGTGGGTGGCAGTAGCTGAATGTTTTTTTTTGGCCTCGGTTTTCACTCTGAAAATCGCCCCCACTTGATTTTTTTCCTTTTCTAATAAAAGTCACACAAAAAAAACATCCTTGGTAGTTCAGATACTTCTGAAAGTGAAACGATGCACTCTATGGGTCTCCTATTTCAATGGAAGTTGTATTAATTTGTTTTAGTTTCTCATCTGTTAATTACCTCCCAAATGCATTTTTTCATGAGTTTGAGCTCAGCGCAACTGATCTGGCCTGGAATTGCTTCTGTGTTCATGTGATTAGGAGAAGGCTGCACTGGGGGGCATCATCCCTGCACACCACTAACACCGCAGCATCCTCTACAGCAGTAGCAGCCACACTTAAACCTGAACATTTGGTGAGTAACGGAGCATCCAAGCACCCGGTAAAACCACTAAGCTTGTACTTGGCATGTTCTTTATTTTCAGTTCCTTCTTCAGCCGAAGAAAACTAAGGCCCCACCTGAACTTGCCGGTAAAAACCACTACTACCTAAACGATTTTTGGTGGCGGTCAAAAAACATTTCCGGTGGCGGTTTTTATAACCGCCACTAACGTAGGGTCACGGAAAATACCCGATTTTCCATGGCGGTCAAAATGCCTGTCATGGTTAATAATAAAAAAAAATTAAAAAAAAATGAAAAGCCCAGATTCAAGCCCAAATGGGCCCTAGGGTTCCCCGCCGTCGTCGGTGGAGGCCGCCCACGCGCGGAGGGCGAGGCCCGCGCGTCCCACGTGGCGAGGAGAGGCGAGGCCCGCCGCCCGCAGCCGGATCCCGCCGCCGGGCGCCCGCAGCCGGATCCCGCGCGCCGCCGCCCTTGACGCCGGATCCCGACCGCCGGAGTAGCCCGCCGCCGGATCCCGCCGCGCGGGAGCCGTGCACGGCCGGATCCCGCGCGCTCCCGCCCTTGACGCCGGATCCCGACCGCCGGAGCCACGGACGCGCGGACTCCCGACGCCGCCACCGGGAGGGCGCATGACCGGCGGGAGTGAGGGAGGGAGTGGGCCGCCGGCTTGGGAGTGGAAGAGGGAGAGAGGAAGATGGAGGGGGACAGAGTTGGTGGAGTCGCGCGCAGAGGGAGAGAGGGAGTCGAGCGCCGCGCGCTGGCTTCTGAGGAGTGAAGTGTGGGAGAGGAAATGAGTTGGTGGAGTGAGGAAACCCTAGTCCAACTTTATATATGACAGCATCGTTATCGGGCCAAAGTGGGCTTTTCTTTGCTAGGGTTTGCTGGTTGTATGAGCCTTATTTACCATGGCGGTTTTTATAAAAACCGGTTTTTATTATTTTGATTTTATAAAAACCGCCACGGTTAATTGATTTACCATGGCGGTTATAATAACCGTCACGGTTAATAAAAAATAACTGTCACGATTAATCATACTATTAACCGTGGCGGTTTTTTAAAAGCCCGCCACGGAAAATGATTCTGAAGTGTCCTGTAAAATCAATTCAGTAGTGAACTGAACTGCAGTCCCGGCGACTCCGACGAGCCAGAAACGCGGCGCCACCAGGAGCGGTGATCAGCTTGCCGTGGTGGGCATGGATGCTCCAGCCACCTGCCGTCAACCAACGGCAAGGGCAGGAACAACACTGAATTGCATGCCTTGAGATGATGCATGCTGTTGGTTCGAGCTCGATTCCAATTTCTGTTAGAACTCGATTCAGATAGGACGGGGATTTGTGATCTGATCTACCGTTCTTATCGGTTGCTAGATTGTCATCCTGCATTTTTAGTATCTGAACCTATGGTCTGTCGATTGTTTTGTTGTAGTTTTTGGTCGCAAATGCTCCGGTTTGCGTCTCTCGGTTGGTATCGTTTGTGTAAAATTTGCTGCAGTCCTTTATGTCATTTCAGCTGTTTTTTTTTTCCACCTTGAGCTTTCAAAGCTAGTCTTTTTTTTTTTTTTTGACACAACATTACAACGCAGACGCCACAACACGCACGCACATTCACCCCTATGAACACACAATTAGGCCCAAGAAGGCCCAGGCTGCCTTTTGCATATGGGTCAATTTTGGGTTCCAATGGCCCAACTATTGATAAATTCCGTTTTCAAAAAACTATCGATAAATTCGAGCTGAAATAAAAAAAAAAGAAAGAAATTGGGGTGGAAACAATGTTACAAGCTCAAATGTGTCCCGTGGACCAACTAACTGAACTGGTTGTCGTCCTTGCACTATAATACATACTATTTTGGTCCAGTTTCTCTCGTAGTTCTACCCAAGTTACTGTTAAATACTACAACTATGCAGATAATTTTCAAGGCGACATACTGGATTCGTCAATGGTCCATATTTCATAAAGAGGTGCAGTTTACACTATCAAGGAAGGATGCAAAAGATGAGAAACATTGAGTATGTTCATTTTTGCGAAGTTTGGTTGAAATTTCTTAAACCAGTTAGGTGTTGTTTGGGGGGTTTGTTTGCCTCATGGCATTCTTTTGTAATAATGACTCTTAGTTGTATTACATTTTCGAACGGTAGAGACCGGAACTTTGCTCCCTTATCTAAAAAAATGGACACAACATTGTTTTTCACACACTCCCACCCTATTTGCTCATCCTAGGCATCATATCAACCTTAGTTTAGTTGACGATCTTCTCCTTATCTCCAAATCCCTCTCATGGTTATATGACATTGTGTCTGGATATATATATATATATAATATATATATATATAAAATATATATATATATATATATATAACTTTTAACTTTTACTTGAAATCTAGCACCAGCACAAGCAGATCCAAAAACTTAATTAAACATTTCATGTACAACTAGGCTAGCATAATAAAAGAGATAATATAGAAAGGTTTACCATAAAAGTATTGAATTACATAAAAATTATTTAAAAATTATTTGCTTGAAGAAGCAGCGTGCAAAGGAAGCCAGGGAGGGAGCCAGAAAGGTTGGAAGAAGGGCAGATAGTGACTTACCTTAAAATCCTGAGATTTCTTTCTTACAATCAAGAAGCATTGGCAAAGAAGAAGGGAGGAAACAACAAGGAGGAGCCGGGAGGGGAAAGAAAGAAAGATAGCTACACCACCTTTCACACACTCTGTCCTTGTGCTTGAGACTATCACACAATTTGCCGGGATGGACAAATAAAACCGTTTCATAATTGGGTTTTGCAGTAATATACACATTGGGTTTGATTCTATAAACCATTTCAAGTGTGCACGTTTTATATTTCATTTTAATAAACAAGTGGAGCACATAAAAATATTGTATACAGCTAGATCTTTCATCAAATAAATTTTAATTATTATTTTACAAACGTAATATTATTATTTTGGGGCATGATGAACTCTATATTACCTTGTTTATCAATAAAATAGAAAAACTGTATAGAAGTGTGTAACACTCTAGGTGTTAAGCATCTTGAAGGCATGATCATTTGCATAGCATCATTATCATTTCATGCATGAGCAAGTTCATAATAGCTTTTAATTTTGAGTTGCTACATTTCATGCTTGCTTGACTTAGCTACTATAGGATCCTTGCTATAATTATGTTTTGGACCTAGATTATGCTTAGATGTATTTTTGACATAATTTAGGACCATGTTTGAGCTTGTGTTTCAATTTAGAAAATTTTTATAAAATAGCCCTAGTGTGTCAAACCTCTTTGACCCATTTTGAAACTCATTTCAAAAGTGCTTGATAGAAGTGTTTTTAGCAAAAAGTTTCTATAGATGAAATGAAGTATTTTTCTTGTAGAGCAAATGATCAGTTGTAAGTTTCTTGTGAAAAGGTTTTGAAATGACCCAAATAGAGCCCCCAAGTTTGAGTCAAACTTGAGTCAAATCCAAACTCTGTTTTTGAATGTTTGATTTGCCCTTGCTGTTTTTATTTTTTTAGTTTCAAATCTAGGCCGAATTAGAAAAAGTTCATATTGAGTGTTTTGTAGCTTATGAAATTCTCTACAAAGTTGATGTTTTGACTTTTTCCAAATTCTGCACGAATCTCGAGGCACAGGCCAAAACCAACGCTGACTCAGAAAAAACAGAGTGGGGGGTATCGGCTCATCGCCGGCCGACACCGCCCAGCGCCGACGTGGCGTCACACGCGTGAACGCCGATGTACGGCCCGGATGGGGCGGTACCGGTCGCGCGCCGGCGTATAAAGGGCGGGCAACGGGTTGCCCCTAACCCTAGCCCCATTCCACCGCGCCCGCCCGGCCGCCCCGAGCAGCGAAACGCGCGCCCGCGGCATCCATTGCCGTCGATCCCGAGCCCCGCCCGCCGTGTTCGCCGTCACCGTCGCGCTAATCCGCCCCAAACTGCATCCCTAGCATCGCCATGGGCTCTTCTACCTAAAGCTAGCATCGAATCGAGGTAAAACGCGAGGTGCGGACCTCATTTCCGCATCCCGCGACGCCCGGGCGAGTCCGCCATGGCGCCCGATGGGGCAAACCGTCGTCCGAGCTCGTAGATCGGGTTTAGATCGTTTCGTTTCGTGTTTTAGCTCCGCCTAGATGTGCTTGAGCTTCCGAGCTAGATGGTTGAGTGAATCTCGCCACCGTTTCGCCCAGGACGCGTTGTCGCCGACGAGTTGCCCGTGGCGCCGCCCGCTGCGTCCGTTTTCGCCGTCGTTGCTCCGTTAGGCTTCTAGGTTGCTTGCATGTCATTTATTAGGCCTAGGAGAGTAGAGAACGGCCACCAGTCGCCGTTTATCGCCGGAGAACGGCCGGGGCGCCGGCGTCCGCGCCGCCGCCCCGCCGCAGCCCCGTCTGCCGTCGTCGTCGTTTTGGTCGGTTTCAAGACAAAACCAAGTGCACCAACGTGTTCGCCTCGTCGGCGTAGATGCTTTTAGAGTATTTGGTTGCGCGATTTGGTCATCACCGGCGAAAATCCGCCCGACCGACCGCCAGCCGCCGCGCCGTGCTCTGCTTCGTGTCGCTGACACGCGGGCCCCGCCCGTTTTCTTTTTCTTTTTCTTTTTTTTTTTCTGTTTTCCAGTTTTGGTTGAAAAGCTTTGGAAATTCATATCTTGGTCATTTTGAGTCCAAATTGAGTGAGACAAATTTTGCTATGCTTGTTAGAAGATAGGCTACAGTATAAAATTATGAAACCCTATTTTCTGAGAACTTTTATATAGAGTTTTATTTATGGCCATAAATGCATGGAAATTGAGGAAAATCATATCTTTTAATTGGTACAAGATAAAAATATGCTTTCTGTATGAAAAGTGCTTGTTTTTGTGAGTAGAATCCAGGAAAAATATCATGCATGGTATGTTCTGTAGAAGGAATGTGATTTTCTATTTATGTGCTTTTTGCTATGTGATCTTTAGAAATTCATAGAAAAATAATTACTAAGGTTTTGGATGTAAAACTTGGTGTGGTGGTTTTTAATAGGTTTTGGTAGATGTTCATACTCAGAAATCTGTTGTCTGACACTTTTCATAGTACAAAGTATTTTCATGCCTAGGTTTGGTGTCAACTTGTCATTTTTGTGTAAAGCTGTATAAGCAGGATCTTGCCATGATATTTTTATGGTAATTGTTATATTCCATTATAATGCTCTGGTAATTTTTGTAGAATTTTCTGAAGTGGTTGTATATTTATCATGATTATGGTGCTTGGAAAATAGGCTAGAAATATAGGTTTATATGATCATGTTGGGTAATTGTATTTTTATTATGTGTTCCTAGCATGTTTATGACCTGTTAGTGAGCTTGGTTTGGTTAGCTTAGAAGTTTCTACATTTTCTTGCTCTAGCATTTTATTTGATTTTAGTGTGCAAGTGTAGTGTTTGCTAGGGCATATTATTTTATGTGCTTTAGATTATCTTTTGGATTGTCCAATAGGTTTATTTGGTAGATGATTACTTGATTTACTTGCTGGTCAAGTTTGAGATAAGTTGCATGAGTAGTTTTGAAGTTATGGATATTATATGTGGTGTTTGGGTTGAAAACAGGGTCTCTGTTTTTCCCAATTTCGAGGCTGATAGGTTTAGATTTAGCTCTGGATGCTGTGGAATGTTTTGTAGGAAATTTTGTTAGCTTTCCATAGAGTCCTAGTTCACTGAATTTGGAGTTGTAGAACTCCTTGTGTGATTTTTTTTAGTGACAGCTGTCGTGCTGTCATTTTCTTGTCGATAGAGAGATAGGGTGTGGTTCGATGTAACGTGATAATGTTTCTTGTGTAGATTAAGTTATGTTTCTGCAGAAGAGATATGCACTTACTAATAGCTTGCATCATGAAGCATCCATTCATCATACATATTCTATTTATTGCAAGTTGTTGTTCATGCAATTATAATTATTTCTTTTCTCCATCTTATGCATCATCTCAAGATCGGGGGAGGTTCTGGAGGAGCTGATCGAGGAGCCAGGGGAGCTGTTCCAGCTGGGAGTGCAGACCGGAGGAGTCACCGGAGGAGAAGGATCGACCGACGAGTTGACTGAGTGCCCGGAGCACGTTCCGGCAATGTTTCTGCGAGGCAAGCCCCGGAGCATTCTGCCCTTTCCTATTCTTCCAACTAAATTGACTTGAGTCCTTTATATGTTTCCTGCATTACGTATAGGAAATGGTTGAAACCGTTGATGCATTATAATCCTTGCTGAAGTTGTTACCCTATCCTATTAGCAGAGTCTAGGTTAATGCTCGATACCATGCTTGCGATAGATAGTGATGCCGGTCACTTGAGGAAATGTTGTGCACAATCACATGGGTGATTGTCAAGCTGCCGCTTGAGAACCCGATAAAATAAAACATGTGAGATTGGGTGGAGTTTGTGGTCCTTTCCACCTGATCGATTAAGGACTCATACTTTGTCGGGCTGTGGTCGGAAGTTGAACGTGCGGCATATAGTAGGCTCCGCGGGTCGTGAGCCACGAAAACTCGCAAGAATGTTAGGGGCGGCCATGCTCGCTTTATCGCTCCTCCTTTGGCATTGGTTGCGAGAGGGTTTTTATTGGGTGCAAGAAGATGCGCCGATGATGTCGGTCTCGTTGCACGCTCACTTGGCACCCGAGAAGGAGGGGGTAGCCGGGCAAGACCGAGACTTTTACGTCCCCGTAACATCTTGAGGAGTGATCGGGTCTGCCTTTGCAAAGTAGACTTGGTGTGTGTCGTCGGGTATTCGCCACCTGGTTTGCAATCGATTCGAATCGCCATCTCTCTGGATAGTGAGAACCGGGATACCTCCACGGCAATGTAGTCTTAATCACTACAACATAAATGTCTTTTATCATGTTGCGGCTAATTTATCATGATCCGCCATTTATACTTTGTTATTTATTCTACTGAGCAATGATTAATCTTGACTATACAGGATCTATGTTATGTAAGTAATAAGAACCCTGTTAACTTGGAATGATACAAGTAGTATGTGTAGGCTCACTAAACCACCTTATTTGCGAAATTAATGTGAGTCAGCTGAACCCCAAATAAAGCCTAGCATAATCCTTGGAGTCCTTATTTTATTTTGGACGGGTAAGTCTAGCTGAGTATTTTGTACTTAGGGTTTTATTCCCGTTGTTGCAGGTGATCATATTTACCATGGTTATTGTAAGACTTGTCTGCATTTCTGTTGATGAAGAGTAAGGCCGGGGCAAGGCAATTCCATATCCCCTGTCTCATCTTTATTCTGGGGATGACTATCTACCGGCACTATCTTATATTTGTTTTCGTTAAAAGACTATTTGGTTTTCGCAAACTACTGCTTCCGTACAATGAACCTGAGTTTGTAATAAATCATACTTCGCACTCTGATGTTTAATATATCGAATTTGGTTTGAAATACCTGCGGATTTTACTACCAAGCTCAACGATCCTGTTGTATGTTGTTGATGAGTTTGAAATCACTCGGAGATTTTCGGAATACCGGGTTTATATGGATTCAAGTGTAGATTGCGATTACTTCGGTGATTGCGAATTATACTTGATTTCTTATAAATTGGTCGGCTCTGTCACAAAGTGTCTTATTTTTTGGGCATGTATAAAAGTCATTTTTTATTACGAAAGGACGAGAAGCTATTTTGAACAAAAAACACTACTACTGAAAGCATTTTGGGTGGCGGGCACTTTGGGTTGTTTGAGGCGGTCAAGGATGCCCGTCAGCGATGAGTGGTCACGGTAAATCTGTGGATTAGGGTCGCGGGCAAAAATGCCCGCCACGGTTAATTGCCCAATAAAATTAAAAAAAAAGCCAAGACGGGCTTGGATCTGGGCCACCGTCATGGATCTGGATCCAAGCACCGTTGTCGATCCGCTGCCGCCGTCATGGATCTGGATCCCAGCGCCGCCGCCGACCATTGCCGCCGTCATGGATCCCAGCGCCGCCGTCGATTAGCAACTCAAGGAGGATTCCATCGGGTCGTCGATCCGCTGCTGCCGTCGTGGAGAAGGCCCGTCGTAGCCTCCGCTTGGTGGAGAAGGACGTAGCCATCGTGGATCCCAGCACCGCAGCTCGGAGCCATCATGGATTCCAGCGCCGCCGCTCGAAGGAGACCCATCATAGCTGCCGCGCCGCCGTGGATCCTCCTTGCGCTGCCATGGATCCTCCTTGCGTCATGGATCCGCTCGCGCTCGTGTAGAGGGGGGAGTGCCACCGCTACCCACCGTGGGAAGGCCACCACGCCGAGGATCCAGCGTGTCGCCACCGATCTGCGCCGGACGGAGGAGGAGAGGGCAGGGGAGGTAGGATGGGGGAGGGGGCGCCGCTGGGAGGACGAGGTGCGCGCGAAGGAGCGCATGAGGGCGATGGGGATGGAAGCGTGTGAGGGCTTTTGAAGTGTGTGAGAGAGAGGGGATGGAGTGTGTCTCTCAAACCCTAAGTCACTCTATTTATATGTGGAGGATGTTATCGTGTCAAATGGGCTGCCTGCTGGCCCTGATTTATGGTGGCAGGCTTTTAATGTTGCACACCACGGAAAATTGATTTACCGTGATGGGCACATTAGTGGGACTTTTAATTTTTTGCCACACAATGCCACTCTTACGGAGGGATTGCAACAGATTTGCCACCAATGGCCCACATGTCATAGACTCAGATGGACCCACTTGTCATTGACGCACAACAGGGGGCATCCATAAGAGTGGCAAAAAGTTAAAAAATCCCCACATTAGTATGTCTCTCGAACCCTAAGTCACTCTATTTTAATGTTGCACACCACGGAAAGTTGCCCGCCATAGAAAATCTATTAACCGTGGCGGGCGACCAGCCCTGCGGCTGGCCTGGCCAGCCAGCCATTAATCGTGGCGGGCAAAGTGTGTCCCCGCCACGGATTTATTTGGAGGTGTCACATATAAGATTCTGTGTACTAGTGAAATAAACACGAGGAAAGTAGGAAACATGCATTGATGAATGAACTTTTAGAAAGACATGTACATCAGACTCATGTAAGTGGAACCCTGGGGCTATATATGATGATGACCTGGCCTCCTTATTTTTTTTCATGCTAAAGCTGCCATACTATTGGAATTCAAATGTCCAGCTTCTAGTGCTACATACATCTGACTCTTATATGAAAAGTGCCATCATGATGCAGCTACCTCAAAAAACTCAAGGCAACTTTATTTTGCTCAAATAGTCTGTTGCCATCTTACTACACACAAACGTGCAAAAGAAAACCACACTATAATTATCACGGCTATATCACCAAAAATCACCAGTTCACGATCCGTACGTGGTGCTATCATGACTGCACAAAGCAACAAAACCAGAGCTGTGCTGGCCTTGTCGGTGATGTAACACAAACAAATATGTATATACATATATATTGATGCACACCCCAACAATAAGGACACACATTTGTCAAAGACATGCCTGCATTTTGGTCATCAAATCATGCTACAATGCCAGCCTTTATGGCCAAACAAAAGGCTAGGATAAGATAAGGATTTCAAGCTCTAGATCCATGGGTCATGATGATTGATTGACAGAATGTCCTGAATTAATAATGTCCTTTCTTTATTTGTTCCTCTTTCCTTGGATCACACTATTCTTAATCAAGTGCAATGATTTGTTTGATATAGGGATTAACAAAGAACCATGGACAGCACATGTTTGAAAATTTGAATGTAAATAATATGTGTGGGGGTAAATCTGTTGATTATGTATGTAGTAAATAAAATAGAGATCGAGTTAACTTCAGCTGGCGTTGTCTGGACTTGGGAGAGACTGCTCAGACGGAATTAAAAGCAGACAGTTATGTTTAGGAGTTTTCTTTTAAAAAAACGATTCAAGCACAAACCAAGCAGAAGTACAGATTATATTAAGATTAATGAGTCCAGATGGAACAAATTAACTTCAAGAATAGAGACACATCATGTTGCAAATTTATTCATCACGCACCTTTCCCATATAGCACATTTGTTCATAACTGACAACACAGACCGTCTCACTTAAACTCCCTCTGTGTCCTAAGATAAATTAATGCCTAGAATCACCCTAAGCCAAATTATCTCAAATTTGACCAACTTTATTATAGGATTAAGTAACATGTCTTTGATGTAATTTATTTTATAATGTATCTAGTGATGCTAATTTGATGTCATAAATATTGACATTCTTTTCGATAATTTTGTCAATATTAAAAGGTTTAACTTACAATTACTTTATGATTTAATTTGGACCAGAGAGTATGCAAGGTTTGACGTTTATTGGATTATTAAGTTGTAATGAAGTTGTCTATAACTTTTTTTTTTTGGAAATTAGTCCCCTGCTAAAACTATAGCAGTTCAATTTTAAAAATTAGAAGCTCACTAGAAAGATAAAATATAGTACATACTCCCTCCGTTTCAAAATTTTTGTCACTTGCGCTTCTCGAGAAATAACTTTGACAAATTATATATTAAAAATATTAATATTTATCATGCATAATTAGTATATCATTGGAAAGATTGTCGAATCTAGTTTTTACAAATTTATTTAAAGATACAAATATTGCACGTATTTTGTACAAATTGGGTCAAAGTTATGACATAAAAACCGAAAACGACTAACATTTTGGGACGGAGTGAGTATATAAATAGAATAATATTAGCTAAATGAAAAGGAAAAGGCGCGTGTAGGTGGCCGCCAGCCGACCTACAAAGCCCAAACCATTTCGTTCAAAAAAAAAAAACCCAAAACATCACCGTGAGCTTTTTAGGTTTTGCCCCTACACTTCCGGCGGGACCCACATGCCAGCCGTTACTAATTGGTCTCAACCATACCACTCTGCCCCCTTCAGTTCACTACTCTGAAATAACCTCACTCTCACTGCAGACTGCAGCTAGAAATCAAAAGTCCGGCAAACGAACACCCGACGCCGGCCATGGCCAGGCCACTCTCTTCCTTCTGCCTCCACCGGATCAGGTCCGGCGGTACAGCGTCCACTGCCGCACCGCCGCCGTCGATATGTGCCAACAGGGAGGCCTCCTCCGACGGCGGTGAGATATGCAAGTCGCTCAAGGACGATGACAAGCAGCAGCAGCAGGAAGCAGGAGGCGATCGAGAGGATCAGGCTAATAACAAGAAAGGTAGCGTGGAGGCCGCCGTCGTCGTGGGCAGGAAGGTGATGGTGGCGGCGGACGGCGGCAGCGAGGAGGCCCGGACGGCGCTGCAGTGGGCGCTGTCGCACGCCGTCCGGCCCTGCGACACCGTGGTCCTGCTCGACGTCGTCAGGGGCGGTGGCAATGGCGGCAAGAACCGTGCGTAAGCTGCATAATCAACCATTTATTACGTGCGTCCTGGTTACAAACTTTCATTATTTGTTTGAGAACCGAGCGAGATTGGTTTTCTTTTCTTGTTTGGTGGATGGATCATCTACATTAGGACGCGATCCAAGAGGAAGCCAGCACCTGGAAGCGATGAGGAGCATCTGCCAGGCCAAGAGACCAGAGGTACGAAATCGATGGGCCTTATTTTAGCTATATTTGAAGAAAGTTTGGTATCTATATCTAACCACAATCACTGATGCATATCATTGACACAATCTCAAAGTATACAAGCGAACATCAAGTTTTGTAAGGGAACACTACTAATTGCAACACTGATTTACTCTTACAACTAACCAACTGCAACATCAAAGATTAAGATTGGCATTGATGTTGGTGTTCCAAAGCTAGCTAGAACTGGTATATGCATTCAATGTATTAGTGACGGTGTATAAAGAGGTGCCTGATCTGATGCCATCCATAGCTGATCTCATAACTATAGCCTGGTCCTTCCTCTAAATAATTGGCATCTTTGGGATGGTACAAAGAAAGTATCTGTTCAACAGGCCTTCTCCTGTTCGTGTTCTCTTTGGTACGTACATGCAACAGAACCCAATGAAGGTACAATAGTAGGATTCAATTGTTCATGAAGATGCATCTTTTGTATCTGCCGAAATGCAAAAGCGCAACAGCACGCCCATAATCCCCAAATCTGGCTAAAAAAATGGAAATCTAGCATGTATACGTCCCTATGACAATTAGTGGATCTTACTCTATTACCTAACCAGTAGCATGGCTTTGATTGAGATGACGCTGTTTGGAACCCAAGAATTTTATAAAGCCGGTATGGTACATCTATTTTCCCCGATAAACTGGCCGGTCTTTACAGCTTCTCTCCAAAGTTACTGTCGAATTCAGGGTTCCGATCAAGGACCAATGTGTGATTGATTCGTGCAATTCATAGAAATGTCCAAGATTGTACCTTCCGTTTGCTGGAATAATAATGTGAAGTGACATCACAGATTTGTCTGACGAAGCTGTAAAACTCTTTGCCGACACTGTACCTCAGGTGCTCACTAGCTCTATGGCATAATTTTTACCTTTGGTAGCATAGATGGAAAAGAGTTCATCAAGCAGTGAACTAGTGACATAGATGAAAATTCCCATTGAAATAAAAACAACATCAGTACTCCAATAAGAGACATACATACAACTGGTAGATAATCAGACAAAACAGAAACAGTTCCCTAGCTGGCTACTCAAAGTCTTCCACTCCAACTGTCCAGCTAGCAATGCCCACGAGACATGGCATTCTATGCCAAACAGTGCAAAGAAGAAAATAGGGCCCCATTACTGTCAGATCAGATCAAAGGGAAAGAAAGAAGTGATGCCGACAGCACAGAGCTGCAATTGCAAGCAAAGATCACCCAGCTAACAGCGTTGTTGGGGCTCAGCACATGCTGACCCCTGAGCATCATCATCAAAGGGTGTGGTGGTACATGCATGTCGTCCCAGACAGGATCATGGCCATCCATTTCCAGCTTGACTTATGATGCCTCCCTCCTGGCTCAATGCAAGCACAAGCAGCTGATGAGTGTGCGTGTAATGTGTTTGTCCTGGCAGGTGCGCGTGGAGGTTTCCCTGGCGGAGGTCGGCGGCAACGGCAAGGACCGGGGGCCGGCGATAGTGGAGGCCGCGAGGAAGCAGGGCGTGTCGCTCCTCGTCGTGGGGCAGAAGAAGCGGTCGTCTGTCACGTGGCGGCTGCTGTCCATGTGGATCGCCGGGGTCAAGGGGCGGGGCCGGAGCCAGCTGCGTCACCGCCAGCGCCGCCGACTACTGCGTGCAGCACGCGGCGTGCATGGCGCTGGCCGTCCGGCGAAAGAGCCGGCGAGGCGGCGGATACCTCATCACCACCAGGCGGCAGAGGGATTTCTGGCTCCTGGCCTGAGGTCCTCAGTCCTCTAGGTGCTTTAGGTGTGTTGGTGAGTGGCGACAATAGTTGGAATAGGAGTGGCAGAAGACATTAAGGTGCTGAGGTTTATAGACATGTTTAGGGGAAATAATGCAGTAGATTGGTGATGCGGATTGAAGTGGGCTATGTGTTTTCTTGCTGTTTTAGAACTGACATGGAACCATGGATTGCAATAAGAATCAGGCGGCAGCATTTGGAGTTGTGTGCCATCCATATGACTTTCCATCTACTTGCTCAACAAGTACGAGATCTGATAGCATCCCAACAGTCAAGGGGAAAAACCTGGGAACCTTGATGAAAATCTTCCTATCTAGATGTAGATGGACTGAGAAGAACAGCTGATGAAATGATCAACGACCAAGATCAAGTGGGAGTTGGAATATGTAACACAGATAAATCTACATTGTTCAACTCACCAAAACAAATTACATCGATTAACAGCTAATAAGATGAACTATTGCCGAAATAATACCATCAAGATTCTTGCAGACCACGAGGACGATAAATAAACACGCAGGTAATTCTACCCCCCAGCTATCAAGGTGGTGTCGTAATCAAGACAAGGGGGAGTCAGCTGTGGCGCTCTTCTGGAGTTATATACAGGACATTTGCTCTAACCTCAGCGCCCACTTGTACAAAACCTGAGAGGTGAACATGCTGGTACAGCTTGGGATCTAGGAGGCCGGGGGCGATTCTAGGAGACGGTACATTGTGATCTCTTGCTGCTTGAAGTACCTCCGGTCTTCCTCGTCCACAAGGACCAGATTCAGGTAATACTTGACACTGAATTTGTTGTTTATGTTGCGATAAGTTGGGGTCAACTCATAAGGTGTTAGGAAGAGCCTCACTGGAATAGATTCACCTGCAAAGGAGTTCGATTAGGTATGCAGCAAACTGACATCAACATCATTGAAAATTGTTACAGCCTAGTTTGGGCAGCCTACGGCTACAATCAGACCAAATCCGGGTTCCATCCATGCATGATGTAATTCAAGGACAGACCATAATTTAGTCCAATACCAGCTCAACCAAATGGTTTCAATGTGGACAGGCAGGTAAGCAACAACAGCATCAGATTCAGACTTCGAACATCCACAGAAAAGTTGTCAATTTATGCATCATGGTCCGTTTGCCAAAATGAGCATCCATGCAGCAAGTGCAAATTCAACTGCAGATAGGACCCACATCTATAGTTCCCAGCAAAATTGCAGAATCCACATGACTATTGTAGTAAACTCAAAACGGAACTAGCTTGTCAGTTCTTCATATATGTTTGAAATTGCTCACAAGTAAATTCCTTTAGTCTTTAGGTACTTGTTTACTTTGATTGAAGTCGAGGTATTGAGAAAGATACAAGTGATAAAGAGTGCAGCCACAAGCTCAAGAATGGACATGAATACTTGACAGCAAAGAAGGTAGCACTCACTTACATTGTCTAAACTTGGGGGCACAGGACAAACATTTAGCATTTGAAAAACAAAAAAGTGGCAACAAATCACTATCATACCTCTCACAGGAGCACCATCCATCAACTCAAACTTTGCAAGAGTCTCAGTTTCAACATATGTGTTAGATCCTGATCCTGTTGATTCCCGACGCGAATCTCCAGCTCCATATTTTTTATCTTTATTCTGACAAGAAGAAAAAATATATCTTCCCAATAATCACATCTTTGAGATGGTACCTGGACAAAAAGTGGGGAATATGAGTAACATGCAGGTTTCCAAAGTGACCAACTTCTCAGAAGTCAGAAAAGACAAAGTAGGTAGGCATACGGCTATGGTCTTACTTGCTTTTGCTGTATTCAAACTCAATATGTAAGCAATCCTCAATTCCTACTTCCATCTGAAAAAGGGAATATCAGTAGCACGAATTGCAGAAATAAATAGTCATTCACCCATTTGAGAAAGGTCATTCTTATATTAACAGTTTTACAACATCAAAGCAAAACACATGCAGTTAAGTATATCACTTAATAGAATATACATAAATAAATCATTAAATTTATCTGTTTAAAATCATACAAGTGTCAAGTAACTCTAATGAACTACATCACATCAGAGCAGTTCAATCTATATACTTGGATCAATCAGATTATCAAACTTTAACCATAAGGACAGCATTGCTCATTTACATTATACACAAGCCACAGAATGGACACCCATATGTGTAATATAACAATAACAATCTCAGGATGGTAGGTAGGGTCAGGACACTACAAGGCTTTTGTTAGCACATCTAAACATTCTCCCTTCTGGTTCCTATCTACGATTCAATTACGTCAGAGGTCAGAATGGTATATCATATCAGAGTATCAGACATCTTGGTTACTCAGATATCAAGAACTGTGTTTTCCACAAAAAGAAAAGGACCTGGGGGTACCAACAACAAGCTAATTTATCTCTTTCCTTGCTTTCAAACTTCAAATCTGATATTTTCATGATTTGATTCCTGGATCATGTCCAAGATTTTTTTAAAAAGTATCCATTCTTAAAAGGGGACAAAAGTATCTATTGGGCTATGAAGTATCCCATTTTATCAAAGCAAGACTGGCCAACATTCAGAGCTTTCAGAAAGAAAGAAAAATGCTGTGACCACTGACCACAGCCAACATGAACTGTAAAGAAATTTTGTCAACATTGTTAAGGCCCCAGGCACACATAATGCCGATATGGGAGATTGAGTACTAGTTCAATCTAACATGGCCAAGTTATATGCTAAGTTACTAGACTTACAATCATCAAATGAAAAGTTCCCATTAATAAGAAAACAAGACCTCACCTTAATGCTGTTATTGATTGTAGGGACAGGTGAGTAGTTTCAAGACACCTGCAAATGAAATAGAAATCATTATTCTGAATGAACTCTACAATGCGCTAATTGCTGGAACACATTAAATTAAGAACTGTCTTTAATGAGTTAGCCCATCTTAATGATGGCAAAACTAGAATGGTGCACATATATTGCATAGTGATAAAAAATGGCAGACCCAGTGTTAGACGCTTCCACTCGAGTGGGGTCTGGGGAAGGAAAATATATGGGCAGGCCATACCCCCACAGAGTGCATAGTGATAAGCATAACAAAAAAATACCTCATAAGTATAATATCAGTTAACAACTTACACAGAAATCCCGGTACTCAACAATATTCCCAACATAGTTTCTGCCAATTGTCACCTTCAAAATGTACCTGCAGAACATAAAGGGTACATGTTATTCACAGGTGCTTCAGTTCTTCGCTAGCACATGAACATTTCATGCATGACATTTCAAACAAGTGAAATGACATAAGAGGTGCCTAAGTCGACAGTGTACAGATGCAAAATTTATATGTGTTATGGTTAACAGTGGACTAGTCATCAGGTCTCTTGAGCCGAAATATACAAGTATGAGTTTGAAAAATATGATGACTCTCTCAAGTTTTAGTAGCCAAATATCAATAGTATATTTTTAACTTACTATAGCTTAGCATCTTTAGCAGGAAGACATGTTCTAAAACAGCAATTCAACCATGTATCCTTATCATAGAGAAAGGCAACCCTAATCAGTGGAACTACACAAATGGCACGATGCCACCACCCTATGCCAAGGCTATAAAGCTAAAAGGTATTAGATGCCAGATTTTCTACGAAGCTTTCCACATGTTCCAACTTATAAGTCAATGGAAAGAAGATACAGTTAGACATTGTGACCGACAAGATGGCAACCTCCCAATCCCACTGGGTAACTAGTTTTCACACTATATAGTATATATTCGAAATATAAAAATCTTGGCCTTGGAACATTTAAATGGATTTTTAAGCGAATAACAATATTTAGCCAGGGCAAATTCAAAAGTGCAATTAAATTCAATATTTCAAGTTATCAGTAAGATAAACCAATACCAAACATGGTCCAGGAGTTTTTGCAAAATCATAATTTATCACTCAAATCTTTAGCACCAGTAAAACTGTAAACAAAACATGATAAAAGTCCAGCTCTAAATCGTAGCACTTGCTTACCTCAGTCTGACATTTGTTCCATTGTAAGACTCATATGGCATTTCAACAGTTGAAAACTCAAATGGAAACGTCTTCCTTTCATAGATTTCACCAGGAATATCTAACTCACGTACTGCATGGAAAAACAGTGCATTTCAAGTCATAATAGCTTCTCAGTATGCAGAGCAATCAACAGTAGCACTGGATCAATTTGCCACTAGCAGAACACAAAGTTGAGGACACCCTTTTTGAGACATCTTAGGTACTAATCAAGATTTCTACTTTCTAGCCAAAGGAGGTGATTTGGTTTTACACCAGCAGTCTAACTAAAAGAACTGGTTTTCGTTTTCATTTGTTTTTCTCATTGACTTTTTATCAGCCAGGGTACATTATTTTTCTCTCACAACAAATCAGCATCAGCCGGCTTATCAGCCGCAGATACCATCCTGTAAGCTTTCATAGAGCTTTGCTTCACTTTATTTTATTTTGTTAAAAACAGAATGGTTAACTGTAAACATTTGATTAATTAACAAAATGATGAATGTAAATGTTATATAACTTGTAAACTGTAATACCCACTTTGACCTCATAGGATTCTATTGACAAATCACAACCCCTTTGGAGGATACAATGGTTTACCTAAGATAATGATACAGAACAAACTATATAGATAATGC
Organism: Hyparrhenia diplandra; assembly: GCA_015847255.1. Classification (NCBI taxonomy): domain Eukaryota; kingdom Viridiplantae; phylum Streptophyta; class Magnoliopsida; order Poales; family Poaceae; genus Hyparrhenia; species Hyparrhenia diplandra. Next base: position 415,484 of record JADLZK010010890.1, on the reverse strand, counting down.
TCAAAAACTAAGGATGAGAACACAGCATTTAGCAGAAGAATAATTCTTTGATAATCATTAGTAACCAGGCTCTGCTCCCAGAATTTGAATACCCCTATCACAAAAGAAAGGATCACAACTCCACACATTGCACACATCCAGTGTAGGAGCTATTGGCATATCATGCACCAGAAACTCACCTAACGAAGTGAAATCATAGAAGTTCCCCCGGTCGAAATACAGCTCTGTAAAAGAAATGGTAATGCATTGTAATTATCAGGGCCTAGAAGGGCAACAAGTATTAAACAGCACTCCCCACGATTTTTAAATATATGCTTGTCCTAAACATTTGCATGTCTAGAAGAAAATCCGTTCTATCATAATTACTTGTTGCAGAATTGATAGAACAAGCAACAGAGAGGGTAGTATAGCATACCTATTTGTCCGAGCAACTCAATCTTGACGCCTGTGTGTTCAATCCTTTTACCTGGGACTGGTGCTATTGATACCTGAAAACCATTTCACCCAGGCTGGTATTAGGCATGATGCCAAGCAAGATTAAAAAGAAAAGGGAAATCATACTTCTCCAGAAATAGTTTCCAGGCTCTGGAAAACAGGGACCATTGTTGTCTTCCCATTGTCCTTCTTAACCGAAACCTGTGAAACGATAACAGCAGAAACTGATCACTTGTAAGCTATATAAGCAGAACTCAAGTTTGAACCCCAACTAGTAGCAGCACAAGGATATGAAGAATTGAACCTGCTTCCTGGTCCTCGCATCAGAGAATGTGATGGAGATGTCACATGGTGGCTTGAATGCTCCAATGATATAGTTCTGAATTGGCGCACCCATAAATCGCAAAAGATCAGAGGAGCATTTTCACATGGGAATACAATTAAGAGCTGAAATTTCTATGTGCAGAGCATTACTATTCATGAGAAAGTTGTCTGGTCATAGAATCAATCAGTTATAGAGAAATGCTCAGAAAAACTAAATTAGCATGGATATTGTCTCAGTCATAGTTCAAGTATCAAGCACATGAATGTGAACCAAACTTTTCTATGTTGCAAACGAAGTAGTTAAATTTGCAATTCAAGGCACCTAGCCTAAACAACGGACTGGAAAATCCACGACTATTCATCATCTCGAGTGAAATAGGTGAGGCCTCCTGGTGCACAAGCTGTCCCAGGATCCCAAATAGGGCAGAACCGCAGAACTAAGATCAAATTTAGCAAACAAAAAGGAGCTACAGCGCACAGATGAGCGTGGGCGAGCCCACCACCGCGCAGCAGCCTCCCATACTGAGCGGCCAGATTCAACGTAGCCCGCTACTATCGCTGAAATCCGAGCAACAAGCATCCGAATCCAGCATCCCGCAGCACGAGACCTCGCACCGGCCGCACCAGAACTACAGCCACTAGGTTTGAGGTTGGACAACAAAACCTCCACATGGTCCCTGCCCATCTGGAGCGAGACGGGTGGTCCCGATCGCCCCGCAGAGCCGCGGCCGTGTCGCGCCGCCCCAAGAGCCAAATTCGGTCGGGTCCGATGAATCCGAGCGGGTGGAACTTATAGAAGTGGGTGGTTAGGGCGGAGGAGGAAGAGGGGAAGGAAGGGGTGCTGCTAACCATGGCGGCTGCGGTGGCCGGCGAGAGGGAGGAGGCGGCGGCGGCGCTGACCGGAGGGCGCCGCGTCGTGGGGATCGAGATCGGATGCGGCAGAGGAGGGAGATCGGTCGCGGGGCGCACTCAGTGAGATCGGCGAGGGCGAGGGCGAGGGCGAGGGGAGAGGTCAGAGGTGGGCCCGCCTGCCCTTTCTTCTCTGTTGGTAAGTGTAGTATGAGACGCTGACTGCTGGGCCCTACTTTCTACTCCGTGATCTGAGCTGGACGGGGGCAGCAGGGAGTGTCTGACGTGGACTTTGCACAGTCATGATTTTTGATACTCTAGAGGGAAAAATATACTCCGTAGGAGAAACTTAGATACCATTCTCATAATAATTATTGTTTTGCAAAGTGAAAATATCTAAATAATGTGGGTAGATCTCATTCTTATTTATCCTATATAAGACATCCAAATAGACCCTTAGCTTTACTGCGAAAAAAAAGCTGATCATGTTACTATACATAAAGTGGAGCTGGCGCGAAGAATTGATTTGGAGACAAAGACTAGATCAAGATTGGTTAATTGGTTTAATTGGCAATCCAAAGTTCAAACCTTGTAGCTGCATTACATGATACATCCTCAACTCCTCCGGAGTCTCCATGTTGAGTGTCCACATCAATGACATCATGTGGTACTAGGTGAATACCCCGTCGGCGGTTTTTACGGGAATTACAGAGATAATTTAAAAATAAATTAGACTATTTTTGTTCATGAATAAAACTATCTTAAATTAATTTTGTGGACAATTAAATACATGTTAGTGGATGAAGAGAAACTATCATAATTACATATGCTAGTTGGATGTTGCAACTTCAAGTGGATGTTGATGTGGATGTCTTGCATGTTGAGAGAAATACCTTAGTGGGGTTTATCTTTATAGGTATAGTAGATATGTGGTTCCGCTATGAAAACTGGATCCACATATGTCTATGTTGAGTATGGCTTTTATTGCAACAAAAATTGTGGGATACCTATATCGGGGTACCCTAAACACCACGACTAATGTGGCAAAAACAATAACGGCATTCGCCCTAACTCCGCCTCGCGTGAGCTCAAAAGACGGAGCCCGAACTCCGCCCCGCACGAACTTCGGGGAGGGGCCGGGCCGAGGCCCCACCTCGCGCCCGTCGCCCCTCCGCCGCCGCGACGACTACGGTCGTGCGGCCCGCCACGCACGACTACACGGCTATGCGCGTCGCACGAGCTCTTTCCGTTTCATGCAAGCTCTCTCGCATAAGCTCTTTTCGTCCGCACGAGCTCTTACGTGAGCTCTTCCGCCGCACAAGCATGTTGCTACCCTTCGCTACGATTCTTTGCGTCTTGTTGTGGAGCAAGCTTCCATGAACGGTCAAAAGGCAAACAAGCTACCACCGTGCCTTGGTCACAAGAAGATCGACGTAACCACGCGCAAGGCGAGGCGGGGCATGCAAGCAAGCGAGATCTATACGGCGTGTGCATATATACGCCAGATACGAGGCAAGCAAGCTAAGCTAGCATATACGTGTATACATGTGCATGCACGAGCACACACAGTGAAGCAAGCAAAGCTAGCATAGGCGCGTGTATATGTGCGTGCACGAACACATACAGCAAGAGCTAGCTCATGTACGCCGTCGTGCATGAGCACGCCTGGTCCGTTACGGCGGATCCGGCCCCTCGGCGATGACACAGGGAAGGCAAAGCTACTAGCTCCGTCTGAAGCAACGCGTGACCGAGGACGAAGGCGGACACTTCCGCCGACGATCGCGGCGGGTAGCGAGGAGAAACGAGCTCCCCCCGCTCGGTCCAAGCAAGCACGCCGCGGTCGGGGGGACCTCGCTCCGCCTCGCCGAGCCCGCCATCGAAAACTCCTCAACCGCGCACGCTGCTCGAGCTCTCTAATAACGACCAAGAGCTCGCCCGCCACCTTCGGGGAAGCTATCGGGTACCGAGTTGGCCAACCACTCCCACGACGAGACCGTAGCGGCCGCCGATCCACGCGGACAGAAGGAAATGACGGATTCAACTCGCCATACCCCACTACGACCAACCACTCCTCTGACAAAGCGCTACCGGGTACGCACGACGCACGCCCACCACGCCCAAGGCATGGTCGCGCCCATACCGACGGCGTGATGTATTCCAACTCCGATTGAAGACCAAGCATGGGCCGCCACCGTCCAACTCGGGGAACAAGGCGTGCGGCGACGACCAAGCAAGACGGCTCAGGCACACTCGAGCTCACGACGACCCCTTTTGCCATACGAGCTCGGGGCTTCATGCCATTTTAGCACTTTACCCCTTCTATTTTGTGTTCTTCTCCTCTTTAATCCCTCCCCCCTTGCGGCTATAAAAGGGGGCCTTGGCCACCGGGAGAAGGTAGGTTCGGCATCCCAGCTCTTGCACACGAAACTCTACGACAATCATACGCACACACCACTCGCAGAGACTTGGGAGCCGGCCTCCCTCTCTCGAACAGCTTGTATTCTCCCCGATACGAGCATTTGAGCTCGGCCACATAGTGACTCCAACTGGAGACTGGACTAGGGTGCCCGATTGCCCCGAACCAAGATAAATCTCGCATCTTGTGTCCCTTGAGCTAGGCCATTGGAGCTCCACACGAGCCATACGATTATGCTTGTATGCGTGGCCTACCCCGATATTAGACCCACGGCGGTTGGCGCCCCGGTAGGGGCGCTTCGTGTGACGATAGTCACCACTTCGATGGCTTCATCCACCACGTCGACGGCGCCCGGAACGCCGTACGTTCCGGGGCGCTAGCTTTCGTCTTCGCCAGCACGGAGGAGTTCCTCGTCGAGGCCACGTCCCTCGGCTGGTACAAGTCAGCGCGCTACGACGCCTCGTCACCGGCCATCGTCGGTCTCCTCGAATTCTGCATGTACCGAGCTTCCCCAGGAGGTCCTGCGGCGGCGCCTATAACACCGGACGGGCCAGCGGCGTCCGCTTTCCTCGCCGCGAAACTGTACGCTCCGAGCTTCCCTGAAGGAAGGCCCTCGACGGTGCGCAGCAACGCTCCGACAGCCGATGCGGCAGCACCACCTGCTGTCAACGACCATCAAACAGATTGCTTGCAAGAGAGGGTCACCCTCGCGCCGCCGAGGTTCGAGCCGACGGGTTCCCAGCCAAAGGCTCGCCCGAACTCCGCCGTGTGGCCGCGCGACGCCCGCCGTGCCGCCCGCAAAGGCCGCACCACGCGCTGGTGGTCGCCGGCCGCCGCATGCGAAATAGCCGCGCCTTCCGAGGCTCACCGCACGCTTAAGGCGCTCGTTCTTCTCGACCCCCACGACGCCCTCAGGCCGCCGCGCGCTCCCAACAACCATCCGTGCTCCACGAGCCCACGAGCCCGCCCGCTCGAGCCTCGTGTTCCCCGCCACAAGCTTCCCCGAACCGCGCAAGATCCGCCGCCGAGGTCCATACACGCGCCTCCTTGAGCCCCAAGACAACGGACCCCCGCCGAGGTCCGCCAAAGACGCCATGCGCCGCTCCGCGACCACCGTCCCGCCCAAAGCCTGGCCGCACGCCGCTCAGCCACGCGCACACGCACGCGATTCGCCCCAGTCGCCCTCCCTGTGCTTGACACCCGCACCCGCCGACATGCCGTAGGCTACGCCGGGACGAATTGAGTGAGCTTGCTTGCATGTCCGTGTCAGACATATACGTGTATATATACACGTATGCATGCACAAGAATTGAATTTGCTTGGCTTTCTTGCTTGCGAGTCTCACGTAAAGAGATCGGGCAATCGCCTCACGCCAGTTGCCGCCAGCTTAAGCACCGCCGGCGCGCAGGCCCATGCATCACGGGCTTGTGCTTGAGGTGCGCCCCCGCTGCCCAGCCCGCTACAGGTCGAGGTCGCATGCGCACGCGCCGCGACCGCCGCCGGCCAACGCCACGCCGCCTGCTGCCGGTCCACCGAGGCCGCTCACACGCCGCCGCCTGACCTTCGCCACCCCAGCCCCTCAAGCCCGCCACGGCTCTCGCCCCACAAGCCCCGCTCGCCAAGAGCTTCCACCGCCTGCCGAGCCCGCAAGCTCCGCCCGCACGAGCCCGCCGAGCCCGTCACGCCCACGAGCACCGTGAGCTCCACCGGCCGCAGGCCCGCGAGCTCCATCCGCCGCCGAGCCCACCACCACGAGCCCGGGCCCCGAGCCCACGAGCCCGCCGCCGCCGAGCTCCATGAGCTCCGCCACGCGCTGCCTCCGCCACGAGCTCCTTCCCGAGCTCCACGAGCTCGGCCTCGAGCTCGCCACAAGCCCGCGGGAGCCCCACCTCGAGCTCTACGCCCCACCGCCGAGCCCGCCGCCGAAGCCCACGGGCTCCACCGCCGAAGCCCGCCGAAGCTCGGCTGAACTCCGCCTCGAGCTCCACCGCCCGCCGACGCACCCTCGCCCAAGCCCGACACGCGCCGGCCGAACTCCACGAGCTCGCCCCGCGCCGAGCCCTCCGCCGAGCCACGCTTAAGCCCCGCTGAAGCCCGCCGCGCTGCGCTACGAGCTCCGCCCCAAGCACCACGAGCCCATGAGCTCTCGCTGCCGCCCAAAGAGCTGCTTGCATGTCCTACCTATATATATGAGTATATATATGCGCATGCACGCATCGACCGCGCTTAGCTCTTGTTGCTTGTTTGTATGTCTCACGTAAAAAGAGACCGCAATCGGTGTCCAGCCGCTTAGGCTTGAGCACCGCTAGCCGGGGCCTGCACATCGCTGGTTCACGCCGAGCCTCGCCGCCCGCACCCGCCGCATCACCGAGCGCCACGCCTTATTTCGAACAGCTCGGGAGGCGAGAGCGGCGCCGTCGCGCGGAACTGCTGGATACCCGAGGAAGCCGCGCCATCGACCCTTTCCCTCGAGACCGGGCTCACGGCCAGGGAGGACTGTGCCCCAACACGCTGCCGAGGCACGCGCCCTTCGAAACTGCGGCGCTGCACTGCCGCCTCTCCCGAACGTGCTTGGCTCCCCGAACACTCCGCCGGCTCCGCGAGCCTCCGCCGCTCGTCGAGCCCTCGAGCTCCACTCCAAGCTCCACGGCTCGCCGCCGCCGAGGTCCACTAGCCGCCCCCACGAGCTCCGCCGCCGACGAGCTCAGCTCAAGCTATGCCACCGACCCGCCACGAGCTCCGGCCCCGTGGATTCGCCGAGCTCCGCCCCGCCGCGCGAGCTCCGCCACCTCCGAGGTGGTGTACGAGCTCACCCCGAGGATGATGCCATCGCGGCGCCCGACAAGCTAAGTATTTTGATTCGATCAAATATTCGTATATATTTGCATGTCTCTCCACGTTCCGTTGGTGTTCGTGATTTACATAACGGATGCAGCTCACGCCGTTGGCTCATCCCGGTTTTTCATCGTTGGCCCGACACCCTAGGCTGTTCACGGCGGCGCATCGAGACGATCCAACCAAGGCCAACAAGAGGAGACCCACCAGCTACTACAGTGCGTCTGCGACCTCGTCATCGCCAAACTGCAGCGGCCTCTCGTTGTCGCCAGATTCGGGCGACTAAGACGCGCGCGTTGGTTGACTTCGACGCCTTCGATCAACAGCTTGACGGCCCGTCAGGCAACGCCGACAACCAATTCGTCGACTTCCGGCTGCTCCAAGCCATCAAACGAGATCCGCCGCCGAGCCCCGTCACCGACCTTCTCCATCAGTCCGCCCGAGCCGGCCACGAGCTCTCCGGCGCCAGGCTTCTCCGAGCTCTTCACCAACGAGCCTCGCCGAGGCCGGCCAGGAGCTCTCCGCCGCCGAAGCCTCTCTCGAGCCTAACCCGCCGGTGCCACGCCGAGAGCCGAGCCACGGAGCGCTCTCTGCCGGCGAGGTTCTCCGAGCGCATCCGGGTGTATGTCCAAGCTCGCCGCCGAGCTCGCCACGAGCTCTCCGCCACCGAACTTCTCCAAGCTCTTCACCGACGAGCTTTGCCGAACTCTACCACGACCAAGGCTCGACCTCGACCCTTCGTGCAACTCCGCTCGCTCCCGACACGCACGAGAGCTCCGACAATCGATGCGTCGCCAACGCCCGAAACATCGAACACGCTACGTCTCTTTACCCTCAACGTACATCGCAAATTACCGGCCCAATGCAAAAATTTGTGCAAGCATTGGATCATTTTTCGCTGTTTCGGCTTGTTGAGCAACGGGCCGCCCTACCTCGAGCAAGGACAACCCTTGCTCGGGGGCTACAAAGGACGGGGTGCACACCCCACGTTTTTATCAACTTTTTTCGCAAAATATACTATGGTCACACCCGATCCGTTCGGGTATTGTTTGCTCTCTTTCTCTTCACTTATCGGGAACGTCGTCCGACTAAGCTATAAGTCGAAGTCACGAGGCATGGCGCGATCGCTTATCGATCTCCCTACGCCCAAGCGCTACGAGAAAAGGCCCGCCATCTGCTCCTCTAAAACCCGACCTCAAGCTTAGGAACTCGACGAGGCCTTTAAGAGAGAAAAGAAAGAACAAACAACACGAGACTTTTACGATTAAAGTTATTTGCCCCGACTCCGGAGGCTTTGTTCATTTACAACCAAAAGAGGCATTGCCTCGATCTACATCTACTTTTATGATTGTGCAGGTACGTCATAAGCGCCAGCGTGCGCCATTGTGCAGGTACGTCATAAGCTCCGTCACGGGATGGACGCGATCATGCCCAGGGTTCGAAGGCTGGCCCGCCGAGGGTTCGACAGCCGCCATGGGCCAACCCGAGCGAGGGACACGCCGACAGGCGCCCGAGCGGCCTATGTTCCGTGTGCACGAGCGCACGGAGCTCACGACCGCGTGCTCGAGTCGCCAGTGCACCGAATCGACCTTTGATTTCCTCTACGATGAGGAGGCGACGAGCCCTGGGATCTCCCGAGGATCTCGAGAATTATAGAGGTTGAGGCACCGGAACATGAGGTCGATCCACTAGCTGATCGGGACAACGAGCCGACGAGCTCGGGCCTCACTCGAGCTACCCGCTAGTAACTCACCGAGCACCTCATCTCGACCATCGAGGTAAGATGAGGCACGAGCTCACCCCACCTCTCCGCGAGACACGCAGGGGGGGAACGAAAACGAACAACGACTCGCCCACAACAGCCACTGCACCATCATGCCCAGGTTCGGCTGGCCCGCCGAGGGTTCGATACCACCCGCCATGGGCCAACCCGAGCGAGGGGACGCCGACGTAGCCGCCCGAGCGGCCTATGTCTGTGTGCACGAGCGCACGGAGCTTCGCGACCTGTGCTCGAGTCGCCGGTTGCATCGAATCGACCTTTGGCTTCCTCTATGATGAGGAGGCGGCGAGCCCTGGGATCTCAAGATCTCGAACTATAGAAGTTGAGGCGCCGAACATGAGGTCGATCCACTAGCCGATCGTGACGAACGAGCTGACGAGCTCGGCCTCACTCCGAGCACCCGCTAGTAACTCACCGAAGCACCTCATCTCGGCCATCGAGGTAAGATGAGGCACGAGCTCACCCCACCTCTCCGCGAGAGCGGAATGGGAACAAAACGAAAAACGACTCAAACGAGTCAAGACGAACTCCGCCTATCGACTCAAAATACAAGCCTCTACGAGTGCTGTAACACACCAGTGGACCTCGAGGGCTACACGGCAGTGCGCCACAAGACCTTCCGAATCGAAACGAACCCAACGACGATCACGACAACCTCGACCTCGGCCTTAAGCGCATGAGGGAGAATCCATCTCCCCAAACACTTTCGAAGGCCATCGAGCTCGGGCTCACCCTCTCCACAGGCAACCGTGGGGAAACAAACGAAAAGCACGAGTCAATTAAAGCCTCCGCGCGAACTTCTCGTTCCCACGGAGCCTCGGGGCTACACCCGCGGGTGTCCAACTGTCGTGGTCTAATACCACCGTCACGATAATGGTGGCTAGTGCGGACTCCGAATGGCCTAGCTCGAGACAATGACACAGGATTTATACCGTTCGGGCAAAGTCGGGCTCCCTAGTCCGGTGTGTTCACTATCCGAGCTCAAATGCTCGTACCGGGTGCATACAAGCGGAGCGAGAGAGGGAGCTGGCTCCCAAGTCTCTATGATTGAGGCAAGTGCCAATATGAGAGTGAGGATGCGAGGGTGAGAAGAGCCGGGTGCGTTGTTCTTCTTCTTTGCTTGCTTGCCCTGGCGAAAACCCTACCCCTCCTTTTATAGTAGCAAGGGGGATAGAACATGTGAGCTCGAGTTTGGGGCGGGGTAGGTGGAACAATATGATACTGTGTACTGTCAGCGAAGAGAAGCTCTTCGAGCGAGCTCGTGGGTTGGCCAATAGCTACCTCGAGCTCTCGGCTGCCTTGGATGCCGCGAATTGGTCGTCGCCGCCGCATGGCGGTCGGGGCATGGGCGGTGGTCATGCGTCGCCTCGTCCTGACCGTAGTTGGAAGCTGTCCCTTCGGGTATAGGGGTGCCCATGTCGCCGACGATGGCGTGACGGGTAGTGCGCGCTCCCGGTCCATGATGGCGGAGTTCTTTGAGTTGACAGGATCTGACGATCGAGCTCTCGGACGAGCTCTTTGGTTGCCAGTGGCCCTCTCTTGAGCTCTTTGACGGCCTTGGATGCCAAAATTGGTCGCCGCTGCACGCGAATCCCGGTCCGGAGTGGCGGTAAAGGGGTCGCCATTGACCCCAATCGTGGTTGGAATCGTCCCCGCTTCGGGGGGTGTCCATGCCGTGGATGAGGTATGCGCACGCCGCGCTGTACCCGCGCTGGCGATCGTGGACGACCGTTGGAGTCATCGGGGCATGGGCGGGCGAGGCGGGCGGGTCGCCTTTTTCCGCCACTGTGCCTCCGCATGGCCACGGTCCTCGCCAGGGAGTGGTTGGCCAACTCCTGCATTTGCGCCTGTCTTCGCGTGGCCGCGGGGACGAGCTCAGACGCGGCGCTTGTTGAGCGGTTGCGCCGAGCCGAGCTCGAGCGACCGGGAGAGAGGTCGCGTCCGGAGAGCTCTAGCGCACAAACTTGAAGGGGCCGCCTCGAAGGAAGCGGAAAGAGGTCTCGCTTCGAGAGCTCGAGTGCGCATTCGAAAGGTCGACGACGGAGACCTCGAGCGAGGCGGAAAGAGGTCTGCTTGTGAAAGAGCTCGTGCGCCGTATAATCTCGGCTCTCGCCGTAGGCGACCATGGGTGAAGGAGAGGTCCTTGGTTAGAATCCTCCGAGACATGATGTCGAGGGTCTTGATTGACTGGATTAGGGGTCATCCAAAATATTGATCCCCCACAGAGCCCCCTCGAGCATTTGAGAGAGAGAGAGATCTCTCTCAAATGCCCCCGCTTGGCGCCACTTGGAGCGGGGGTTCGAGTCATGTTTGTCGTGGGTGCGCCCAGCGCACCCGGGTGTAGTTCCCGAGGCTCCGGAGAGCCTGTGAGCTCTCGCGGGCTTTTTTTGTGTTGTTGTGAGCCCTTCGACTGTTGTCTTGAGGTCGCCGATCCCCGAGCTTTCGCCTTCCTTCGCCCGACGGCCGTCGATCGACCTCGAGGTATGGGTGTTCGCACCAGCGTTGTCGAGCTCCCGAGCCATCGGGAGAGCCCGCGCTCCCTTAGTGGATTTTCCAATGAGCCGCCGTTCGGGTCGTTCGCGGCGCCCCTGTGGCGGCTCCTGGGGAACCAAACGCCGTCTGCCGTTTTTTGTTTTATCGGTGGGTTACGCGGGGCCCACGTGCCCCGCGATTGATCGCAGCCACGAGTCGCCGTCATTGGCGACGGTTCCTCGCGAATCGTGCATCGTGGGTGGAGATCGTGGGGAAGGCGCCGGGCGCCTCCCGCGTGGGAGGTGAACCGCCGCGGCCCGGCTATAAATACAATGGCTCGGGTCATGGAGGTGGCATTAGTCTTCTTCCCCTCCGCACCCTTCCCCTCCCCCCGGAGCCACCTTCGCTCGACGGATGGAGGGTCAAGGGTCTTCGACGCAGGAGGCCCGGGAGGGGACGCCGACGCCGCCAGGGGAGGGGGATTCGTCTTCCCGGCCGCAACATGCGTCGGCAGGCTGATCCCGGCTCCGCCCCCCGGGCATGCCTTCTCCGCCAGCTCCGGCGCCTCCGCCCGCCCGCCCGGAGGCGGTGATCGCCGAGCTCCGCCTCGACTCGGGCTGTGCCGCGGTCGGGGAGATGTGAGGGCGGCGCCTCATCGACACCCCGGGAGCGAGCTCGCGATGCGGCGCATTCGGTGCGAGAATGCCGACCGGCTCGCCGCAGTGAGCCGCCTCCCCTTCCTGTTTGGTCTTTGAGTTGATGTCCGCCGCCGATCCTCCCCAATTCCGCCGCAGCTACCCGAAGAGGCGGATCGCTTACGGAGCGGCTCCCGCAGTTGCCGCGCGGCGCCCGCCGCGAGAAGGTAACGGCGGCTCTGGCGATGGCGTCGTCGGCGACTGGCGCCGACCGGGCGGGATCCGTGGTTTTGGCGGATGGAGACTCGGTGGCGAGCTTTGGTGCCGACGTCGAGGAGTTCGAGGTCACGCCGGAGGCGGTGGTGGCCAACACGATGTCGACGCCGCCGGGCGCGAAGAGTAGCCCGCCGAGTCCGGAGGCGGCGGCGGCTTCCGGGTCCCGGCCGAGGTTCGCTACCAAGCTCAAGCTCGACAACGACCGCAAGGGCGAGAAGGTGAACGGCTCCACCGCCAACGGCATCCACCCCTCCAAGGTCATCGTCACCAAGCTCAAAGCTCGACAAAAGGACCGCAAGACGCCTCTCGACCGCAGGCTTTGCGAGCTCGGTGAGGCCGTAGGACGTCGTCGCCGTGGAAGCCGTTGTAGATAGGACCTCTTCCACGTACCCTTTCGTTTTTGTAGTTTCCTTACTTGGGTTCACGCACTTCGTGCCTATATGTATGTATGCTTTTATGAACAATGAAGGCGTAAGGGTTAGGTACCAATTTTGTCCTGCATGGCCGAGGTCTCGACCGTAGTTAGTCGCGAGGTCTCGAGCTCGTTGGGGCGAGGCGTTCGGGCCCGACGTTAGACGGAAGCGTGGGACAATCTTGTCGATAGTGTTCTGAGTCCGTAACACCTCGGCATGGAGGGGGCTCGATTCGGCGACGTCTTCGCCCGTTCGACCGTCACGCAGTAGCCCCGTGTCTCTCCCCTTTGCTTGGGTTTCGTCTCGGTGATGCCCGGTGATCCCCGCAGGTGTGCTCGAGCGAACCTGCGGGTGTAGTCCCCGAGGCTCGCGGGGGACAGAGGTCCGGCGTGGAGGCTTTTATAGGCTATCGTGTGTTCGCTTTCCCGTTTATAGCACGAGGCCGTAAAGGGGGTGAGCTCGGACAAGGTTTTACCTCGTTGGCGAAACCGTGTGCCTCGGTGAGTTGATAGCGGGTGGTCCGGGGGGAGGTCAAGCTCGAGCTCGTTCGATGTGGTCAGCTGGCGGACCGACCTCATATTCCAAAGGCGCGACTTTTACGGTTTCCGGGCTCGTTCGAAGAGCCCGTGGACTCGTGTCCTCCTCGTTCGTGGAGGATAACCCGAAGTCGTCTTTTGTTTCCTTTGGCGACCAACACGCTTGGCGAAAGCCCCGAGTTCGTTCGAGTTCTCGGGGCAAGAGCCGGGTGCTGCTTTGCCTTAGCGTCCCTCACTGCGTGGTGTTCCCGGGCGACCGTCGAGCCCTTGTCTTTTGGGCGGCCTTAGAACCCTAGGATGGCGAGCTCGTGTATCAAGCTCTATCGTCGAGCTCGAAGATTTTCAGCCGGTGTGTCGAGCTCTCGGGCGTCCGCCCCGCGGTAAAAATAGCCGTTGGGATTTTTACCGTTGGAATTTTTCCCGTTGGTCGGGAGTTATCCCATTAGTGCTGCGGCCGCCGGACTTCCTCCAGATGGCGACCGTGGGTTGTTGTGGCGATAGCCGTTGCGCGTGGACGCGACGCGGCGTGGGCCCCACCCCGACGGTTCCTTCTCGGCGCATCCGTCGCACCTGGGCCTTATAAATAGGCGGAGATCGGGGGGCGGATTCACCTTTCTTCCCCTTCCTTCTACAGAAAGCCAAAGAGCGGAGAGAGAAAAAAAAGATAGAAAGAGAGGGAGAGGACATACTTCTTTGCTCAGATCTACTTCTCCGTCTCCCCTGTTCCGCCAGTGATCCGCCTCCGCGAGCGCAAGATGGGGACATGGCATCGTTCGACGGCGACCAAGCAGCAGCTGGAGCTCGCGGCCTCGTCGTGGGCTCCGTACCGGCGACGGAGGCGAAGAGTGGATCCTCCCACCGCCGTCGCACGGTTCCCGATCCGCCGGCTGGTACGTGGTGTCGCTCGTGGCCTTCCACGAAGCGGCGGCCTCGCCGTCCCCTCGCCGACGATTTCTTCCGAGCCTGCTGTGGTACTGGGGCGTCGAGCTCCAGCACCTGACGCCGAACGGCATCCTGCTGTTTTCGGCGTTCACGATGCTGTGCGAGGGATGGTTGGGGATTCCCCCCAACTGGGAGCTCTTCCGGCACTTCGTCTACGCCAAGATCCGTGGGCTTGAAGGGCGGCGACGGAGGTCCTGGAGGTGCGGATTCCGATTGCTGCGTCACGATCCGCCTTGCGCGGTGGGAAGGTCCCGCGAGTTCTTTCCCAGGGCGACTTCCCGACGGCAAACCCCGGTGGAGGGAGGAGTGGTTCTACCTCAAGAACGACCCGACCATCCTCCCGAGGTACACTGGGAAGACGTTCGACACCGCAAACGGCCTGTGGCGTGAGGGTCCGCACGATCACGCCCTCGGGCGTGTGAAGCGCGGGCGTTGAAGACGGCTACGCCCGCCGACGCCGGTCCGGCCCGATGAACCATATCATCGAGGCCGGCTCGCGAAGCGGCGCCGGTGCCGCTCCAACGACGACGTCTTCGCCGTCGAGATGAGATGGCCGAGCTCGCGTTCGTGGGGGCGGCGAACGCGCCCGCAGCGAATCGTTGAGAATGTGGAATGGTGGATAACTTCGGTGGCGACGCTGGACGGTGCGAGGGCCCCGGAGCGGCTGAGCTCGCCCGCGAGCAAAGCGCAAGAAGATGCAGAGGAGCTCGACACCCTCCACCGCCCTTTGCCGAGGACAAGGAGCTCGCGCTCTCGGCCGGCGAGCAGGGCGGAGGCCCTTCATAAGGAGAAGACGGAGACTCCGCCGAGTGCCTCCGTCGCAGGCCGAGCTTGCGGGTGAGTGTCACCGCCCTGTCTTGCGTTTTTGTTTTCTCCAGTATTTGGGGCTGATTGTCCTCGCCGGCGGGACCTCGCGTGTATGATCGCGAGGTCGCCGAAATGTGGTGCCGCCGCCACGCGACGATCGCGGAGAGGGACCGGCTCAACGAGGAGAACCGGAACTTCGGCACAACGAGCGTGAGCTCTACAGGTGAGGGCGTGGGAGTGGCGGCGACCGATCCTCGCCCGTATATCGAGTCGTGGTGACTTCCGTTATTGAACCGTCTTCTTGCCTTGCAGGGAGAAGGAGAAGTCCCCGGCTACGGCGAGGGGCGTTGCGACATGGAGCGGAATCTTGCCTCCGCCGAGGCCACCCTGGAGCATACCCAGCTCGCGCTGAAGGGGAAGGAGACGGACTTGAAGCAGCGCACCGTCGAGCTCGTAGACGCGAAGGAGGAGCTTGAGCGTCTTCGGGCTTGTGCCTCTGAGGCCACGGAGGAGGCGACGAGCCTCGGCGAGGGCGCCGAGGATCTCGCTACCGCGGCTGAGGATGTATCGCGGACGTCCCCGGTGTTGAGGAGATGGCGGACCCGGCGGAGCGAATCTCTGTAGTGCCGTATAAGGTGGCGAGAGGACGCCAGCCGGTGGTCCACAAGGCCGTCGGCGTTATCTTCGGGCCACTATCCGAAAATGGACGCCGAGGCGGTGAAGGCGGGATGGGCGCCGGGTATCGACGACGCTCAAAACCGAGCGAAGATCACTGCCGCCGAGCCCGATTCCGTGGAGTTGTCCGCCGAGCTCTATAAGCTCGCCACGAGAGGTGGAGTCCCGGGACTCATCACGGAGGGAGGCCGAGCAGCCCGAGCCGAGGCCGCGGCGGCACTTCCGTCGCGGGGCGATGGACGAGGACCCTCCTTCTGCGTAAAAAGTAGGAGCTCGGGGCCAAGCCCCTTTTTTGCAGTTAGTTTCTAAGTCCTCGTAGTTGAGGTATCATTGTTAAGGATTTAAAGGGACTCGTGTTTGGAATGAAGATCACTCGTGTTCCTTTTCCTATTCTGTGTCCTTGTTCCAACTTTTTACGAGTTCGTATTTCGGAAGTCGGATGACGGGCCGTTTCTCGTTAGCCGCGGGGGCGTGTGAGATCGTTAGGCAGTCGCGCCATGCCTTTTGTTGACGAACTCGTGACTTAGTTGTTTTTAAGACGTTAAGGAAAAGGAGCACGGTCTCGTGAGCGAGAGCTCGTTGTTGTGATCTTTGTGAAGAATTTGCGAAAAATTGGTGTAGTAAACCGATGGGGTGTGCGCCCCATTCCTTGTAGCCCCCGAGCAAGGGCGGGCCTTTGTCAGGATGAAGGCCCGTCATTGCTCAGTAGCTTAAGACGTGAATTCGAGATGCTTGCACAGATCTTTGCATCGAACTGGTGTCTTATTGAATTTTTACAGTTATGATACTTCAAAATACATCTTAAGGGTAGAAGCGACGTAGCTGTTCGATGTTCCATGCGTTGGTGAGGATTCGTCCCTGATGGTCCTTGAGCTTGTACGTGCCCGGCCTCAACACTTGGTCGATGATAAAGGGACCCTCCCATGGCGCGGAGAGCTTGTGCTCGTCCCTCGGGCTTTGACTCGTCGTGAGGACGTGATCGCCGACGCTGAAGGCTCGCCCCCGACGCGGTCGCCGTGGTAGCGCCGCATGGATTGTAGGTACTTTGGCGGAGTGGATGAGCGCGATGTCACGAGCTTCGTCGAGCTGGTCCCGGCGTCTTTCGAAAGGCCGCTTGGTTATTGTGCTTCGTCGAAGGTCCGAGCTCGGGGTGAGCCGCATCAGCTCGGTAGGAAGAACCGCCGGACCCTGAAGACGAGGAAGAACGGGTTCGTCCCGTTGGCCCCGCTTGGTGTGGTACGAAGACTCCACACGGCCGCGAGGGAGCTCGACTAGCCATCGGCGGGCGTACTTCTCGAGCCTCCCCCTCCCGGGCGGGACTTCACGCCTGCAGGATCATGCCATTAGCTCGCTCTACCCGTCCGTTGGTCCGAGGGTGGCCGACGCGGCCGTGTCGACGCGGATGCCGTGATCGCTGCACCGGCCGATGAAGACTTCCCCACGGCTGGTGCCGCTTGTCGGTGGTGATCGAGTTCGACCTCGGCGGTGGATAATGCCTGAAGAACTTGACGGCCTCCTCGGCCTCGGCATGATGGAGGCATGACTTCGATCCATTTGGAGAACTTGTCGATAGCGACGAGGGAGATGCGTGTATCCTCCTGGCCGTCCTTCTGGAATGGTCCTACCATGTCAAGACCCTGACGGCGAACGGCCGGTGAGCGGAATCGTTTGGAGGGCTTGGGCGGGAGGTGTGTTCTGCTAGAAGAACCGCGCGACCCTCGCAACGCCTGACGACCTGAGTGGCGCTCGGCGACGGCGGTCGGCCAGTAGAAACCTTGACGGAAAGCTTTCGACGAGAGCCCGTGGTGCCGTGATGGCCGGCTTCGCCCCGTGGATTTCTTTGACGAGCTCCCGACCATCTTCGCCGGTGATGCAATTTGAGGATGCCGCTTTGCCCCCGCGTCGGTAGAGCTCTTCCCCTCACGAGAGCAAAAGCCTTAGCCCTCCGGGCTAGCCGTCGCGACTCCTCCTGCCCCGGGGGGAGCTCGCCTTGCTTCAGCCATCGTAGCAACGGGACACGCCAGTCTGGCTTCGGGGTGGCTGACCACCGACCCGAGCCGCCCGCGAGTCGGCCCCCTCGAGCCTCGCACGGAAGAGCTCGTCGCCAAGCTGTGCCCTTGTATCGGGAGCGCTCGACCCACGCGGACGTCGGTGTCCATGGGTCCGGCTTCGGGGGCCTCGCACCTTCCGAAGGGCCCCCCGAGCCGTATCGAAGGCTTGTGTTGTTCGTGCATGAAGATTCCCTGGGAACCGGCAAGCGGTCCGACGCGAGCTTGGCGAGGGCGTCGCGTCGTTGTTGAGGTTGCGGTGGACGTGGTTGACCTCCGGCCCGGGAAATGTTCCTCAAGTTCTCGGACCTTCCGGTGGTACGACCATCTTCGGGTTGACGCAATCGACCTCTTTCATGACTTGGTTTTTGACGAGCTCGAGAGTCTCCCCGACCTCGAGGTGCCTGGATGCCGAGCTCGTCGCACTCGTAGCCCCGCTCACCAACGCCAGATTCGCCACGTTGTTGGACGCGGGGAAGTGCAGGCGTATCGAGTATTTCATGCACACCTTCTCGGAGAGGTGAAGACGAGGCCGACGCCGGCGCCGCATTTCTTACCGATCCGTCAAGTGTAGGGTCCAAGATCGATGTCGCCGGGCCTAGGTGGCTGCCGACCTTTCGGTCCATTCGGCAATGAAGTCTGCCAGAGCCTGAGACTTGATGGCGTCTCTGGGCGCGTACGTGATTTCGGCTCCCATGAGCTCGACCGCCCACTTGGCCGTGCGTCCCGTGACCTCGGGGCTGCGGATGACCTCCCCGAGGGGATACTTCGAGACGACGGTCACCGGGTGGGAGTCGAAGTAATGTCTGAGCTTGCGTCAGGGTGATGAGCAACCGTACACGAGCTTTTTCGATTTGTGAGTAGCGAAGTTTGGTGTCGGTGAGGACCTCACCGACGAAGTACACCGACGCGTGTACCTGAGTGCGTGCCCTTCCTCCTCTCTCTCTCGACGACGAGCGCGGTGCTCACCACCTTCGAGGTGGCCGAGATGTAGAGAAGGATTGGCTCATTAGCTGCAGGAGCAACGAGCACAGGCGGCCGGGTAAGGAGTTGTTTGGGGAGTCGAGGGGTTTGTTGGGCCTGCGTCGGTCCGAGAGAAGCGCCCGGTTTTCTTCAGCAGCTTGTAGAGAGGGAGGCTTCGCTCCCCGAGCCGGGCCATGAAACGACTCAGCGCCGCGAGGCAGCCCGTGAGCCACGCACGCATTTGACGCCCTAATCGGCCCCATGCTCGTGATGGCGGCGATTTTCTCGGTTTAGCCTCGATGCCGCGCTCCGAGACGATAAAGCCGAGCAACTTCCTCACGGGACCCGAAAACGCATTTTTTCGGGGTGAGCTTGACCCCGTATTCTCGGAGTTTGGCGAAGACCTTTTCGAGGTCCCGACCGAGCTCTTTTCGAGCATCTCGTTTTGACGACGATGTCATCGACGTAAGCTTCTACAAGCTTCCCGAGGAGCTCCTTGAAGACTTTCTGCATACACCTTTGGAAGGTGGCGCCCGGCGTTCTTCAAACCGAAAGGCATCGTTACGCAACAGTAATGCGCCAAACGGAGTGATGAAAGGAGGTGGCGAACCGATCGAGCTCGTTCATCGCTATCCGGTGGTAGCCGGAGTAGGCGTCGAGAAAAACAGAGGGTTTCGCACCGGAGGTGGAGTCAACGATTTGGTCGATGCGCCGGCAAAGGAAACGGATCCTTTGGGCATGCCTTGTTGAGACCCGTGTAATCAACACACATTCTCCATTTCCCATTCTTCTTCTTGACTAGTACAGGGTTGGCTATCCACTCGGGATGATACACCTCCTTGATAAACCTAGCGGCTAAGAGTTTATCTATCTCCTCGGCGATTGCTTGGCGTCGATCGTCATCGAAACGTCGAGCCGTTGCTTCACCCCGCCGAGAGCCGGGCTTAATGTTCAAGGAGTGCTCGGCGACTTCCCTCGGTATGCCCGGCAAGTCCGAGGCTCTCCACGCAAACACGTCGAGGTTTGCGCGGAGGAAGTCGACGAGCTCGCCTTCCTATTTAGAGAGCTAGGACCCTACGGAGGGTGTGGCCATCATTATCGACCTCTATCTCCTTGGCGTCCTTCCGGGCCCGAAAGTGCCTACGATCTTCATGAGCTCACCTGGATGGGCTCGACCTCCGCTCGGCCGTTCGAGCCCATCGCGCAAGCTCGTGCCCGCAGCTTTGAGCTCGGGGGTGTCCTCCGCACTGCCCAGCCGCCATCTTCGGCAAGATTCGCCGATCTCGACCGCAGCGTCGGCGTCTTGGGCGGCGGCAGCCTCGCATCCTAACGCGTGCTCGAAGGTGGAGTCGACGGTGATGACCCCCTTGGGCCCGGGATCTTAAGCTTGAGGTAGGTGTAGTTGGGGGACGGCCATGAATTTCGTGATAGCACGGCCGCCCAACAACGCATGGTAGGCGTTCTTGAAGGGGAGCACCTCGAACGTGAGGGTCTCCTTCCGGGAAGTTATCCGGGGCCCGAAGGTGACGGGGAGATCGATCCGCCGAGCGGGATCATCCGCTTCCCTGCACTCACGCCATGGATCGGGTCCGTGAGGGACGGCGCGCGCGCCTGGTGATGCCAAGGGCCTGGAGTGCGTGGGACGAGGAGGTTGAGGCCGCCGCCTCCATCCATCAACACCTTGCCGGGCGCTTGGTGCCGGCGATGGGATCGACGACGAGTACCTCCCGGGTACGGATGTGTCGGGGATGATCGCCCCGCCGAAGGTGATCGCGAGCTCGACCACTTGAGGTAGGCGGGCGCCGCGGGCTCGGTGAAGGGACTTCGCGGCGCGTGAGCTTCTCGGCGCTTGGACCGTGGCCCGGGGCTCCGCCGAAGACGCTGACGGCGCCGTCCTCGATGTAGACGTCGTCGCCGCCCCGCCCTCGGGCTCTCGCCATAGGCTCGGTTGGTCGCCCGGCGCCCCCTTCGCCCGTGCCCATCACGTGCTTCTTCGGGAGCCGACAGTCCTTCATCTTGTGCTTGACGGGACCCTCGTGATGTGGGCACGGGGCCTCGAGCATCTTGTCGAAGTGCTCCTTGTGGGCGGCCTTTTCCCTTCTGCGGGGTCTTGCGCTTGTCCGCGATGGCGACAAACTCGTCGGCCGCCGCCGCCACGGGGCGCTTGTTCTTCTTGTTCTTCCTCTTGCGGGGGTGGGAGCTGGACCCGCCCGGTGGCCTCGTCGTCGTTCGTGGGGCTTGCCCTTGCCCGTGACGGCGGAGACGGCGTCCTCTCCCCTGGCGTGTCCGTTGGCGAGGTCGAGGAGCTCCTTCACGGACTTAGGCTTCTTGACGCCGAGCTCGCGGATGAGACTCTCGCAAGTGGTGCCGAAGGTAAACGCGGTGATGATCTCGGAGTCGGAGGCCTCGGAGAGGTTGTTGTTTAGTTTAGAGAAGCGCCCCGATGTAGTCGCGCAGGCTCTCCCCCCCTTCTTGCCCATCCCTGAGATCCTGTGTCGTGCTTGGCCCCCGCGTAGGTGCCCCGGGAAGTTGCCGACGAAGACGTCCCGCAAATCCTCCCAGTCCGGATGGTGCCCTCGGCGGTGCTCGAGCCAAGAACGAGCCGAATCTGCAAGATAGAGGGGCAGGTTGCGGATGATGAAGTAGTCGCTGCCGCGCCTCCGCTGACAAACCGAGGCGGTAGTCTTCGAGCCAGGTGGCGGGGTCGGTCTCCCCGTTGTACTTCGCACCGAGGTCGGAGCCCTGGAAACGAAGGGAAGGGAGCGCCGTGTATCGCGCCGAGCCAAAGCCCTTGGCCTCCGAGCTCGAGCTCGAGCGCCGCGATCTCGCCGAGACGGACTCCGTTGGCGGCGTTCCGGCGTGGGGCTGCGGCCCTTGTCCTCGCCGCTGTCATGACGCCCTCCGCGGCGCGATTGTCGTGACGGCGGGGCGCTTCTCGTAGTCGTCGCGGGCGGTGCTTGTCGCCGCCCCTCGGGGCGCTTTTGTACGCGCGGGCTTCCGCCTTCCGTCGGGCGATGATGGTGTCACGTGCGTCGCGGTTCTCGCCGATCCGCCGGCGCGCGTGGACCTCTCTGGATGAGAGGAGGCCTAGTGCTCTTCCCGTCGACGGTGTGATGCGGAGCTTGCCACTTGCCATCGCCTACCGCCACGAGCTTGATCTCGCCGTGGCTCGGCGTGCTCGGGGTCCTCGGGATCGGGCAGTTGCGCAGAAGCAACGCGGCGGCCGCGGGTTCTGGGAGGCCTCCCGAACACCGGCGGGAGTTGCTCGGCATCGTTGTCGCAGCTGATACGGTCACGGACGTCTCGCCCGGGCCCCCCTGGAGGCGCCCTGCTTCTTGCTCAGCGAGGAGGGCCTCGCGCTCCCGAGCCGCGCCTCTCTCGAGCTCCTCAAACTCCTCCGAGCCGGGCCTTGACGTGATCGACGGGGCGGGTCACGCGGGCGCGGCGGAGTCCCGGGGCGTGCGCCGGAGTCGCTGGGGGAATGGTCGCCGTGGCCCCGCCGGGCGTGGCACACGCGAACACCGACGTGTGGGGTCGCACCGTGAGGTCATCCCATCGAGGGCGAGCTCGAGCTCATGGACTGATGCCTTCCGGTTCATCGCCCCAAAGAGGGGAGACCCCGGGCCGTCGGGGTACATCTTGGCGTATGCCGTCGTAGTCCCCACTTTCCACCGCCGCGCGTCTTCGCCGGCGAGCCGGAGGACGACGTTGGCGATGGAGAAGGTGACATCGCGGAAAGCAGCCGCGCGAGGCTCGCGGTAGAGGATGTCGGGGGAGGAGGTCCTTGATCAGGACGAAGAAGCGATCTGCCGCCGCGCGGATGGGGCTAGCGGGCTTGACGGAGTCCCGCCCCATGTCGGCGGGATGGAATCGGGCGGTGTCGCGAGGCGCCTGGGAATGTCCTCACGCCAGATCGGGCGGGTGAAGATTCGGCTCCCGCGAGTGACTTCGCGGATCGGGGCCGGTGAAGTCGAGTGCCGGCGCAACACGGTCGCCCGGCCGGGCGGTATCGACGAAGAAGCCATCGGAGTGGAAGATCGTCGCACTAGCGCTCCCTTACCGGCGCGCCAACTGCCGTGGGTCTAATACCACCGTCACAGTAATGGTGGCTAGTGCGGACTCGAATGGCCTAGCCTCGAGACAATGACACAGGATTTATACTGGTTCGGGGCAAAGTCGGGCTCCCTAGTCCAAAGTGTTCACTATCCGAGCTCAAATGCTCGTACCGGGGGTGCGCATACAAGCGGAGCGAGAGAGGGAGCGGGCTCCCAAGTCTCTATGATTGAGGCAAGTGCCAATATGAGAGTGAGGATGCGGTGTGAGAAGAGCCGGGTGCGTTGTTCTTCTTCTTTGCTTGCTTGCCCTTAATCGAAAACCCTACCCCTCCTTTTATAGTAGCAAGGGGATAGAACATGTGAGCTCTCCGAGTTGGGGCGGGGGTAGGTGGAACAATATGATACCGTGTCTTGTCAGCGAAGAGCTCTTCGAGCGAGCTCGTGGGTTGGCCAATAGCTACCTCGAGCTCTCGGCGGCCTTGGATGCTGAGAACTGGTCGTCGCCGTACATGGCGGTCGGGGCATGGGCGGTGGTCATGCGTCGCCTCGTCCTTGACCGTAGTTGGAAGCTGTCCTTCGGTATGGGGGGTGCCCATGTCGGCGGCGACGATGGCGTCACGGGTAGTGCGCGTCTCCCGGCCATGATGGCGGAGTTGCCGAGTTGACGGAGATACGACGATCGAGCTCGGATCGAGCTCTTTGGTTGGCCGGGCCCTCTCTTGAGCTCTTGACGGCCTTGGATGCCAAAATTGGTCGCCGTCACTACGCGCGAATCCCGGTCCCGGTGGCGGTAAAGGGTCGCACCGACCCCAATCGTGGTTGAATCGGTCCGTCGGGTGGGGGTGTCCATGCCGTGGATGAGGTATGCGCGACGCCGCCTGTACCTGCGCGTCATGTGGACGACCGTTGGAGTCATCGTGGGCATGGGCGGGCGACGGACGGGCCGTCTTTCCGCCACCGGTGCCTCCGCATGGCCGCGGTGCCTGCCAGGGAGTGGTTGGCCAACTCCCGTGGCATTGCGCGCTTCCGCGTGACGCCTGGGGGACGAGCTCGTAGACGTGCGTTTGTTGAGCGGTTCCCGCCGAGCTCGAGCTCGAGCGACCGGGAGAGAGGTCGCGTCTGGAGAGCTCTAGCGCACAAACTTGAAGGGGCCGTCTCGAGCGAAGCGGAAAGAGGTCTCGCTTCGAGAGCTCGAGTACGCATTCGAAAAGGTCGACGACGGAGACCTCGAGCGAGGCGGAAAGAGGTCTCGGCTTGTGAAAGAGCTCGTGCGCCCATAATAATCTTCTCGCTGTAGGCGACCATGGGTGGAGGAGAGGTCCTTGGTTAGAATCCTCTCGAGACATGATGTCGAGGGTCTTGATTGACGGATTGGGGTCATCCAAAATATTGATCCCCCACAAAAATAGTACGATCCTCCCATGCAACGCACGTGCATTTATCAAATATACTTGAAAAGGGATGAACATCAGAGGTTGATCATTTCTCCTCCTGGTTTGTAGGTTTCAAATTGAACGTTGTTTTGATTTCACTAAGCCCATCAATAGCTTGTTTGGAAATTTGAACAAAATTAAATGTTTCTAAAAAGCTCAACAAAACATTCCATGGAGATTTCAATGGACATTAGGAAAAAAAAAAAATAGATCACTTTGCATTGTCCATCTCTTTTCTAGAACTGACATCACATAGGGAGAAGGGAGGTGGTCTGAGAAGAACTTACAACGCATAAATCTGCCCGTTGTGGACAGCTTGACAAGGATTTCCAGATCCCCATCCTGCCAACGCGAATCAGGCACTACGGCCATCAGTAGTTCCTGTCTTTGCAGCACCAGGGTGTAACATAAACAAACTCCACCTATTATATCCAAAACTAATCGGAGAGAGGGCGCGGTGGTGGGGTGACTGAGTAGGGATAGACATGCCAAATGAGCATCTCAAACAGTTTGGTAATTGGATTTGGCATCCTTACTTTTTGCCAAAATCTCTCAATTGTGCTCTCCAACAGGTTAGCGGTTTGGCTCTGCGCTCCGTCTACCGGTTCCTATTTTTGGCACCGATCTATTTCGCGGCTCATGTACAACGTGGTCATGTCTTTTGCATGGTCCTGTGCATATTCGCTTCAACAACAAGGTGTGTCAGGTTGTTGTGTGTCTATCCAATTGTCTCTTTGAACGGCATGGTGACATGCAGTAAACAAGGAGATGTGCTAATTGTTGTGTGTGTCTATAAAATTGTCTCTTTGAACGGGATCTGTTGAACAGCATGGTGACGTGCAGTAACCAAGGAGATGGGCTAATGAATGAGAGGACAAACTAGGGCTCCACGACGAATGCCGCGATGAGGACGATCTTTAGGACGCTGTTAAGAAAAAACCAACTGGTAGTTAATTATGGGTCCACCTTTTAGGTTTTGCCAAGGGCAATTTGACTAACTATATATTGGGGATGACCATTGATTTAACTTGGCAAATTGCAACTTTTCCCAATGACAAATGACAAACCGTTAGAGATGCTCTTAATAATTAATTATAATTAACATTTTGCGGAGGTAATGAGAAGCAATTCCAAGTATTGTAAATTATTCAATATTTTATATGCCTTCATCTGTTATGCAGGCAAGCTATCTAGTACCAAGTGGATCTCGGTCATATTTTCACAACAATTGATGATTTTCACTTCAAGGCAATTAACCTCGGTTGAAGTTGTAGCAAAATCAAACATATTTTTTCTGCATGGCACCCTGCTGTACAGCAAACTTGGCAGTAGCAACTCCATGTTTTTTTTTTTTGAGAATAACTCCATGTTTTCTTATTGTTTACCGTCAGCAAACTTAGCCTAGATGCACGCAGATCTAGTAACCTCTCTTTTTAGTTAAATGTCCGTTCATTGCTATGGGATAAATTTCATGTTTTCTTACCGTGTCCGCCTTTAACTGCCGACTCCATAAATTTGCAGCGATGGATACTTCAATTTCTACGAACTCCTATGTATTCTAGTTCAAAAGATAGTTCGCTGCTTATCAGCGCCATGTTCTTCTCTCAAAACAAATTAGCGATTAGTACTTTTTAGCTTGGCTTTTCAGCGAACGAACTTTTCAGTTGACAATTTTTCCTAAGCAAAGAGAGAACCTGCGTCCCAAAGCAGTATTGTTATTTGGACTTTCTGGCTGGTGTTGCATGTTTTTTCCATTAACGAACTTGGGGCAGTCGACATCGTGCCATTGATTCTTTTGGGCTTTTATTTATTTATTTATGCTCTATCTAATGAAAGCTACAAGCAGTTGAACCAATGTCTATCTTTTTTTAAGCCTCATTTACACCCATGTTATATTTGTTGAGTACGATATGTAGTTATGCTTGTTTTACTTTTCATCAACAATGGAAAATCCCGGATGGGTAACATAGTATAATGTGTTCGACGAGTACCAAGATGACCTCTAGACTACCATTTGGCATCCCTATGGAGTGATGGAGTCGCACCAGAGAGCTCATTTACCTTTTCCGCTTTGCTAAACTTTTATCTATTTATGTAATGGAATATTTATCGTGATGTAATAAAGCTTTGAGCATGGTACCTTCCTTGAATTTGTCTTATATATGTGTGATTGATTTCTAGGCACATATGTAATCTTGTATCCAATTTTTTTTTAAAAAACAGGTATGACACCCCTGTTTCATTCAGTACCAGCCCTACAGGCGGAGGCATCACGCTCGTGGACAACTTTAGAAGGTTCGGTTGCAACAAGAGCCCGAGGAAAGTTTAGGAGGGGGCCTTGGCCCCATGGTTCGGTCACTGTTGCCACAATATGCGCCTTGACATTGTTTAGAATGAATGCATGGACTCATGAGTGGTAAGGTAAGGTATCACTGATTAGGCCGCTAACTCACTTCACTAATGAAAAAGGACTCATCGCCAGCGTCCACCGATGCGGCTGGCAGTCCGTCCTCTACAATGCCGTCGCCACCATCCGTTGTTGCCACACCGCGAGCACCGAGGGCAACGCCGGTCTGATGATCATGTGCAGAGCCGCCGCCCTCCAAAATGTTGTTGCGGCCGTTCTCCGTCACCACACCAGGAGCACCCGATGGCGACCCCGACCTAATGATCATCCACGCGCATGCACATGAGTTGGCCGGCTGGCCTGCGTCAACACGATGGGCAAGAGAGGGAGACACACCTGTAGTCGCCGCCGGGCCTACAGCCATCGGAAAAGCCACCGCACTATCAGATCTGCCTCCCCGCCGGCCACCCTATCCACCGCCAGCGCTCTCAGCCGCTCCTAGCTTGTTCACGAGAAGAGAGACGAGAGGGATGAGGGAGCTCGAGGAGAGGGAACTGCAGGGCTGGAGCCTCGCCACCACTGTCACGGGGAGCCGCGCGGTCTTCTCGGCCGCTACTTCTTGCAGCGGCGAGGGGGATGGGATGATGGGGGTGTGCCGGCGGCGGGGGCCAGGGTTGTCCTCGAGTCGCCCCTCACGGAGACGACGCAGGGGAGCGGGTTTTTTTTATCTCTCAATCTATGAATATCACGCCACTAAAAAGAACCTTTTTTTATTCCGGCAGGAGGCATGCCATTGCTATATCTCATATGGAAAACAAGATGGACCCATGGAATATCCTATTTATTATAGAACAAAAGGTCTGGAGTTCCCTAAGCAAACAACCCTACTGCAGCTCTGACAGTTCACTCTCTTCGATGTCCTTCAACATGTCTTCATCATATTCACTAGGAAATTGATCGCTCCCATCAGCGTTATATGATAACACCAATGGCTGATACTTTTTATGGATGTGTGAAATGCGTTGGCCTTTTGAAAGAAGCAATTTGACCTCCCTTCTTTTGCGACTGTAAATGGCTGCTCTCTTTGGATCTTCAGGAACATAATTGTTCCATTTGTGCACATGCTGTGCATGATGTTTGAATAATTTGAACCGGCGAGCAATCTCAGAATGGTCACGATTCTTGTTGAAAGCCTTGCACCAGCGCTCATATAAGGCCCATACAGCTTCAACGGACTCCAGGTCCTTGTCCGTCGGAATGATGATAGGAGGCAGGTGATCGGCATAATCGTCGGCGCAGGAAGAAGAAGTGTGGCAGACAAGATCGCGAGCATCGTCACGTGGCTTCGTTGATCCATTGTTGCGACTTGGGCGGCTCTTGATGGGAAGTATGACGCCTGAGTCCCAGCGGCGGGCGGCGCGCGCGGCGGCTGCGGCTACGCCGGCGGCACGCGCTGAGCGGGATGCCATCGCAGCGGCGCGAGTTGCGGCTGCCGCACGCGCTGAGCGGGATGCCATCGCAGCAGCGCGAGTAGCGGCTGCCGCAGCTGCGCGAGATGTGTCACGGGCAGCACGCAGGAGAGCCGATGCCATTGTTGCCATGGCAGCGAGATTCCACCCTTTGGTTGCTGTAGATCTGAGTCTGAGTCTTCCCGGGACAAAAAGCCCTAGCCTCCAAAGCCAGTTTTGTTATTTGGACTTTCTGGCTGGTGTTGCATATATATGCATGATCCGGCCATTAACGAACTCTGGGCAGTCGTCGACATCGTGCAATTGATTCTTGGGCCTCTTGGGCTTTTGTTTATTTGTGCTCTAATGTCTAATCTAATATAAATCAGATCGTGGATGGATGGAGGCGGTTGCCATTTCAAGTTTGGAACTGCCGCTATCCCCGTCCGTGGCCACGTAGCTCCGCGCGCGAGGGAGTTGACGAAAACGCCAGCCCATCGGGCCATCACCAATGGCCGCCAGTTCCAGTCGACTCGAGTCTACCGCTCCTTCTCTCCCATTCATCTTTTTGTTCCATAGGCGAAGAGGGAGAACCACCGCCAATGACGTCGTCTCGCCGCATCATCGCACTCGCCACTGTGGTCTTCGAACTAGATTTCCGTCGTCGTCTGCTGCCTCCCCGCTGTGGCAGCGGCGCCTCCGAGTAAGCAGTACAGACTCTAGAGTCGGCGGGGAGGAAGGGTGGCGCGTGCCGCCGCCGGAGGACAAGGACAAGTACTACGACACCTGGGCGTCCAACATCACCTTCTACGTCGGCGGCACGCACGCTCGGTACGTGTCAACTTACCTGTGCTCTGGTCAAGCATTTTCATTGCATGCAACTTACCTGTGCAGGCTGTGCTCTGCTCATGCACGCGGCAGAGTTCGTGTTCAAGAACGACTCGGTGCTGACCGCTGAGGGTGCCCAAGCCGGGGTACGACTACTGTTACGAAGAACTAGCAGGTGGGCCCACGTAGATGCGCGGGTTATGGGTTGAAACGGGTTCGTACGGTTATGGTAAATGGATATATACTGTTTATAACGGGTTTTACTGGTCTGCACTGTTCGTAACAGGTTTTACTGTTTGTAAATGAGTCTACACTGTTTATAACGGGCCTATACTGTTCACGTGATCCGGTACTGTTCATAACGGTTATGTACTGTTCACGTAATCTGTTACTGTTTCATAAATAGTACCCGACCAATCAGATTGCTCGATTAGTATACAATTGTAAGAGTATAATAATATATATAGATACGAGACGGTGGCCGTGCGACTACCGGACCTTCTTCCTCCTCGACGCCCGCGGGTATGCCTACTTCACCAGCGTCGACCTCGACCGCTGCCTCTTGGGGAGCGCCTTGCCATCAGCATTCCAAGCCACCGGTGACCACTCTGCTGCCGCCGCTACGCTGGTCGTGGCTTCCTCCAATCACGCCGTCATCTGGTTGCCTCTGCAGCCGGTTTGGTTTGATCTCAGCCACCGGCAGGCACGTGCCTACAAAACATTTGTCGTTTTTATTTGCCATTTTCTAGAGAACATGCCATCAGATAAATTTAGAATTGGTTCGGCTATAATTTTAATCCAGACAATGAGGTTTTGCGTAATATTATAATAAAAATACATATATATGAGATAT
Organism: Hyparrhenia diplandra; assembly: GCA_015847255.1. Classification (NCBI taxonomy): domain Eukaryota; kingdom Viridiplantae; phylum Streptophyta; class Magnoliopsida; order Poales; family Poaceae; genus Hyparrhenia; species Hyparrhenia diplandra. The sequence continues at coordinate 386,114 of JADLZK010010890.1, read as the reverse complement.
ATAGGAATACTTGTTTTGTATTTACATAATCACTAGTTAAATTCCCGTGTGTTGCTACGGGATAACTAAATTTTATATAAAAAAACATGGATCGCATCATAAAATAGCAATACTATGAAATTAAACAATGATATTAAAGTGATATTTAATTCAAACAAGTTTTATGAAAGTAACGGAATCAATCATGAATTTCGCGGGTTTGTAAACTCTATTTTATGGACTTTTCTCGTAATTCAACCAAGGTAAGTTTTGTGAAAGTAACACAATAAAGTTGCATATACAAACCGAGAATATAACATGTACATATGATTTTACATTCATGTATTGTGCATATAACACCTCCGTGTAGAGTCTCGACAAACCATTTATAAGTACCTAGGAATATCAACAAATATGGCGTTAGTTAAATAATATTTGTACAATATAATTGAATTAAAATTACATTGTAAGTGTTAGTAATCTTCTATTACCTCGCCTATTGTGTTAGAACCTCCTTCCATACAATATTCTTCGTGAAAATTCCATCAAGCTGGCGTCTTTTTTTTATCCTTACCTTTTTACTTGGTGCATTCTTTTTATTTTTCCCGACACCATTCTTTCTAGTATTTTTCTTCTCCAACTTTTTGGCCTCTTTCTCCCGTGCGTCCGCATCAGGCGGGAGTGCGAGGATCTTGATATTCGCTCTTGACATGGCTCTAAAAATCGCAACATACAACTGACCGCGAGAGAACATCGGTGCGTCGCATACACACCCACGCTCGGGATTGTTTGGCCCCCGCGACTTGTTGACCGTCATGGCGGCTCACACCGATAGGAATCTGCTTCCTCTTAAACTCGAACGGGAACATCTCATCGGATGGGCATAAGGGTATTCGAGGAAGGAATACCCGCTTCCCAAAGATGCTTTGCCCCACCACGATTTTAGCGCCGATTGTATTTCTTGAGAACCCACGCACCAAAGTAGCCTTGTACCATTGCACGCCCCCATTGGCAGGATCAATATTTCGAAGCAAGATCACAGGACACCCGAGCTTGAGCTTTAGGACGTGTGGAGGCAAGCCGTTGGGGTTCAAACTGTTAAGGAACTCTACTGGATAGTAGTTATGTGGATCATCTATAGCGAGTCAAAACTATGATACACCATCTCGCCACCCCGAACATATCAATCATTTTCATATTGATCATGTCCACCCAGTCGTTACGCATAGATAAAATCGCTCTGGTGGTGATGTAGTCTTTATTCGCCATGTTTGTGTTTAGATCTGGAAAGATGATGTCGATCAATGTACGAAGATCCTTCTCGGCATCTCCGTCACGGGACACGTATCTCGCCCGGAATCGTACATCGTCATCTTCGTAAACCTCTTCCGTTCCATTACCAATGCACAAATGTATAATTTGCAAACCACGGGTCACTCTGAGCCCTCATGTTGCAGACGAGCTTTAGGTGGCGCATGAATTTCCAAAGATGAGAGCTTCGTAGAGAAGCTCCGACTATTTGAGCCCTGGATCCTTTCCGCACAACAGGGAGGACTTGTCTAAAATCCCCGCCAAAGACAACTGTCTTCCCCACCAAAACGAAGGTCTAACCGGCTCATTGTATCTCGTGAGGCTCTTATCTAGTGCTTCCACGTTTTGCCTCCTTGTCATAGATGCCTCGTCCCCATATTATGAGAGCCGCTTGTCGTAGCAACTTGGAGGCACCATCCTGTTTTTTGTGAATTTGCATCCATCGCCATCTTTAGCATTGAGGGTAACTTGAAACGCGAGTGGCTCGTCCTCCCACCTAGCAATATGGATGCTGCGACTCCAGATGTTGCTGTAGCCATGACAATCTTGTCTTGGCTACGTAGTTTTCCAATAAATGCCCTATACAAAAAGGTCTTTCCCGTATCGCCAGGTCCATCCACCAAGAACATCCCGCCTTTTTTGGTGTGGACAGCTGCCATTATCTCATCGTAGGCAGACCTTTGCTCGATGTTGAGTGAGTCGCACAATAGCTCATCTTTGGGATCCAGCTCGACTCTACTCTCCTCAAGTATCTCTTGATCAATACGGCTGGCATTGTCATATGTGTCATAAATTTTTGGAAGAGGCAATTCATCAAACTCCTTCCCCATATACACCACCATGTTTCTAATATCTATCAAAACCATTTGCTGCACCAGATCCGGGGATGGATTATTACGGTTGTAGTCCTCTGACATTGCATCGTAGTGCTTTTCCCACAAACCAAACACATCATGTGGCTCGCAGAATACTAATATTGTTGCAAATAGCCTTCGTAGAGAGGAAGGCATCTCGAATAAAGTAGCTTCAGTTAGACACTCATCCAGTGTATTATCCTCTTCGATTAGACTCCTCCTTCACAGAATGAAGGTAGCAGCTCTCCATCAACGGTCCTTAGGTGTTCGTATGAGGTAGCACCAGCAACATTATTTAAGAGCATACGAAGAAAGTAGCGTTCTCCCTCTGCAGGATGAGCCGATATGACTCTACCAACTTGGAAAACAGAGTTCTTTCTAGGCTGCCAGAATTTACCATCAGATTGCTAAGTGAAATGCTCCAGGAAGTCCCGATACAAGATTCCACGGGATGCCTCATGCCGCCTGTTATAATTAAAATACGCAGTCAACACTGAATCTTCTGTGCCCGGCTTATTAACAATCCTTTCGACCTTGTCCTTTTTATGGAATGACACCATTTGCATGCCTGGCAGATGAAGCTATAGCTGCTGTACTAGTGGATAGTTCTTGATCAAGTCAAAGTCATATATCCTCCATAGAGCCTCTAGAGGCGCTACCCAACGGGCCTCTATATATTGCTTGATCTCATCAACGTCCCCCTACTTATCGGCTTGGTCAGCCTTCGTTATCACCACCGATGCCCTGTCATGTCCCTTGTATATGTACTTGATTGAAGATGTACTTTACTGATTTGATGCTCCCACATGCTTCAACATTTATATGGCAGTTGAAGGTACGCAGCAGGACAGGGTTGTAAGGAACAACCCACTGATTGTCCAAGAAATGGCCTCGTACTTTTTCTGTATGCCCGTCATTGTGTCGCCGATAAATGGGGTATGAATCCTTTCCTTGTGACGTTGACTCACAGAATGCTCGCGGGTAACGGTTCTTGCACTCACCTTTAGCCACCGTGCATGGACAGTATGGATTAAGTGTCCCACAGGGACCGTGCATCATATGCTTTGTTACCATCTTGTAGAGCTCAGGGTATTTCTTCTTGTTTGGTAGCTCTGCATTGATAATCATGTCATACTGCTCAGGACATGTGAGCTTGTACTTCCGTTCCATTATTATTAACCAGTGTGCATGCGGCAAACCCCTCTTTTGGAACTCCACTACATATACGTAGGCCTTCACCTTCCCAAGTATGTCTCTCTCCATCAACATTTTCCTCATTGCTTCTAACTTTTCTCTAAAGACTCGTGTGACGAGATCTGGATGGTCCTATGGTGTCTGGCCTGGATAAAGTTCATTCTTAATCTCATCCTAGTTAGGGTTGCACGTCATCGTGAGGAAGGTATCAGGTTTACCATACTTTTTGACCAAAGCCATTGCATCCATGTACCGACGCCTCATATCACGGGGTCCTCCAATGAATGAAGAAGACAACACAGTACATTCTCAACACTTCCTTCACTCTCATGCATGCTGTCCACCAGGCCTTGATATAGGTCAGCTCTCAAAGAGTCCTGATTGTTCCGTATGTAGTCCAAACACGAGCTCTCAATCTTGATGTAGGTGTCAACAGCAAACTGCTAGTAAAGCCGGCCGCCATAGAGTATTGGATTAAATATCCTTGGTCGCATCTATAACTTGTAGCAGTAGTAGTCACGCATAGATACACATACATTTCCAATAGGTTCTACCGGGAGACAATGGTCGAGTTAGTATTTTGAGATAACAAAACTAAGTTTATATTGAATTAATGAAAAGGATTCAAGTTACCTCCATCAAGAACACCATCTTTCTCTCGGCACGCCTTTTGGGATCTCTGAGCTCTCTCAACTTGATCCATAGTAACATTGTGTTTTGGAATGCAATTGTGCCATCCGAGCTCCCCCTTTGGGGCGAAAAGCGGGTATGAAAGCAGGTCATAGCACGCCATATATGAGCGGATGCCATATATGGACTGGTCCTTCCCTTGCAGGACCACACTATGCTGGAATTGGCCTAGACGGCTCACTCCGCTCAACCCGGACCGGCGGCCACCTCCCCATGCAATAGGCACGTTATATGTTCTCTGGTCAAGCTGCTGGTCAAGGTTCAACTCGACACGATAATCCTCGAGGTTCTCAGCATGTCCCACACGCCTTAGTTCCTGAGAGTAGGGATTCCCATTAAGAATCCTAACCAATTGCTCAATAACTTCTCTATCTTTTTCAGCACACTGCTTACGACACTTGCTCATCCGATGCTCAAGGGACGGATCGTCATCGTAAAAAATAAAGCTCAAGGTGTCTCTTTTCAACACCATCCCCTTTGCCAAAAGACCGTATGTTATGGTAAATCTATCCATGAGCACGGAACATGTAGATACCGCAGGTTCTCATGTTAGTGGTCACACGATCTAGGTGGCAGTACAGAGAAGTGAAAGAAAAGTGGCCATTGAAATATCTAATGTTTGCACGAAAGTGCCTAGAATCAGCGACCGAGCTTGACCACAACCTCCTGAGCTCTGGTGGTGTATCAGGAGTTGAAAGGCAAATTTGTCCACCCCGACGGTAGAAACCGGTGGTTCACCCTCGATTTTCTTTGCATTGCGCGGTGTTTGCGCTTTGGCACCGACTTTAGCATGTGCGACTCGATGGGAGATTAGCATAAACCCGGTCATATGGATCCGGGACATCAGGCTCACTATTCTCTTGGACATCCATGTCGTCATTGTGCTCGTCTCCATCCTCGTCGTATTCTGCCAAAACATTGCTACTTTACACGTGGAAATCAAGTTTGTGAAAGAATGTTTTGTTTGTTAAGCAATGTACCTTGTCCGGCGAAAAAGTACGCCTCATCCTCTTCCATGTCTTCCTCAAATATGACATCTGTGTCATAGTCTGTGCATAACATAAACACATATATGCATGGCTCATGAAACATAATGGCATATAAAGTAAACAAAATTAGATAAATTTAGTAAAGAAAATACCATCCTCGACCATATGGTCTGGCATTTCAGGTTGTGCATCGTTTGGCGCCATTGGGGAGGCACCATCAACTACAGACGACTGTGTTTGTGTGCCTGTGCAATTATTAGGCGGTGGAGGCATCAGAGAGGTACCACAGACGGTTGTGTTTGTGTTCCTGTGCAACTATTAGCACTTGCAAAAACCTAGCCTCTTGCTCGCAACACCCACACTCCTATCCCTGCGCCTATCCCTGTTTGTATCACTACGCCGGCGCCAATTCGCCGTGATTTCATGCACCTAACCGCACGATCGCCATTGAAAGCATGGCCAGGGAGGCATTGAAGCCGAGCGCAGCTAGCTGGAACCGCCTTGTCCAACATGGGGATCCACCGATCGATCGATTGATGAGTGGACTCGGTCGTTCAAGAGGAGTAGTGGCACTATAGAAACGCCGCGGTGAAGGTGGATTGAATGATGGCTGCTAGTGCAGTGGTGCTGCTGCTTCCAACCACCGAGGATCCCGTCCGTGAGCTTGTGGCCAGCCGGAACAGAGGCGACCTAGAGGAGGATAATTTGTTTTTTGGAAGTGGAATATGGGGAACTGTTGGAGATGAGTTATTTTTTTTTTCGTTCTATACTTAGTTGGGAGTTGTCAAACTTCATATTTTTTGAAACAAAATTTACTGAAACTGTTGGAGATGCTCTAAGGCTCTGCTTTAGTCGCTGCCCTTTGGTTACTTCTGAGCAGTGATGGGTCTATTTTTGTTTACATTACTATTTTACGATTTCAAGTGGTTTGCATGAGACTAATAGTAGATAAATCAAAACACTTCTTATATCATAACATTTATAACATTAAACTTCATTCCACGATTCTTAAATAAATTTAGTGCTTTACACAAATCCAATGGGTGGAGAGAAAGACGATATCATTTGGACATGCTTTGAACATGAATTACATTATTTAGATCCTGAACCCAACAAACTGAATAAAGTTTCCAAATATTTAATTATTGCATGCCATTTATTTATGTGATTTATAGCACCACATGGTGTATTTAAGGAACTCTAGTCAACTGAATTTCGTTATGCCATGTTTAGTTACCTGAAAAGTGAACCCAAAAAGTGGTACAGTACCTATCACATCAAATCTCTTAACGCATGCATGGGGCACTAAATGTAGGCAAATAAAAAAAAACAAATCGCATAGTTTAACTGAAAAAGGCGAGCCGAATCTTTTAAAACTAGTTAGTCCACGATAGGATAATAATTGTCAAATACAAACGAAAAAGTGCTACAGAGCCGAACCCAAAATATTTCACCAACTAAACACACCCGAAGTTGATTATATATATATGCTCACTAACTTGGTTTGATTTTTATTCATCGACTAGCTGAGGGCATCGAACTACCAGAGGCCGGCGACTATATATACGCTGGCCTTCCGGAAACCCTTGCCTATTCCCCATCCCGTTCCCTGCTGGCCGCCGCTACTTCCAACACAAAACCCGAAAGGGACCGAGCGAGAAGCCTCCGTACGTCCATGGGTTTCGCCATCGCCTCCAAGGGAGCCCCGCTGGCCGGCCTCCTAAAAAGTTTCTCCTCGCCGCGCCTGCCGCCTCGGCGCTCGGCCACAGATCCGTCGCCGGCGCCCGCCGCCTCTTCAACACTGGGGCCCCACCTCACCGCAGCGACGAGTCCAACGTCGACTACTCTGTCATCTCCGACACCCGCCTCTTGTCCTCCTACCCCTCAGGTTTTCTTTAATCTCGTCGAGAAAGCCGCTCATTTGCTTCAATCTCGTCAAAAATTAAGCGGCTCGTTTGCTTTAATTTCGTCGAAAATTAAATGCTGATGGGGTATTTGATATCTTGACCCGTTGGTAGCTCCTAATCCATGGGTGTCGAAGGAAGACGACGATGTCTTGGAGCTGAAGCTGGCGATGCTGGGTGTGGCTAAGGAGGCAGTGAAGCTTTCAGCGTACCAAGACGGTCTGCGGGTTAAGTACCGATCTGATGTCGACGATGACCAGGCGTGGTACAGCTGGAGGATCAATCTCCCTGCGGCCAACTACAAGCTGGACCAGACCAAGGCAGAGATGAAGGGTGGGCTCCTTACGGTCACTGTGCCCAAGATTAAGCGCGAGGTCATTCCGGAGTGCACTGATATTCAGATCGACTAGGGAAAGGTCAGGGAGCTGTGTGCTGTGGTTGCAGCTCAGTATCGGTAGTTCATTCACTGCAGTGTGTCAAGTTCGTAGTTGTGTAGGGTTGAGATCTAGATGGCGACCGACGTGCATTTTGGAGGGTGTTGTCTCAAGTAGCCCTACTGCTTTAGTTGGTAACAAACACTGTAACCGACGCCTGATGATCTTCTTGAGTGTGCATTTTGGAGGGTGTTGTCTGAAGTAGCCCTACTGCTTTCAATTCGTTGGTACTTGGTAACAGACACTGTAACCGACGCCTGATGATCTTCTTGAGTGGTTGCGAATGCGCAGTTATTTACTACCCTCTATGATCTATCTATGTTTCCCTGTTCTTTTTGGTTCTTCCATTGCTCTGTGTTTCCAGATTAATTTGTGCATTTGAAAGTGTTTCTGCTCTCTTTCTGCATTTGTGCATTTGAAATCAAAAGTTAATGATGATTCATTGATTTTCAGATATGAGCTACACATAAAATAAAACTCGTTATTTTAGATATGCGGCAGCTGCAACCTCTGTGCCATTGTAATACTTGTGGGTTCCTGGGTGTGCATCATTAACCGTTGATGATTGTGTGCCATAGACTCGAAATAGGTATATGCTTTGATCGAGGTCATAGTTGCAATCTGCATCTCAATTCAACTCGATTATTGAGAATATTGTCTGGTCATGTAAATTATTGAGACTAGTGTACGCTTTCTATTTGATCCATAAGACCCATGCTCATTTTCTATCATGTATTGTCATACTATTCTTGTTTTTTTCTTTAGACTAGTAAATGCCCGGGTGTTGCAACATGAAAAAAAAATAATACTATGATAATATAAAAATGAACGAACATGTATATCATATGAGTCTTCATGAAGGATGGATGATTACAACTATAAGTCAATTTTAATGTGAAATTGAAATAATCTAGTTCTTTATGGCTTTCGATTCTACCACTTCGGGTTTATAGTATGTTTAAGGTAGGCTTTGCACTCCTTAAGGAATAAAAGTTATCCTAGAATTTTCATTGTAAGCTTAAGACAGTCTTGCACTCATGTATGAATTAAAATTCCCTTATAATTTCCATTGTAAGCAAATATACATTTAGTAGCTTTATAACTTGGAATGGATTACCTTTTTTTTTCTTCTAAAAAGTATGTTATACTCAGCTTTGTTTTATTTTTTATAGCACTGATCAAATCAATTAGTTTTGTTCTCTAGAATAGAATTACCAAATAAAATGGCCATTGATTTAGTTGATTTAATCAAATCTTAATTTAGAACTGAGCAATCGCACATTAAGTTGTCAAAACAAAGGAACAAGTAGTTCTGTGAACTTGTTAAGATTATCACATTTTTATTGGTGGCCCCCGCATGGCATCACTGTATAGAAAGTTATGAAGTAATCACATGAATTGTATAAGAATTTCATAGAAATTAATACAATTTTACACAGAACAAATTCCGAGATGCTGGCACTGAATTGGCTCAGTTTGTCAGTAAAAAATTATTTCGTCAATGCTGAATGGACTTGCAAACACCACCTCAACTGTGGAGGAACCAATACCATTGGCACTGATTGCTGAATGGCTAAATCAAGGCTCCAGTTGCGATTCCTTCTGTACAGTGGCATGAGGATACCAAGAATAGGTTTGAGTGAACTACCCATGGATCAGATTTGTATGTCGGTTAGGGAAGTGATCATCTAGGCCTGTAGATGTGGTCTCAAATCCCTCTTTGTTCTTTTTTTTTTTTGTTTTTGTTTTTGAGAAGATTAAATCCCTCTTTGTTGAGTTTTGAAAAAAATAATTTGACACCCCTTCTGTGGTAAATAATAGTCTAACCCTCCAAACCTAATTAGGCATTTCTTGTCTGCACAACCATCTAGCCAGTCAAGCCCAAAAGTCAGACCATAAGAAATAATGTTATATGAAAGAAGATTCAAATATCCATGGTCTGTTCCAACAAATTAACATTCAGGAATTGTAGACATGTATATATATTAGTTTTATTTATCTAAATTAACAAGGAAAATTTTCTATATGCCATTGTTCCAGATTCCTAAAGTGCCACTGAGAAATGCATGCTCATCTGCCCTTTATCCACATTATTATATCCTGTGGCAGCATCTTCTCCAAAAGAAACAGACCTTCAACCAGAGGGCTGTTGGCATTTTGACACCATGTTTTATGAAGCCTAATTTCATCATGAGTAGTATTGGAATCAAGCTAAGCTATATTTTTTCCTCAAACGGGTATCAAAGCTATATAAAAAACATTCATCAGAATAACATGAATCAACCATCTGAGGGCAATGGAGAAGCTTGTGCTATTCTAGAGTCTGATTAACTTGTCTGCAATCTACTACGACACAAACTCATTTTGTGATGGAACACTTGGTGTGCTGACATTCTTAACCAAAAGCACATGCACAAATAACTATAAGTACATGCCCAACCACATGCACGACCGTCTGACACTTAATTAAAGATTACGCATGCATCAACAAAATCTACAAATAAGATTTTTTTTAATTTAAAAACTATCTTTATTTCCCTTATTTGATAATATAAAAATTCAATAAATACTATTACCTCCTAGGAGGTAATAGATGATCGTGGCTTTTTTGATCAGAATAAATGGATGGTTCACAATCAATTAGGAGTACCGTAGCAATTGCCATTATTTTTTTTCTTTTCCATCCTAAGTGACAACCATACCTTACTGTTTTATACTTTTCCATGTCATTTTTAGGTTCTTGCTTAAGAGATTCCTACAACCACAAACGGTGTACTTTAAGAGATTCTTTGAATAATCACCATTTGTGCAAAAAAAAAAAAAAAAAAGTTAATAAATAGATTTCCTGACATACTTGCTTGAGAAAAGGAGGTGAGCGTTTGTTATTACAAGCAGTGAGCGTCACAAGATAAAAAAAAAGAAAGATGTTGGCATTGGCAAGGGAAATTCAACCCCTCCTCACTATGCATTGATTCAGTCGAGACATGCAGCAGGCATCTTTTTTTTTAGCAGTATGCAGCAGGCATCTCATCCTTCAATGTCAAGGTGCTTAGAATTGATTTATCAAATAAGGTTGAATACACTCAAGACACACTCCACAAACGTCACAGATCCTTTGAAGATTTAATATCATGAATCTCAGGGGCATCAAGCTTCTACTCTTTGAAAACTGATCTGGAACGGATGCAACGGATTTCAATATTTCAAGTGCAACTATTGTCCAGAACCAATGGGTTAAAGAAGTGTGTCACGCTCTATATTTCGTTTGTTACACGGTACCTGAAAAAAGTCTAGATCACCCCCTAAACTATTAGACATGGAATAGTTAATCCCCTCACCTATGAAACCAGTTGTTCAACACTTTAAACTATGCTATACCGTCTAATTTAGCCTCTGGACGGTTTGGGAGGGTGGTTTTGCACGTGTAGTCGTCCAACTGGCAGCCACGGGTACGGTGCCTACATCCCCACGCAGCAGCTGCAACATCACCACGGCGACGACGCTGGTTGCGCCACCATGGCTGCGTGCCGTCCACGCACACAGCTTCGCCAGCATCGCCCTGGCCGTCCGCACCTTCCTACTGCGCCCGACCGCACACGCACACAACTCGCTGGCGATGGCGATGGCGAGGAAGGCGGCAGCGGCGCTTCGAGCTCCAGCGCGCGGCTTCGGCGTCCACGACCAGCGCGCGGGTCCCGGCTGGCGCTGGAACAGCCCCGGCTGCAGCCGCTCCAGCAACGCAGAGTGCAAAGCCGGACACCTCCGCCACGGAGTCCAGCAGCCGGACCGCGCTCGCCTTCTACGTGTCGCCGTGCCCGTCCATGCCTCCCAGCCGCCGCGTCTGCTCTGCTCGCCTCCACGCGCCGTGTCTGCTCGGCCCCGCCGCAGCGTCTTCCCTGCTCTGCTCTGCTCGCTCGCTTGAGCCTGCCTGCTCCGATCACATGTCGTCCTTGTCTGCGACCTGGTCTTCAAGCGCATGATAGATAAGCTAGTTAGTTCCTGAGCCACCGGTTCATAACTCTAATCCCTATTCTTCTGTACACGATTCCTAGCATGCAGGCATGAGGGATGGCCACGATCTCTTGATCGGCCTCCAATGCTTCGGCACCTGTACGAATATATGTAACAGCACACGGTGATGAATGGAACTTGAGCATTCTTCCGAGTTTCTCGTTCTAACGTCTCTTAGACTATTACAATCCTCGTCGTCGAACTGCGATGGGCTCCTCCAGAAGCCGGTGCCGTAGAACCTCGCCTACACCTTCTTCTCCAACTGCCCGGTCTCCTCCAGCTCCAAGGTGGGCTTCATAGGCAGCACATCCGCCTCGACGACGCCGGTGTCGTCCACGAGGATTCGAGGAGCTCGTACCTTGTAGATCTTCATGGCCTGACCCGCGGAGGCGGAGCACCGCCGAGCGGCCCTGCAGCACAACGCAAGAGGGGCGCGCTTGGCGAGCACGACGACCACCATGGCGCACAGGAAGCAGCAGCACACAGCCTTGCAGCCCGCCGCAGTGCCACGGGCCACCTCGCTGCAGGTGCGGTGCTCTTGGACGCAACCTCCTGGGCATGATAGGTGGAGCCGGACGCCACCGTGGCCGCAGTTGCCAGGTTGGATGCTCATATCTGCAAAACCACCCTCCCAAACCACCTAGGGGCTAAACTAGACGGTTTATCCTACTTCCTACTACTAAAAAGAACGAAACACAGACTCTACCGGCGGAGCGACGTGCGTCGCCCCGCTTCACTCTGCCTGGCGCACTTCCCCACATGCTTGGCTAGGACAACCCCCGGCAGTTTGCATGCTAAAAAAAGAAAACTATTATTTTCATCCCACTAGATTCGCATGACTTCATGCAATGGAAAAAGATACGTGTCCATGATGAAAAACTCCGACCCTATTTTTTCCTACTACTAAAAAGAACGAAACACAGACTCTACCGGGCGGAGCGACGTGCGTCGCCCGCTTCGCTTCTCGGCCGGCGCACTTTTGCCCACATGCTTGGCTAGGACAACCCCGGCAGTTTGCATGCTAAAAAAGAAAACTATTATTTTCATCCCACTAGATTCGCATGACTTCATGCAATGGAAAAAAGATACGTGTCCATGATGAAAAACTCCGACCCTATTTTAGAAGGAAAAAAAAACTTAAAATAAATATGATCGAATCTAAAAGAAAGGATGGAAAAAAAACTCTATCGGGATCTAAAAAACTTAAAACTCCCTTCGTTCCACAAAACATGTAATTTGACTAAAATTATTTAGAAAAGTACAAACATTTATGAGACAAAATAAGTATATTTAGATTAGTTGTGAAATATATTTTCATAATAAATTTGTTCGAGTCATAAATGCTAATACATTTTGCTATAAGCTTAGTTAAAGATGACATCGCTTAACTAGCACGCTTCCTATAATTACATGTTTTTTTTTTTTTTTGGAGCAGAGCATACGATCAAACTCTATCTAGAAAAAAAAAAATCTCCTGTACAAAACACAATAGATAGGAAAAAAATATAAGAAAGAAAATCTAATCAAATATTTGGTACACGATAAATTAGAATGGATAGACACAAGTAAACGCAAGGAATATGATTAGACCATCTAAGAAAATAGAAGGAAAAACTAAACAAATCTCCATGGAATCGATTTGGTTCTATTAAAAATTCAATGTCGCTAACAAGAAAATTGAAAAGCTTTGGGGCATACGTTCCACCTCAAGCGGCCGGAGCTTGATGCCGAGCAAAAATGAGAGAGTGTTGTATTAGCAATCGTGAGCTTTCATGAATGTAACTAACTCGCATCCCCGATGTTTCGATGCCTTGATTCACTACCTCCATAGAATTTGTATCCATACTATGCACATATTCTAAAATCAAAAAGTATTATTTATGAATCACTAATATGTAAATATTTTGTTATTCCTGATTTTGAATTTGAATAAATAAAATTTTATTCAGGTTTCTTGCTTCAAGAAAGAATTATAGTAACATGCAAGTAGTTCGACATGTCTATAATTTTTATGGTATATGCACCGTCTATTTTAAAAAGATGATAATTATGGGGATCAAGCAAACTCATGTTCGAAGAAAATATTTCTCTCATACAAAGTATAATGATCTAAACCGTTGAGAAACAAAGGTACCTTAAAAATTATAAGCATAGGAAATATAAAATCTAAGGCCTACAACTGTGGTATATTGTTCTCTTCTTTTCTCACACAACTATTATGAGTACAAGTCTGTAATCTTATTAGAAGCATGTAATCTTGTTGAACGGAAGTGTTAAGTGAGCAATATAACACCCGTAACAACGCACGGGCATGATCCTAGTCATAGTTTAAAGTGTTAAACACCTGGTTTCATAGGTGAGGGGATTAAGTAATAGAGGTACAGTAGTTCAGGGGGTTATCTAGACTTTATCCCGGTACTGAGTGTAAAAATTTGTAGGGAGATCAGTCATGCATTTCGACATCAAAATTACTGTTTTCATGAGAAGAATAAAATAGGCAATGTTGTTCACCAAAATTGAAACAAAGAACAAAGCAAGATAGAAGTCACAACATCTGCACAATCTAGATGAATAAATGCAGTGGCTCCAGCGACTGCCCCAGCTCTTGGAGATGTCTTTTTTTCACTCTTTCTAAAAACCCCTGTTTTAAATAGCCCGCTATAGCGCTATTTAGCCTTTCTGGAGGAGAAACGCTAAGCTATGACGATTTTAGCGCTAAACGCTATTTGCCGCTATTAGCTGCTAATAGCGTGCTAATTTTGCTAAATCATAAGTCATTTAGCCCGCTATTTGTAGTTGGAGTGTCATTTCCGTCGACCGGTCGGCCCAATTAAATGTCAGGCCCAAATCGCCCAGCAATTCTAGCCATCCTCACCCGATGCCCTACCAAATCCCGTGTGTAATGTGTTAGCAAGTCTTTGATGCATCATGTATGTCCTTTTCATAATGTTTTCATCTTTATTATGTATAAAATTATATAATGTTTGTCATAGTTTTTGCTCAGCCGCTAAATGGCTTAGCCCGCTATTAGCGCTATATAGCCTTTCTTAGCTTTTTAGAGAGGTCTGCCGCTAAGAGGCTTAGCCCGCTATTTAAACACAGGCTAAAAACCCGGATTCAGAACTTCTTTTAGGAACTCTTTGAGAAGCTCTAACAAGACATGCTCCCTTTTTGCATCATCCCTAATGTTTGGATGCATTTCCTCAATTGGTTTTCGACAACTTGGGTCTACAATAATATCTTGAGGATCGAGGACATGATTGGAACCGCCCTCGAGAAATCAACATTTTCATTTTTGGTTTGTTCTACAGGAGGTTGGATCAAGTCTACTACAGGCAAACAACCAATAAGTAGCTTCCTCAGATTGGTTTTCTGCTTGAGCAACACTAGCTCTGGTCCTAATTATCTCCTCTTCTATAGATTGAGATTGCGGTGTAGGAGCTTGGACGTTTTGTTGTTCGAGTGCTGCGGATGGAGTAGCTTGTTGTTCGGCACCTTTGTGTTGCTCAGGATCTGCTTGAGAGAAATATGAAACTAAAGTCCTTGTCCTCTTCATCTTGTGCACACCAATGAGAATTGAGGAAAAGGGTCGAAATTGGGAACTTGAAAATTTGGAATCAAAACCAATTTCAGATCCAAACCTAACAACGAAGCTTGCTCAGCCTCAGGATGCTCTTCTCAGCAGCGGGTGGGCCGGTGGCCCAGCTGAGGAGGAACCACGCCACCACGGACTGCCTAGATCGGAGGGGTACAGTAGTGAATACAAGAGGGGGGCTAGTTTTTTTAGATAATGTATAGTATTTCATACCTGGATTTATCTACCAAGAGGTAGAATCAGGCTAATTATTACAAAAAAATGAAGGATAAAATCCCTCGATTTCATCCACGGCATTCCGGCTTGATACAAGACGAGAATACTTCGCCAAATTAACAACAACAACATGAAGAAACTAGGGGGATATATGCTGGCACCAACACTAACAAACCAAGGAGGAATCTTGAAAAGAGATGCCTCCAACAAGAGCACGACATACGAAGATGTCATCGTCGCTCGACCAGGAAGACCGGTACTGGATTTTCACCCCGAAAGATCTCCAAGGCGCCTAGTGCTAGAGAGAATTGACGACGCCACCAGCGAGAAAGTGGCACCCATAGGCGTCACCGCCTGCAATTGTCCCATCAAAATCCATGCCGTTACGTCAATGACCAGTGAGGAATAGTGGCGGAGCCAGAAATTATGCATAAGGGGCACCGATCGAAAAGTTTCAACCGTATAAGAAAAGTGTTTAGCTTATTTTCTTGGATTTTTACACTAGGACTAGGCACTTATTTTTCCAAATTTATTCAATATTTAGCATTTAACCATCCATGTTGTTCTTTCCGGAGTAGACCGACCACGACGGAGCCAAAAGATATACATGAATGTTTGCCCAAAGAAAAATTATAAATTTATGTGATTGTAGTAAAGTCATAAAAAATATGATAAACGCTTTAATTATATATTTATAATGAAGATTATTAAATTATATATTACATAAAACAAATTTGACGTAATGTTGGGGGTGTGCATGGCCCCCCAGCCCCCTTGGCTTCGCCAGTGGTGAGGAAGATTGCCACCAGATCCGGAAAAGAGGGGCCCTAGTTGTGTTTTCTTCTTGTTCCTCCTGAAAGACGGACAGATGCTCCCAGAATAAGCACAATAAACAAAGCCACACGCAGATAAAGATTGAACATGGAACGAAAACCAGCATTATAGAACATCCATGAATCTTCATAGTAGACACATATACATATATACATAAGAAAACATAGCAATCTAAAAGGAATCCTCGATCAAATTTAAAATTAGACAACAATGAAACATAACAGTATGTCCTTACTTATTGTGGCCGCAAACAGAACTGATGACGAACAAAATTGAGATTGATTACACAGCGGTTAGCTCGTCAAATTATCTGTGTAAGTGGAGTTAACTACCGTTCCAAGCAGTCCATGCATCATCGATTGACCTTTTAGGCTAGACGACGATGACGGTGGACATTTAGGTTTGCAAACAGGGCAATGCTTCCTGCACTCATCCCGTGTTCCATAACACACGGGTTGCGGGTCATCACTCCTCGTGCAGCAGTAGCAGATCCGGAAATTTTGACACGTATTCCAGGCACAAAATATAAATACAACATCGCTCTGTGTCTCATTGGACGATGATGGTGATGAACTTGCAGCCTCAAGCAGATGATGACGGCCTGCTGCAATATTTTGTATTCATGATCAGCATTTTTGCCTAGTATTAAAGACATGACGCAAATGGCGGTAATAATCCTACTACTCTTTGCTATTTGCTCCCTCTGTCCTATAATAACTGTCACTTTGCTTCCCGAGAAAAAACTTTGATCAAATATATATTAAAACATATTAATATTTATGTTACATGTTACTATCATCGTAAAGACCTTTGAGTCTAATTTTTAACAAATTTATTTAAAAATATAAATATTGCACATTGCTATAAATCGAGTCAAACTTGTGTCACATGGTTTTTTTTTTTTTGTCACGGAATCCAAAAACAACAGGAAAAATTTATACTGAGGGAGTACTAAACCGAGTCAAACTTGTGCCACGGAATCCGAAAACAACAGATAAATTGATACAGAGGGAGTACTACCTGTCACCGGCGATGCACTTGCAAGTAGAAAAAGGAGAAGGAATATGACTGCCAGGTAGAATCCACAACACTTACCCCTCATATTTGTAGCCTAACCTAATTAAATGCTTGTAGTCTAGTGGCCGATATATTGCACTCGGCAAAGCCCTGTTTTCCGGTAGTACCTGCATAGCCTATAGGTACAGGCCGTAGATCGAGGTACATATATAGAGATAGAGGGGGCGGGTGTGTGTGTGTGTTGGGGGGGTCATGCATCATAATGAACCTGGCCATGATCTGCATGAGCTATATGTATATGGACGCGTTCAGAACCGAAATTCAGGCCCTTCTGCCCCTTAATTGATAGGCTAGGATACCAATCTCGGCTATCAATTAAGGGGTTTGGAAGTTGGGAAGCAGTGACGAAGCCAATAGTAAGGCAAGAGGGGCTTATGCCCCCTTTACCGTCGCCGAACAAAAAGTGTACTTTGTCCTTGGTTGTTGTGACCGCGAACAAAACTGATGATGAACAAAATTGAGATTGATTACACACCAGCTAGCTCGTCTAAACCTTTTTGGCTAGACGATGACGGCGGCGGACATTTAGGGTTGCAAACAGGGCAATGCTTCCTGCACTCATCCCGTTTTTCATAACACACGGGTTGTGGCTTATCACTCATGCAGCAGTAGCAGATCCGCCAACCTTGACACGTATTCCCGGCACAAAATACAAATACAACATCGCTTTGTGTCTCATTGGACGACGAACTTGCAGGCTCAAGCAGATGATGACGACCTGCTGCAATATTTTGTAGAAAAAGGAGAAGGAATATTGCTGCCAGGCAGACACCAAAGCACTTACTACCCCTCATATTTGTAGCCTAACCTAGCTAATTAAATTGCATGAGAAGATCGATTGCATTAGTTATATAGTATATATGTATATATATATGGGCGTTATGGACGCGTTATGCAAGGTAATGAAGATAATCTTATGTCATCACGATTATATTATATGTTATATACCAAGTTAAAAGGATGTCGATGACAATGCAATAAAATCTGCAGGCACACATTATTGATATTATTTATACATGGAAATATATATATTAACCTGCACAAATCACGATCATTTGTGTTAGAGATAAAATCAAGAAAAGATACTCCCGAGTATGTCAGTCCTTATTGGCCCTCGATTTGGATGTCGACTGATGTATGAACCAGAATTTCAGAACCGAAATTCAGGCTCTTTTGTCCCTAAATGGTACGCTAGGATATCTCGGCTATCAACCTATTATTGTGCCACGTATTATTTGCTATCGCAGTGATTATTGAATTATAAAATAAAATTAGACAGTAGTCATCATATCAACTAATTATTCACATTTTGTAGATATCATTAACATATTAAATATTATTATATTAATGAATAAACAATTGTATTTATTAATAATATCATTTGTCGTAGAGATAAGTTTAAATACTTTCAAAGTAATTATTAGTAATCACAGAAGCAATTTTAGATAGTTTCAACTTTGAAATGATGAGTGATAACTATTTTAGTACTGTCTCAACCTTTTGCTTTGGTGCTTCTTATTCTTACACACCATTTGATTGCTCTAAATGGTCTATATTTTTCTAACTATTGTAAAACTTCTTTCATAATAAATATTCATTGTGCAATTATTATAAATTTAACTAAGAAATACTGAAATTTAAAACTCCTTTTTTGCGACTAGAGAGATTTAATAACTTAAAATAACACTAAAACAACCTACACGGCTCTAGAGTACATGCGAGGAGTAGATGGCTGTGTGCTACGTGGCATAGTGGCCCCATGACCGTTCATTTTAGAAGGGCCACATTTGATCTAGAGCTACAATTATGTTGGAATGTTGCTGCTAAGTTAGTTAAGTTCGCTGCAAAATGATAGTAATTAATAAATAAAGTTTGATGCCCTGATATATTATGGTCATCGAAAGGATGCGGGGGAGGGCCAAAGAGCTTAAGCTGTGAAGCTTAGTTAAATGGAAAACAATATATGGAAGATTATGTTCTACTAGTATAATGCCCGTGCTAACGCAACGGCGGTATTTCAGGATGTTCATGAAAAAACAAAAATGGGGAAAATATGTTACGCACAATATTTCCAAATTGCGATTGATCCATTGCAAATAATTTGGATAAAAATGTTCGCCAATCGGGGCTACTTGCTTACTTCTACTGTTTGCCATTATCCTATTCCTCGGATCTAATGAATTTCGGTGTTTCTCCATTTGTCCTCAGATCGGCTTGCGAGAAATAGCAGTGTGTGATATTATTTGTTTCCAACAAGAGATCACAGATGAAAATGAACAAATACTCGAGTAATAGTTCTCAAGTCAGAACCACTAACAAGTGACTACACCTTGTACAGAAAATTTTATCAGTAATTCTCTTTTGTACATAATCTATCAGCTCATACCTTAATCTAAACAAAAGATCTCTGTCATGGCCCCAATCACAAATCATAGGCATAATAATAATTGTATATGGTAATCAACTGAATCTTGAAGTCCACCACAACACCACGCTTCTGGTAAAGCCAATGTATGTGCACCTGAACACCATGGGAATTAATTTGACCAGAATTTCGAGGTCACAAAATTAGTTAGTGTCAGCACTCATATTACTTGATTCAGTCTAAATTTAGCCAAGAACAGTACCTGCAGATCTGGGGGATGATAGGGGGCCACCTGAAGTGCATAATTTTCAGCATCAGTTGTATCTCATGAAACCAGCACTGGGGTAGTCATGCCAGATGGGGCAGCTTGCCAATGCCTAGCCACACATGCAAATTCAGGGCGCCCAGCAACATAGCACCCCGAGAAAACAAGATGGATCATGGTTAGTATCATTGTTAGTATAATCAGACAGGGTAAAACAACGAATTAAAGGCATTGGGGATATTACCTGAAGATGTGGACCAGCCGCGACAACTCAGAGTTTGCATTCAAAAGTGATCTCTGAGTTCATCGAAATCGTGCTAAAAATGCTTCCAATAGACCATATGTCAACCGGCCAGTAGTGTGGATCAAGAAGAATCTCGATGGCCTGGACTGTACCACAGGGCAAGGATCTGCACTCCCAGGCGCGTGCGTGAACACCTCCGCTCGTTACTGCATAATTGGTGGTGCACACAATATAATGTTAACATATAATAACAAATTCACAAGTATAGTAGGGAACACTTAACAGACCATACATTCACACTAATTGCGGATTAAAGAAATCATGGGAAATATGTGATAGAATGATTTTTCACATCATACCACCTAGTGGAATCATACCAAATTGTACTCCCACATAAAGCTAACAACCCAAGTTAAACCAAAAGAACAATTATATAGGATCTCTGGATTCAATTTTATGCCAACTAAATTTCAACACCCCAAATTAAAACCAAAAGAACAATTATATAGGATTTCTGGATTCAATTTTATGCCAACTAAATTTCAACACCAATCATGAGCTGATAACCAGAAGGATAATTACAGCATGGGAATTGGGAAAGGAAACTCCAAGTAGTACCTGGCAAAGTTGAAATGAATCCAGCCAACTTCTGATGGTTGCATCCAACAAGTCACCGAAACACGACCTGTACCAAAGCCAAAACGTGACACCATGACTTGCAAGTTTCAGTTCAATGTATCAGCATGATAACAGCAAACCAATAAGCAATTGGCAGTAAAAAAAGGCAACTACAGAATCATCGAGTTTTTAATCTGAAGGAAATCCTTACTGCATTCCAACTCAGAGAAATCTAGAAATCATACTTAAATTAGGGCAATCATAGCAATCTTAATGGCTTGATTTGAAAAAGTTACATATTTACAATATTAATGGGATAATATTGGGGTTGTTTCATCATTCACAAATTCTTTATATCCTGCCAAAAGATGTGATAAATAAAAAAGGAAAAAGAGGATCTATTCATTCTGGTTGTATAGAGCGATTTACACAATATAGCACCAATTTATAGCAATTAGTAATTATCGATTACACAAAGAAATATTTAAATCAATAAAGATACAAGATGATAATTACCTTTCCACAAGTTCAGATCTTTAGGAATTAAGAATCAGGGAACTTGCGGCCTGCTCATGGCGGCTGGCCTCCACTATCTGGCTTCCCTGACCAGGGAGATGGGAAGCTAGGACGGTAGAGCCGGGGAAACAAAATCAATGTATATGGATGCATTTTGCGAGTGCCGAATTATGGTGGGTGAGAAGCAGCGATGGGAGATCCAGGCAGATAGATGCACGTACCAGATAGAACGCGGAATCGGAAGACCGCAACATCTAGCACATTGGGAAAGATACGGGAAGGGACAGGGGCTCGTGCGCGGCCTTCGCGGCACTGGTGCTGCATCCGCCGTCGTGTGCAAATCTCGCCGACCTCCGTTGTTCGACCACCGTCGTTTGCAAGATACCGACTTGGCAGGATGTGAATAAAATCGTATCTAGTACATGGAAACACTGCGGCGCCGCGTACACAGGCAACATACAGAGATGAACTCACCGGCTTCCCCGACCGTCTGGACGAACTGCGCGCGGCGCCCTGGAGACCGATGGTCTCGGCGATGGCCGGTTCGGGAGCGAGGATGTTGGCCCCTCCCACACCACCGCGGCACGACGGCGGCGTTCGCCAGACTGAGGCGCTCTGCGCTGGCGAGGCCCGGCGATGGCGAGGCCCGATTCGGGAGCAAGACTGAGCAAGACTGTGGGAGCAGCGAGCGAGAATGGGGATTAGCTAGTGGGAGGGAGGCATCACCATTGCGGCAAGTAGCGAGACAGGAGGAGGATTAGCGCGTGGTAGGGAAGTCTCTGATTTTGGCGCGTCAATCACGGCGACGTCGGGCGTCGGGCGTGGGAGGGGATTAGCGCGTGGGAGGAAGGATTAGCTTGACACAATCAACCATGACCTTTGGATTATGAGTGAAGTAAAGAGAGAGAAAGGTGAGATTTAATCTGGAGTGTCCGTTTTGAACGATTTTAAATTTTTTATTTGTATTTGTTTCCATTTGTAGCCTGAAGAAGTTGGTGCATTAGTAGGGTAGATTAGCACGTACGGTAGACATGCTTTTTTTTTTTTTTTTTTTTGAGATTACATATAGTACAATACAGGCGCTCAACACGCACGCACACTCACCCCTATGAACACACGTACGCAAACCCTACCCCTATGAGCACCTTCGAAGGACCGAGCCGGCAAATTTTAAAGTTCTGAAGTCACCACTGGCGCCTCGCTATCAACGGTAGACGTGCTTTGTTGACAATGTAGGTCCATCTTCTGAAGTAGACGAAAGTTGAATACAATTAGAACGAACTGGAAGATCTTGCTTGTGCTGTAAGGGAATTCACAAGAGACTATACGATAACCTCGTCCTGATTCAGTTATTTGCTAGATAATAGTTTGCCGTGTCGGTCTAGAAAAGTAACCTGAAATACTATTCTTATTATTACGTGAAAATGGCACAGGCGTAATAATCAGCTTATGTTGTTTTATATTTACCATCAAAAGAGTCCGATATGTATTGGGATTATTCATCATTGTTACACGTGAGTTGCTATAACTGGTATGATCATATATATTATAGGTTTAACATAGCGAACATGAGTGCAATTTGAGAAGTTACAAAAGTAGGATGTAATAAAACTATCCATTGTGCGCAATGCACTTGCATCTAATAATAACGAATTCCAATTATTTACTAATGATCTAGGGTGAATCTAGTTTATTTTATAATTTCCCTGCTTAAACACATTGCTGATCGAGGTTGCATGTTCGACTTGTAAACCCACTTGATTAAGGAGAAGAGAGCACAAACCAACAATACAGATCCATCTTCTGAAAGTACGGTAGAAACATTACAAGGTTCAATATTTCTCTTATTTTTCTAGCATAATATATTTGGTTAATTGAATAGAATTAGCAAAGTTAGTAAACTGCTTAAACACATTGCGGCAGGGCACAATTGCACACCAACAAGTTGCTCATACACATGGTAAAAACAAATAACTCATAACATATGATAAGCACAAATATAATTCAAAGATATTTCAGACTGAAGTTCGGAAACACAAGCAAAAAGTTTTTCACGATAATAATAATATATAGAGACAGTAATAAAAATAGTATATGCTCCATCCTAATTCAAGAATCCATCGGTTGCTTCCTCTTCTTTCCATGCATAGCCTTGAGGAGCTCAGTCAACACTGAGGGGTTGCTGGTCTCCAGATGCTTGTACCCTTCCGTTTCCAAGACGGCTTGAAGATCTTTACTTGATGCTCCACTGATGAAGTCGATGCACTTGGCCTTGAGCTTTGTGAAGTTGTGCTGCTCCGCCAATGCAAGTGTCGACGCCACTGTGCCGATGGTGATCTGGCTGAGCCTTTCCTCGCAGATTGCCTTGAGCGTGTCTAGCCCATATCTGTCAGCAGCTATAAGCAGGTGCTGAGCCATCACCGTTTGCTCAACTTTCTCAGCTGATTGTTGCTCATTATTGTTGTCAAGCTCAGGCACTTTGTCGGTGTAGATAAAGTGAAGCATGGCCTTGAACACGGTCGGGTCCATGTCCTGGATCTCCACACGCTGGGAGCTCCTCTCAAGCATGTTGCCAAAGAACTCGGCCATGAAGATCGGGGACCTTGCGGCTAGTATGATCTTGTGTGCTGCAATGGACTCACCGGACACAACAAAAGTGACGTCGACTCCAGACTGGTTCTGCAAGAGCTCCCCAAGGTGTTGGTGTAGGTCAGACGATGGCGGAGGAGAAACGGGATTTGGGACCCTGCGGTTGCGCACGTTGATCGTGCATTCCACGGTAAATGAAGAGGGGTTACCTGCTGGTACTTGTGCATCGTCTCTAACCATCCCTCTGGCAAGGTAAATGTGAGGAGAGCGATCCAAGGGACGCTTAAATGTTACCAACATCGGCTTGTCTATTGCTGTTAATGGAAGAAGATCGCTGCTTTTACGTAGCAGACGGCAGCTCAGGTGCACCGCCACACCGTGGTCGCACGGTGCACCCAGGTAGACAAGCACGAGGGCTACCCAATAACCATGGACGACCACCTCATAGCGTCCAGCAGTGACGATCTGGATCTCAAAGTCGTACCCGTTGACTCTGCATCCGGATTTGATGCGGAAGTCCTTTCTGTTGCTGATCGTGGACTTGGTGACATAGAAGTCGTCGACCGTGAGATGGTACACGGAGCTGACCGAGGCGTCCTCAAGGAGGTGCTCGCAGTTGTGCTTCATCACGATGGAGCCCTGAATCTGACCTGGAACTTCCCGCAGAAGATCGGACGTGCCGGTGTGCCGTGGCGACGACTAGCGACACAGCTGCCGCCGATCAGATCGGTGGCGGCGCAGGCCTCGGCCGCCGCGCTCAGGGTCCGCCGGTCCGGGGAGGATAATGTTTAGGGTTCAGGAAGCAAGAGTGACCCAAACATTATATAGGCAAATAAAGTGGAGAATGATCGATCGCGACGATCCTGTTTGCAATGCAGTAGATCGTAATTCGTGACAGCTAAAACTGGACTAAAAAACGAATGGAATTGATAGATTTTTTTTTTTTTTATGTTTTCCATATCTCCATATATGGATCAGAATATCCTCAAATATAAATACGTAATATTTCAGATTCGCATTCGCATACACATTTGGATATCTATTTGATTTAGCTGTTAGGAAATATCTATTTCTGTTACCAATAATTTACATAACAAAATCATATAATTAATTAGAGATCAAAATGTAGGGATACTACGCGCTACCCTACACCCTGCTATATATATATTCTACACCAAACTGTTATACTGAACAAAATTTATTATTTTTTCAGTATTTTGTGATACCATGCATAGTACTTACCGATACTGAACATAGTTTAGTACTCCATATTTTTGTTCGTACAGTTTTAGCTAGCTACTACTTGGCAAAGAATAATACGTTGCCGCTCAATAAAGTACTAGTCACATTAAATAATAAATTATAAAACCATATAACAATAATCAAATAAATTTTGGTACCATGCATCATTAGTCATTAAAAGCACAATACATGTTCTATGCCATTAGAATCTTTAATTATATTACCAAAAGAAAAAAAAATGCAATTATTAATAAAAAGTATCACTAGTCATAGAGAGAACTTTCAAATATTACCAACTTTTAAAGGTTGAATGTCAATGGTTGAGAATCTATATCTATCTCGAGTCTCTCTCTATATATATTAAACTGAAGCGTTTTCTCGAATATGTAAAAGACTTGCGCATCTGTCACGTGCTAGAATTGGGCCAGCCATGGGCGGGCTAAAGGGACCCAATCGGCCACGGCCGGCCCAGAAGAGGGAGAGGGCGCTGGTAGGGGGCCGGCGCCGCCGCCACTGCCGCCTTTCCGTCTCCGTCTTGGCTTCGTCGTCAAGTTAGGATTAAATTAGAACTTTTTGGTGTGCAAGGGATATTCCAACTCTATAAGGAAATTCCTTATTAGTAAATAAATAGGATTGCTTATAAAAGGTATTCCAACTCTATAAGGAAATCTTTAGAGATATTGCTTGTATTACATGTCCCACTAGGAGGGCTATATAAGTAAGGGATATGTAATCTCTTAGGCCTTGTTCGTTTTTATCAGATTGGCTCCATTCCGGGTGGATTGATTTGGTTTGGTTTGAATCCGGTCCATGATAAAAATATGCGTTCGGTTAAGAAATGGTTCGGGACGGATTGATTTGCCATGGTTTTAAATCCACCGATTTTATATACCAAACCACCGGTTTGTTCCACACCTCTTGAGGCCCGAACGAAAACAAGCGGATCAACCGGATTGAGTGACACTGGTGGATTCACTCAATCCGGACCCGGAAGTAATCCAGACCGGAATTCAATCTGACCAAAACGAACAAGCCCTTAGGGGAACAAGCAAATAAAGTTTAGTCCGGGTTTTCAGCTCTCACCGCCGCCCCCCCTTCCCCTCGCGCTTGCGCCACCGCCATCCTCCGCCGTGCACCGCCTCTTGCCGCCGCGGCCGCGTCGCCGATGCCATGCGCCGTGGGTCGCCCGCTGCCATGGCCGCCGTCATCGCCCCCTCCCTCGCCCGCGCCGCCCGTTGGGCCGCCGCCGGTCGTGTCACCGCCAAAATCCGTCCGGTTTGTGACGGTGGTATCCGACGACCAGACAATTCCCACCACCGATGGCTTCCGAGATGCGTGAGTTCACCTAGGCGTTGAAGGAGCTCCTTGGCGACAATCCGCGCCAAGATCGGATGCCGCTTCCACGAGATCAAGACGTGCCTTCGCCGACCGGAGTACCTCTACACCCGGCCCCAAGATTCAGCTACCCCCTCTCCATTCTCTGACGACGACACTAGAGGGACAGCCCAGCGACGGCCGCCGCCGCTGGGCCGGGAGGCGCCCGGCGCTGCCCTTGGCGCCACCCCCGCCCGACGATGCCATCGACGAGGACTCCGAGCTCGCCATCACTCTATAAGGAAGCCTTTAGAGAGATTGCTTGTAATACAAGTCCCACTAGCCGGGCTATAAAAGTAAGGGGTCTATAATCTTTCGGGGCAACAAGCAATAAAGAAAAATTATCTCCTCTCTTCCTCTACCTCTCCCGCGCCACCCCCACCCGCGCCGCCGCTGCCCTAGCTGCCGCCACCGTCTCCCCCACCGCCACCGCCGCCCCCATCCGCCGGCGCGCCGCCGCTGGGCGCGCGCCGGGCCACGTGTCACGCCCAGTTGATCTCGGTTTGTGGCCGGTATATCGGAGGCCACTACGATCCACCCACCACCATGGACGCCGAGACAAAGAAGATGCTGACCGAGTTGGGGAATCAGTTCTCCACCTTCACCGCTCGCCTGCACACGCTCACCGATCAAGTTGTTATCCTCTCCGGTACCAATCCAAAGGAGGCGAGACGTCAAGCACAGCTATAGGAGGATGAGGCAGCCATGAAGTCATGCATGGAGGAGACCGCCCGCACCTTCATCAAGGCAAGGACAGACAACAAGCAGCATGTCAACCATCACGTCATAGCGGCTGATCTGGAGAAGATGCTGGCAGGCTACCTTGTGTTGAAGCCGTCACTAGGAGGGGCACCGGCACCAGGGGCGCATACGCCGCCCCCACCCCCAGCAGACCACTTCCCAGGCCTCGCACCACGTCTACACAAGCTGTCCTTCCTGACGTATGACGGCAAGGACGATCTTCTACCATGGATGAACCGCTGCGAACAGTTCTTCAGGGGACAAGGTACGCCAACCACAGAGAAAGTCTGGTACGCCTCATATCATCTCACAGGAGGAGCACATCAGTGGTACATGAGGCTGTCCCAGGAGAAGACGTTGGTAGGGACGAGCTTCGCCCAGTACGTCAACGAACGCTTCAGCCCAGCTACAAGGCGGAACCCGCTGGGAGAGTTGGCATCGCTGAGGAAGACAGGCACCGTGGATGAGTACACGAAGCAGTTCCTGGCGCACATGGCACACGCAGGACACCTCGACGACAAGCAGCAAGTGAACATCTACACGGCAGGACTGGGGGAGCCGTGTGACAGAGCCGACCAACTTATAAGAAATCAAGTATAATTCGCAATCACCGAAGCAATCGCAATCTACACTTGAGTCCATATAAACCCGGTATTCTGGAATTCTCAGAGTGATTTCAAACTCATGAACAACACAACAGGATCGTTGAGCTCGGTAGTAAAATCCGCAGGTATTTCAAACCAAATTTGATATATATATTGAACATCAGAGTGCGAAGTATAATTTATTACAAACTCAGGTTCAAGTACGGAAGCAGTAGTTTCAAAAACCAAATAGTATTTTAGCGAAAACAAATATAAGATAGTGCCAGTAGATAGTCATCCCTACAACAGCATGAGACAGGGATATAGAATTGCCTTGCCCTGGCCTTACTCTTCATCAACAGGGAACAGGCAAGTCTTATAGTAACCATGGTACACATGCTCACCTGCAACAACGGGAATAAAACCCTGAGTACAAAATACTCAGCTAGACTTACCCGTCCAAAATAAAATAAAAGACTCCAAGGATCATGCTAGGCTTTATCTGGGGTTCAGCTGACTCACATTAATTTCGCAAATAAAGTTAGTTAGTGAGTGTTGACGTTTCTTAACGTCGCAGAAGAATCCGCAAGCGTACAGAATTGTCGTTGTAGCTTTCACCCGGAAATATTCAGGGTATCGTATTTTCCACAGGGACGGCTGTGCAGAGGGCCTTTGGATCTGTGCCTACCCTAGGCAAGGTTAAGCTTCTAAGAGGAATGAGGTATCTTTATGGGTTGACAATCTCAGGCAGGGATCACTCGTCCGTTATCTCCTCACTTCGGGCACCGGCCCACGCCCAAAGGACAGTGTCCGGCAATTGCACTACGCCACACCCGAACGTGGGGGGATTACAAGGGACGGACAAGGCTGTCACAACCCAGCCGCCTACCCCCTCAACCGTGGGATGCGCCACAAAAGATAGGAAACCACTAGTCCAAACACCACGTTTGCACTGATGATTACTACTCGAGTGTGATATCAAGGCTTACCCGTCCCCGGGGTCCTTCACTAGAGCACCGCCCCGAAGGAACGACTATCAATCCCGCAAGATTATAACGGCTAAGATAATATGCTCGAAAGTAATAACCGAAAGAGAAACACAATCTGTCTTACCAAAGTGTAAGTAGATTGTAGAGGTACAAGCAAGGCGGGTACCGACAAATCCGGCACTCCGACCTCCTAGGAATCGCGGAACACCAGGGGCACTCCAACAACTCCGGGTAGAAGGAGCCAAGTCTCCTTCTAGCTCTCCCTCTCTCACTCTCTAGAATTAGAATGGGGATAGAGGTAGAAGACTCTCTCTCTCTCTTGCTTCTCTTGTGCTTGTAGCTCCTTGAGGTGTGTTGAATGAGGGGGAAAGGGCCTCCTTTTATAGGTAGAGGAGAGGGGGCTCATTGGAAAATGTCCCTCCCCACATGGAAGGAGCCAAAACCGTCCTTGGACACCTTCCAAATCTGCTTGAACCGACCATCCAACGTTGGCACGGCCCCGCCATGGAAGGTAACAAACCGCCTCCCCGGCTGGGCTGAACCGCCTCGGCAGGTGCGGCCGCACCAGTGGTCTTGCCGCGCCCCTGGCCGGGCCCCGTTCGGCCGGGCTTTGGCAGGCTGGCGTCTTTGGGCCTGAAAAGTTGTATGGCGGTGTTTGCTCGGCCCAGTTCTGCGTGTTTGATCCATTTCTCCCTTGGGCTTGATGTTCTTCAAGAATGCGCTTTCCAGAGAGACGCCTTTTGGTACATTTTTCACTTGTTTCTTATATAAATCTGCAAAATAAAATACAAGACACTACAAGTGGAATTTTATTAGTGATAAATGTATATGAGTATAAAAAAGGTATAGTTTTACTCTCTTTATGGTAGTAAGTTGACGGGAAAAAAATGTCGTTAGTGACCGTCAACAGTGAGCCTACTCATGCTACTTGTACTTTTCCAGGTTAAAAGGTTATTTATTTAAATATATAACCGTAGGTCCTATATAGTCAAGATTAACCATTGCTCAGCAGAATAAGTGACAGTATAAGTAACTTGATCATTATTAGAACATCAGCATCATGGTAATATAACATATATTGTAATAATTAAGACTACGATGTCGTGGATGCAACCCGGGTTCTCACTGACCAGGAGAGATGGCGATTCGAATCGATTTGCAAACCAGCTGGCGAATACCCTGTCATAAACCAGGTCTACTTTGCAAAGGCAAACCCAATCACTCCCGGGATGTTACGGGACGTAAAGTCTCGGTCCTGCCGGCTACCCCCTCCTTCTTGGGCCACCAAGTGAGCGCAGCAACGAGGACGATGCCTCGTGCGCATCTTCTTGCGCCCAATCAATCCCAACCGACTACGCCAAAGGAGGAGCGATAAAGCGAGCAAAGCCGGCCCCTAACATTCCCACGAGCTTCGTGGCTCACGACCCCGCGGAGCCTACTATATGAACAGGTACTTTCAACTTCCGGCCACATTCCGACAAAGAGTAAGTCCTTAATCGATTAGATGGAAAGACCACAAAATCCATCTAATCTAAGCATGTTTTATTTTATCAAGTTCTTAGCAACAGCTTGACAATCACCCATGTGATTGTTCACAACATCTCCTCAAGTGACCGGAATCACTGTCTACTGAAATCATGGTGCTGAGCATTAACCTAGACCACTACATAGGATAGGGCAGCTTTCAACAAGGATCATAATGCATCAACGGTTTCAACCATTTACCTAAACTTAATGCATGAAACATATAAAGGACGCAAGTCAAATTAATTGGAGAAAGTAGGAAAGTCAGAATGCTCCGGGGCTTGCCTCGCAGGAACGTCGCTGGAATGTGCTCTGGACACTCAGGAAGGTCGTCTGTCAACTCTCCTCCTTCGGTGGCTTCTCCCAGGTGCACTCCCAGATGAAGAAGCTTCCCTGTCGGCTCCTTGATCAGCTCCTCCAACACTTCCCCGATCCTGAGATGATGCATATGATGGAGAAAAGAAATGATTACATTTACATAACCAAAGGCTTTTATGAAATAAGATTTGGATGATGAATGAATGTTTCATGATGCATGCTATTAGTAAGTGGATATCTCTTCCGTAGAAACACAATTAATTCTACACAAGAAACCCTAACAACCTACATTAAGCAAACACTTAACTCACTATCGACAGGAAATGGCAGCTTGACATGCTGTCACTAAAATAGTCCTATAGGGAGTTCTACAACTCCAAATTCAGTGAACAAATACTCGATGGAAAGCTAACGAAATTTCCCACAAAACATCCCGTATCACCCAGACCTGAATCTGTCATCATCAGCCTCGAAATCAGAGAAAACAGAGGCTCTGTTTTCCCACTCAACCATCACATACAACCTCCATAACTTGCAAACCACTCATGCAAACCTTACCAAATTTAACCAGCAGGTAAACCAGTTAATTATCTACCAAACAAACCTACTGGAGAAGCCAAAAGACAATTTAAAACACATAAAATGATATGCCCTATCAAACACCACACTTGCACACTATAATTATATAAATGCTTGGAATAGTAAATTGACAAAACTACCAAGCTTACCAAACTAAGCCTACCAACAGATCCTATTTATGCTAGGAACACAGAATAAAAATACTAATACCCATCATCTTCATATAAACATGTATTTCTAGTCTATTTTCCATGCATCATAATTATGGTAAATACATAACTACTTCAGAAAATTCTACAAAAATTACCAGAGCATCTTACTGATATATAACAGCTACCATAAAAATATCATGGCAAGATCATGCTCACACAGTCCTACACAAAAATGACAAGCTAGTGATAAAACTAGGCATGAAAATACTTTGTATTGTGAAAAGTGTCAGACAACAGATTTCTGAGTATGATAAGCTTCTAAAACCTATCAAAAGCAAACATGCCAAGTCTCACATCCAAAACCCTCATATTTATTTTTCTATGAATTTCTAAAGATCACATTGAAAAAGGCACATAAATAGAAAATCACATTTCTTCTACAGAACACACCATGCATGCTATTTTTCCTGGATTCTACTCATGAAATTAGGAATATTTTTGTACAGGAAGCATATTTTTATCCTGCACCAATTAAAAGATATGATTTTCCTCAATTTCCATGCATTTATGGCCTTAAATAAAACTCTATATAAAAGTTATCAGAAAGTAGGGTTTCATAATTTTATACTGTAGCCTATCATCTAACAAGCATGACAAAATTTGTTTCACTCAAAAACACCTCAAAATGGCCAAGTTATGAATTTTCTAAGCCATTCAAACAAAACTAGAAAAACGGAAAAGAAAAGAAAAGGAAAAAAATCGGGCGGGGCCCGCCTGCTAGCGAGACGAACAGGGCACGGCGGCGGGTGTGGCGGATCTTTGCCGGCAATGACCAAATCGCGCAACCAGCTATACCATTCGAATCTACGGCGTCGAGACGGACTCGGTGGTGCCCTTGGTTCGCACTAAAACCGACCAAAACGGCGACGGCGGCGTGCGGCGGCTCACGGCAGCGGGGACGGCGGCGGTCCGGCCGTTGATCCGGTGCTCAACGGGATGAACCAAGCCCCGTTCTTGACTCTCCTAGACTTCGAAAGTGACATGCAAGCAAACTAGAGCCTCGATGGAGCGACATCGGCGAAGAAACGGGCGCGGCGCGGCGCTCACAAGCGGCGTCGGCGGCGACGCCGTCCCGGCAAACGACGGCGAGATCCACTCAACCAGCTAGCTCGAGAGCTCAAGCACCTCTAGGCGATGCTAAAACACGAAAAAGAAGAACCTAAACGCAGATAACGAGCTCGGGGCGCGAAGCTTGCCCCAACGGGCGGCCATGGCGGGCTCGCCGGGGCAGCGGTCGGGACGGGGAAATGGGGTCCTTACCCCGGCTTTTACCTCGATTCGATGGCGGATTTAGGTAGAGCAGCCCATGGTGACGCTAGGGATTCGTTTTGGGGTGGATTGGTGCGGTGGTGACGGGCGAACGCGGGCGGCGGCGCGCTTTGAATCGACGACGGCGACTGCGCGGCGCTCCCGAGCGAGGAAAGCGGGTGGCGGCGGCTCGGAGTGCGGCTAGGGTTAGGGCGCGGCGTGGGACGTGGCTTTTAAGGCGCATGGGTGAGCGGACGTGGCTGTCCAAGCCGTACATCGGCGGCGCGCGCGGTGGCCACGTCCGCCCGCGCCTGTCGGGCCGATCGCCGGCCGATAGGTCTCCCCTCCCCCGTTTTCGACACAGCGATGGTTTTTGGCCTGTACATCAAGATTCGTGCGGAATTTGGAAAAGTCAAAACACCGATTTTGTAGAGAATTTCATAAGATACAAAACACTCAATATGAACTTTTTCTAATTCGGCCTAGATTGGGAGATAAAAATTAAAAACAGCAAGGTCACTTCATCCATTCAAAAACAGAGTTTGAATTCAACTCAAATTTGACTCAAACTTGTGGGCACTATTTGGATCATTTGCAAGCCTTTTCATAAGAAACTCATAAAAGATCTTTTGATCTACATAAAAAGTACTACATTTCATCTATAGAAAACGTTTGCTAGAAACACTTCTATCAAGCACTTTTGAAAAGGGTTTCAAAATGACTCAAAGAGGTTTGACACTCTTGGGCAGATTTATAAAAATTTTCTAAATTAAAACTCAAGCTCAAACATGGTCCTAAATTATGTCAAAAATATATCTAGGCACAATCTAAGTCCAAAACATCATTATAGCAAAGATTCTATAGTAGCTAGATCAAACAAGCATGAAATGAGAGCAATTCAAAGTGAATGTCATAAGTAACATGATTATGCATGAAATGATAATGATGCCATGCAAATGATCATGCTTTCAAGATGCTTAACACCTAGGGTGTTACAAGCCGCTCAAGAAGGACGTCGAGCTACAGGGCCCAAAGGACATGGAGACAACCATGTCCCTCGCCAGAGCGTACGAGCGTCGCCTGACCATCCTCTACAACTCCGGCAAGCCGGCACAGCAGCGGGGCAAGGCACCCGCGCCTCTGCCTATGGCGACTACACCAATGGCACCACCAGCGTCAGCAGCAGCAACACCGACTAGGCCGTTCAAGAGGCTAACACCAGAGAAGATGACAGAACGACGCAAGGCTAGCCTCTGCTTCAACTGTGACGAGCCGTTCACGCGTGGTCACAAGTGCAAGCACCTCTTCGACATCACGATCTTCAACGACTACAACGACGACCAGGTGGGCGCCGCCGAGGCCAACGTCGCCACTGAAGGCGCCGACCTCAGGGTCCTATTCAGGGACCCCAACTCCCCGGTACATGGTGCACATTCTTTATACCTCATCGGCATCATCTCAGGAATGGGCGTCAGCATCGTCGTCGACTCGGGAGCGACGCACAACTACATCGACCCCGTGTGGTGACCACGGGCGGGACTACGAACTTGGCGGTCGTGTGTCTGATCACCGCTGCACGGTGCTACATCAACATGCCAGACGGCCACCTTCGACGTATTGCTCCGCATCGACGCTGGGGTCTTCGACATCGATGCCTATGTCATGCATCGCGGCAACGACGTCGACGTCATCCTTGGCATGCCTTGGCTGGCAAGCCTGGGACGAGTGACATGGGACTTCGCCACCAACGAGCTCCAGTACTACCGCGACGGCCACCCGACCACGTTCACGTCGGCACCACCGCTGCACATGGATGGGGGCGCACTCGGACCTGGCCTGCTCAGGTTAGGGATCTTCGCGGGGATTCAGACCTTCCCCTCCAGGCTGGAGAAACGTTCAAGGCACACAACTGCCTTGGACCTCTACGACACGTCAACTAGAGTCTTCGTGCAACTGCGACTATATATGTGCATGCAGCCCGGAGCTCGTTAGCATGGCCCGCGGCACGGGAATTTGGCCCAGCCCGAGCACGGGCACGGCCTGATGATGCTTGGCTCGAGGCACGGCACGGCCCGGTGACCAGGCCATGCCTGGGCCGCCACCTTGGCCCGTGGCATGGGATAGGCCCGGCACGGTGACCTGATGAAATACAACGATCTGGGAACTTTGGTCCAGCCCACCTCCACATCTGATTCCTGAGGCCTACTAATTCCACCAAGACCAATTATTGTCGCGCTAGCCAAGAAAGAACCTAACCTGCCCGATGTCTCGAGACTCGATCCGCGTTGCGAGGAGCAGCGGCGTGCGGCGGCTGCAAACCGTGAGGTCAGCGCGGCGGCAGCGCGGGAAGGAGCGCGAGCCGCGAGGTGGCTGCGGTGCGGGGGCGAAGTAGCGGCGGTGTGGCGAGAGGAGGAGCGGCGCCGCGGCGCGAGGCGGCGCAGGAGCAGCCCGGCGTCGGCGGGCGCGCGCATGCAACAAGGATCAGCAGCGGCGGGGCGAGGAGGCTTGAGGAGGATGCGGGGGGCGGGCGGCGTGCCGTCGGGCGTCCCTCGCGTCTTTGTCGGCCGGCCCAATGGCCTCAACGGGCCGTGCCGGGCCGTAGGCCAGGAACGAAGCCCGCCTCGGCACAGCCCGACGGGCACGACGGCCCGGGCGGCCCGACACCGTGCTGGCCCGGCACGGCCCGATGGACATATATAGCTATGACAGGCGACTCTGGAGGACCAGCAACTGCGGCGGATCACCCTCGACGTCACCACGGGCGCCGCCGCGCCTGCCTGGACGGTGGAGGACGACCTCCTCCTCTTCGACGGACGCTTCTACCTCCCGGCTTCTTCACCGCTACTACCGGACCTCTTGGAGGCCCTAGGCGCCTACACGCACGACCACACCGATGTCGGCAGCGCCGACCGCCATCCTACTAGGCGGCATCTGGCCGAGGCTCCACCATGTCGGCCCAACTCGGGTCGTTTTCCTCGACGGCATGGATCGCCTCTTCCTCAGCATCGACAACATCCACATCAGCTACGATGCAGAATGGGGCACACATCAGCTGTCCCTGTCCATGTTCGACGTCGGCTCCTTCATGTACGGTACGATGTTAAATTTGGCTGCTACACCCCCCACTCACCACGATATCACCATCTGGCGCCTTCTGCCGCTCTTCGTCAACGCTCCGCCCAACGAGCGCTTTCTGTTCCTGGAGAGTCCGTCTCGCGACATGGTGCATCAACACCTTGAGGCAGGAGTTCCAAGGGAGCTCTTGCTCGCAGCACGTCGACAGACGGCGTCACAGCAGGGACGCGCCGTCCACCAGTACATCTACCACGGCTACATCGGGAACCTCCACTACCTCTTGGAGTTCGCACCATTACGAACCCGGGAGAACATGATCCTCAGAAACCCGGTGCATGGCAAGCTGATCCTGCAGGTTGAGCTCATCATGCTAGGTGCAACAGACCTTTCCCAAGGTGTGACCGAATGGACATTCATCCAGCGCGAGGACGCGCCGGTCGGAGAAGGGGGGCAGATGTCATGACCCAGGAAATAGGGCCCAGAAGGACAGGCCCACGAGGCCCGAGGGGGCAAGCGGCGGCCCGCCCGAGCAGCGCACGCGCACCGCCGCCGCCTCCGCCTCCCATTCGCGGATTCTTCGGCAATTAATTCGTGGATAAAGGAGCATATTGATTAGGATTATCTTAGGCTTTTTGGTGTGCAAGGGAATATTCCATCTATAAGGGAGGCCCTTATTAGGAAAATAAATAGGATTTGCTTGTAAAAGGTATTCTAATCTATAAGGAAACATTTTAGAGAGATTGCTTGCGATACAAGTCCCACTAGCCGGGCTATAAAAGTAAGGGTCTGTAATCTTTCAGGGCAACAAGCAATAAAGAAAAATTATCTCCTCTCTTCCTCTACCTCCCCGGCGCCGCCCCCACCCGCCCGCCCTAGCCCTAGCCGCCCAGCGCCCGCCTTCCCCCGCCGCCACCCCACGTCGCGCCGCCACCACCGCCCATGCCGGCGCCACCGCCGCCCCCCATCCGCCCGGGCGCGCCCGGCCACATGTCATGGCGGTCGATCTGGTTTGTGACAATAGTGTGTACGGTTGTTGAAAAACTATAATAAGCTTTAAACGACAAAAAACAGATATCAGCTATCAATTATGAGCTGCCACATTACTAAGTCATTTGGTTGATGATATTCTTACAGCTGAAGCTCTGGCTGCACAAGAGGGCCTAGAGTTAGCCCTGGAGCTAGGTATGGAGAAGGTAATTCTTGAAGTTGATTGCCAAGGCCTTGCAAATCTTCTACAAGACCCGTCGTCTGTACACTCCTCCATAGGGGCTATTTGTTTTGATATCCTGGAGCTAGGAAAGAATTTTGCTGGTTTTTGTGTGCGTTGGGTGCGAAGGGATGCAAACTCAGTGGCACATGTTTGCGCCTCGACGGTTTCTATCTCTGAGCGCTCCTTTTTTTGGCTTGATGTAATTCCGGATTGGCTAATTGCTTTAGCTGCCGAAGATTGTAATAATTCTGAAAGTTAATGAAGCTCCATGATTACTTTGGTTGTAGCAGATGTGGAACTTAGTTGTAACACATGGAACTGTAGGTTTGGCATGCCATATGTTCTTTCTCTCTTGCACGTATTGAACCGTCACCTCTCAGCTATTTGCACGAGGATTGGGTAGTGGCCGGGTGTTGA
Organism: Hyparrhenia diplandra; assembly: GCA_015847255.1. Taxonomy (NCBI): domain Eukaryota; kingdom Viridiplantae; phylum Streptophyta; class Magnoliopsida; order Poales; family Poaceae; genus Hyparrhenia; species Hyparrhenia diplandra. The sequence goes on along the minus strand of JADLZK010010890.1, from coordinate 348,916 downwards.
CGTTTCTTAACGTATGCAGAAGAATCCGCAAGCGTACGGAATTGTCCTTATAGCATTTCACCCGGAAGTATACAGGGTATCGTATTTCCACGAGGAACGGTTGAGTGATTACTCTCTGAACAGAGTCACCCTAGGATAACTATGGGTGGTGAGGTATCTTTATGGGCTCAAACTCTTTAGCAGGGATCACTTGGCTGTTATGTCCTCACTTCGGGCACCGGCCCACGCCCAAAGGACAGTGTCCGACAATTGCACTGTGCCACACCCGAACGTGGGGGGATTACAAGGGACGGACAAGGCTGTCATGACCCAGCCGCCTACCCCCTCAACCGTGGGATGCACCACAAAAGATAGAAAACCCTTAGCCTAGACACCACGTCTACACTAGTGGTTATTATTCTAGCGTGTTAACAAGGCTTACCCGTCCCCGGGGTCCTTCTTCTAGAGCACCGCCCCGAAGGAACGACTATCAATCCCGCAAGTCTATAACAGCTAGATAATATGCTTAAGAGTAATAAGCCGAAAGAGGGACACAACCATTCTTACCCAAAGTGATTAGAAGGTTGTAGAGGTACAAGCGTGGCGGGTGCCGACAAGTCCGGCACTCCGGCCACCCGAGATCCGCAATGCACCGGGAGGCACACCGGGACTCCATGGAGAAGAGGCCAAGCCCTCTTCTAGCCTTCCCTCTCTCACTCTCCATTAGAACTAAGAAGGAGGAAGAAGACTAAGAGTGGAGTGGGAGCTTCTTCCTCTCTTCTACATTGTGGCTCTTCCTTGTGTTGTGTATGAATTTGTGTGTTGTGGAAGAGGGGGAGAGCCTCCTTTTATAGGTTGGAGATAGGGGGGTCTTTGGAAATGTGCCACCTCCCCCCATAATGACCAAACCGACCAGGAATAGGCGGTTCCTAGGTTCATTGCACCTGGTCCATGGCACCACCGACGTTCCCTGGATGAATGCAACCGCCACGAGAAAGGTGGGCCCGGTTGGCAGCCGCAGGGGTGCGGCCGCACCCTAAGGTGCGGGCGCACCAAGATCTGGGCCGTTTGGGCTGAAATTTTGTGTGCACGTCGGTTTCGTCGTTAGCTCCATTTTGGCGGGTGGTACACCGAAAACGGAGTCCGTATGAAAAAGTTATGCCCGAAATACTAAACCCATGTCATGTGGCCCAATATGATTTCATGTTGGTTTTGGGCCTTGACCTTTTGGGCTTATGTTTGGATATTTGTAATCATATTTCTTGGGCTTTTCTCCTCTTTATCCTTGCTTCGTATTGGGCCATTCTTATCTTGTATATTTTCCTTTGCTTTTGGCCCAACATATATATGTTTTCAACATTGCCCCCGCAAAACAAGTGAAGTACCAAAACTTGTGGAAATGGTTAGCTCAAAGCCCTATCACTATTGTGTTTTGGTAGTTTTATACTAATGTTGACGGTATAAAATATGTAGTTAACGACCGTCAACAAACTCCCCACACTTGGTCCTTTGCTCGTCCTCGAGTAAAGGTTGAGGACTAAGATGGGTCATCTCCTTGATATGTAACCTGCATACAAGTTCTTACAAGCTTCACCTGCACTTGTGAACTTTTTGATGTGTCTACCATGTTAATCTTGGGTAATTGAATTATGGAACAATATAGATTCAAATCCCCTTGCTTCAAATAAGTGCAGGAACTTGGGTTTTCATTTGATTTTGAAAATGTAAATATAGCATTGCTCCTCGAATGATTCACTCAGATCACTCAATTTGTATGTGGTTTGTTTCTCACCAAAGGCTTAGATTTGCCTTTCTTTTTCCCTACCAACTATATAAGGCTTTTTTGTGGGGGTTTTGGGTAGGTAAAAAGAACGGCATACTTGTATCATGTCATGTGCCTTAGTAAAAAACCGGACCACATGGAGAGACTAGTCATAGGCCTAGATCAAGATGTGCAAAGTGTGTGGTATATTTTTATGTACTCCAGGTATCATGACTCTCTCTTTTTTGGTCGAATTTATTTGAAGGAGGTATGGGCTACCTTATTCTTTTTTTTCTTTTCTTTTTTTTTTTTTTTTTTTTTGGGACGAGTACTGACTTCCTCGTCTTTTTTTTTTTTGGACTCATGTCCTTCTTTTCTTTCATCACTTTTTTTCTCAAGCATAGCCCATACTTCTCCTTTGGTAACTAGGATTTTGGTGAGAGGTCATGATACAAATGAATGGAGTATATTTTTGGTGGATGGAGGGGTGCATGTTGTGCGCAACTCTCAGTGTAAGAGTCGGCATTTTATTTGTGGGTGTACGTGAATCTTGATCTTGGGCATATGAAAAGAATCTCAACATAGGTCACAAACAATTTGACATAGGCTCACCATGAAAACAAGTAGCATATGACTATGGTTTTTTTCATGAATGATCATCATGTCATATGGCTCAGTGGGAAATGCATATCATTGAGGAGCATGCTTTTTGAATTTTGAATTTTTGAAAACAAATCCCAAGTTCATATAAAAGAGCAAGGTTCTTATCATCTAGCTATATCACATATTCCAATTACTTAGATAACATGGGGTCCCTATGATAAGTGGTTCACAAGCTATAGGAATATTAGCAAGGAATAAAGAGTATGCACATTTTATCAAAGGATAGCATGGAGATGGAACTTCTTTTTTTTTTTTTTTCAAAAGTTTTGTCTTTTTGATTTGTTCAATTTTAAACTTCAAAACTTTTGGAGGATGTGAGAGGGGAGTTGCACAAACCACCGTTTGAAGAGGAAGGAGTCTAATGGTAGTCGTTCGTCTCGTCCTTTCTCCATCGTGAATTGCTTTCGAGGTTTGTGCAATGTGTTGGGGAGATCTCGGATGGGTGTGATTGTATGCTTGAGAGATCTCTCCCACGCTTATTCTTGTACCTGGTTTATTCAAACAAAGAAAAACAAAACAAAAACAAACACATGGCTCCATCGGCATGAACACCGTGGAGCCTTTATTATGGCAACTTTATTTAATTTTATTTTTATTTTTATTTTATTTGTTCACCATAACATCACTCAAGCAAGGCTCATATAAAGAAGCAGTGTAAGCATAGCCTTGATTTATCTCCAACATAAGATACTCCCAAAGATCATGACAACAGAGCTCTAAGTTAATTAACCTAGTTTTGACACCATGTCAAAGTTTTGGTTAAAGGAGATCATTTTTAACCTAAGCACCACGCTTAATTTAAAAGATCTATGAATGCATTTACATATGCCTATGTAGACGCACTCAAACTCAAAGCATATGTCATAGCAAGGGAAGCATGGAATTTTTATTTTCATGGAGATAAAAATGAGTGAAGTATTGGTGAACGTTACCTTTGCATACACTGGTATAAGTACCGAAAAAGCATAAGTGGATGAAGCGTCGAATTTGTTCTTTGCGGTTTGCATGATGGCTCTGCCCAGTGCTTCTCAAGGCTAGGCCACAAACACACTTAGTGTGTACAAACCATAGGCCTTGATGGTTGTTGGTAAAAGTTATCCTACAGAATTATTTATGATTTGTATAGTGCATAAGCGAGCGAAACGATGAGCACTTCACCCGGAGAGGGTTTTAAATATCGAATCCACGGGGAGAATGGTGTGAGAATAATGAGACAAAACTAATCCCTGAGATAATAGGAAGGAACGGGAGTTCAGATAAAAGGTGAGAAGAATTATATGGTTGTCTAGTTTATATCCTTGTAAGGCTTAGAGATATTCCTTAATGGGGACGTACTCAAAGGAAAGTAAGGACGGAACTTACTATTCCCCCAGCAACTATGTCCTACGTGTCCTATCCTACGGGAAGTGGAATCCAAAGGAATCAATGGTACTTGTCACTACCACAATCTACCGCTCCGGCGGGTAGGGGTGTATTTATGAGTTATCTAGTCCAAACACCACGTTTGCACTAGGGATAACAACTTCAATTCAAGAGCGACAAGAATCAAAGTACTCTAATGAGTCATAAACCGAAAGAAATATAAACAAGTGAACTTACTCAAATATAAGGTTGATCCACCAAAGAAGTCTCAAGATCAAGTGCAATGAAGCCTTTGATCCCAGAGGTACAAGCGTAGAGAGTCACCGACAGATCCGGTACTTCTCCTTACTTCTCCTCAACTCTACTTTCTATCTCTCAAGAACAGATCTAGAACTCTAATCAAGTTCTTTGATCTATCTCTCAACTTTCTACTAATCTCTCTCAACTTGATCTAAGCTCTTCTAATTAGAGAGGTATGGCTCTAGCTATGATCAGAGCTGAGTATGATGAATAATGATTTTCATGCCTGAGGCCAGAGGTAGGACCCTCCTTATATAGTCCTGGTGGATGAATGCTGGCCCTTGGATCAAACCGACTTCAACAACGGCGTAGATACAACCTCAAAGGCGGTTAGAAACCGACCTAGGAAGCTGAGGCCGACAGGTGGGACCCACCTGGCGGTCGGCCCCACCCGGCGGGCGGCGCCGCTAGGGTGGGCCCCGCACTGTCGGGTCTTTCCCCGGTGTCTTCTAGAATGTTTTAGTTCACTTTTCGGATTGAAATTCTTCTCTGGTAAATCTTCTTATTGTATGGGGGTTTTCTCTTAGTTTTCAGGCATTTTCCTGTTAAGTCCCTGAAAAGATATAAATCACCAAAACTCGTGGAACTTTGTCAGTATAACACCTATTCTATGCATTCTATTCTTTTTATATCCTTATTTTAAGTTTAATTGACACATAAAAACATGGCTTAAGAGGTGTCAACAATGGTAGACGCAAAGGATAGGAGACAAGCCCTTCTTGCTTGTTGAAGCAATGAAGGGTGGAGTCGGCGACACATTATCTTGACCGTGTGAGGCCGACCTGCTCCTCTCCTCTAATTTTTTCTATAATTACTTTTTTTAACAACATTTTTTCTTTTTTTTTTCAACATCAATTTTTTTTTTTTCTCTCACTTTTTTTTTTCTCCTTTTTCTCACTTTCTCTCTTCTTCTCTTTTTTTTTTATCTCTCTTTTTTTTTGTACTCTTTTCTCTCCATCTCTTTTTTTTTTTTTCAATTTTTTTTTTTTTTAAGGCGGGGCTAACATCATCTTTTATTTACCCTCGGTTTTTTGTATGATCCCTTGGTGGATGGAACTTGGGATTGTCACCATCTTCCCCACACTTAGACTTTTGTGTAAAAGTCAAGTGTGCAAGGTCCGGTCTCCTCTTGAGCATGTTCCATCACCATGAACATCATAACTTTTTTTTTTTTTTTGTGATGTAGTCCTCATGTTCTCGAGCGTCACATGCCTCTTTTTTTTTCTTAATCGATCTCCACCTGAAATAGTTAGCGACAAGAATACCCGAAGGTGCATACTAACTTGATAACATGTTCTTGCTTTTATTAATAAGAAGAGAGAAAGACTTTTTTTTTTTCTTTTTTTAAGATAATCCGGGGTATCTCCTAGCGATGCTTTCTTTATGGTCGTAAGCTTGACCGGTGGGAAAACATCCTGCAGTGATGGTGGTGAAGTTCCCGGTTTCACCACTAAGAATTTAGCATTACGCTCAAGCAAGGGTTAGCGTCATCATGCTATCTGAGACTTGCAACCATTCTCTTAAAAAGGTTTACAAAGAGAACCAAGAGATGGTTGTGATCTTCGTCGAAGCACTCGACTAGAAGCAAGACAAACTCAAGAAGACCCAACGGTGAGCATGTAGGAAGTCTCAATTGACAACTTGTTATGCTCGAAAACAGATTTCCACTTGGTCTCAAGAGTTGTCGCCGTGCATGTCCATGGCACATGAGGGTTTACCCTCAAAAGATTTGTCGTGAAGGACGAACATTCAAACCTTGACCATTGTCAAGAACAATGTTTTATCGGCCAGAGGGACATGACTTGTGTTCGAGTGAGGGCGACAAGTGTTTCATTTCACTAAGATGCAGAAGCAACATCGGTGAAGCGAACAGAGTTATAAACTTCGCCTCCTCGAATGGGTTTTGGTTGGGAAGATGCTTCGCCTTTGGGATGTCTAGGTGTGAGAGGCGGAAGCAATCTTTCCCAACTTCTCATCACGGCTCCCCGCTTTAGGTTTTTTTTGAAAAAGCTTTTCGAGAGGGTAGCCTATGAGAGGATTGAACTCAAGGATGAGATAGATATGAAATTCTAAGCGCGCCTCGGTCTCATGAAAGTTCGAGGTTCCGACATCATCCTTGAATTCAATCACGAACTCCGAAGGACGAAGCATTCCTTCCTTCGGTGTTCGTGGTTCGGGAGAGGGCTCAACAGTCGGTTCCAATGGCGGTACGGGGAATGGCCCGACTGATGAGGGCTCCTCAATGCTTGACATGCCCTTGTTGTGGAGGGGGACAGGTTCTACAACGGGAGAAGCAAGCTTCTCTAGGATCTTCCTATGTTCCATTGTAGGTTTACTTGAAAACGACCCTCCAACGGTCATGTCAAGGCATAGGGCAGCATCTATGTCAAGACCCGAAAAACTTATGCAAAGGCACACTATCGGGTAATGACAAGTCTAGGTCAGCATGTATAAACCTTATAAACCTGGCATAGGCTGCACCTATGGACTCCTTCTCATCCTACTTGAGATCGAGAGTTGTCCTTGGTAGGCATTGATGAGGAAGAATGCTAGACAAAAATTGTCTTTGAGTTCTTCTCAGTCCCCATTCAAACTTCCTACGACAATAGTGTACTATTGTTTTGCTTTCCCTATGAGGGGAGAGCAGAAACAAATTCCACGTGAGAATTTGAATCTTGCCAGGAATGCTTTGAGGCAAGACTATAACTCCTCGAAATCTCGTAGGTGGTTACACAGGTTTTCAAAATGGTCACCAAAGGAGTGTGCCCGAACCAAAGTTTTTTTTCAAATTAGGGTGGAGTTCATGGCTTGGATGAAAATTTTGATTTTAAAAAAGATTTTGGCCCTGTGAACTCCCCCTTTGGAGAAGCATAAAGATTTTAAAATTTGGAGAAGGCTTCATTTTGAAAAAGAAAGATAAATAACTATTTTTTTTTTTGTATACAACACACGGGTGCTCTAGGCTCAGAGAGAATTATGACTACCGTTCCCCGGCAACGGCGCCAAAAATGCTTGTTGACGTTTCTTAACGTATGCAGAAGAATCCGCAAGCGTACGGAATTGTCGTTATAGCATTTCACCCGGAAGTATTCAAGGTATCGTATTTCCACGAGGAACGGTTGTGTGATTACTCTCTGAACAGAGTCACCCTAGGATAACTATGGGTGGTGAGGTATCTTTATGGGCTCAAACTCTTTAGCAGGGATCACTTGGTCATATGTCCTCACTTCGGGCACCGGCCCACGCCCAAGGGGACGTGTCCGGCAATTGCACTGCGCCACACCCGAACATGGGGGATTACAAGGGGACGGACAAGGTCATCCACGACCCGGCCGCCTACCCCCCTCAACCGTGGGATGCACCACAAAAATAGAAAACCCTTAGCCTAGACACCACGTCTACACTAGTGGTTATTACTCTAAGCGTGTTAACAAGGCTTACCCGTCCCCGGTCCTTCTAGAGCACCGCCCGAAGGAACGACTATCAATCCCGCAAGTCTATAACAGCTAGATAATATGCTTAAGAGTAATAAGCCGAAAGAGGGACACAACCATTCTTACCCAAAGTGATTAGAAGGTTGTAGAGGTACAAGCGTGGCGGGTGCCGACAAGTCCGGCACTCGGCCACCCGAGATCCGCAATGCACCCGGGAGGCACACCGACTCCATGGAGAAGAGGCCAAGCCCTCTTCTAGCCTTCCCTCTCTCACTCTCCATTAGAACTAAGAAGGAGAAAGAAGACTAAGAGTGGAGTGGGAGCTTCTTCCTCTCTTCTACATTGTGGCTCTTCCTTGTGTTGTGTATGAATTTGTGTGTTGTGGAAGAGGGGAGAGCCTCCTTTTATAGGTTGGAGATAGGGGTCTTTGGAAATGTGCCACCTCCCCCATAATGACCAAACCGACCAGGAATAGGCGGTTCCTAGGTTCATTGCACCTGGTCCATGGCACCACCGACGCTCCCTCGATGAATGCAACCGCCACGAGAAAGGTGGGCCCGGTTGGCAGCCGCAGGGGTGCGGCCGCACCCTAAGGTGCGGGCGCACCAAGATCTGGGCCGTTTGGGCTGAAATTTTGTGTGCACGTCGGTTTCGTCGTTAGCTCCGTTTTGGCGGGTGGTACACCGAAAACGGAGTCCGTATGAAAAAAAAGTTATGCCCGAAATACTAAACCCATGTCATGTGGCCCAATATGATTTCATGTTGGTTTTGGGCCTTGACCTTTTGGGCTTATGTTTGGATATTTGTAATCATATTTCTTGGGCTTTTCTCCTCTTTATCCTTGCTTCGTATTGGGCCATTCTTATCTTGTATATTTTCCTTTGCTTTTGGCCCAATATATATATGTTTTCAACATTGCCCTGCAAAACAAGTGAAGTACCAAAACTTGTGGAAATGGTTAGCTCAAAGCCCTATCACTATTGTGTTTTGGTAGTTTTATACTAACGTTGACGGTATAAAATATGTAGTTAACGACCGTCAACACCGGGTTCACATCGCTAGCTGCCGCATGCACTACTTGGTCGTAAAATTTAAACGCCATGTAATCGTCTCCACTACCAGATGCGAAGGCTTGAGTAACTCACGGTAAAGCCTTTAGCTTGAGTAACTTCGAGGCATAGCGGACTCGGGAAAGGATGCATTGGGAAAGAGCCTTTCCCGTGAGCCGAATTGGGGGCTCACGGCTAGACTGAAAGCAAACTAGCCCGGCGACCGGCCCGCAGGCCCGGCCCGAGCCCGACGGGTTTTGGCCCGCCCACGAACCTTCTTGGACGGGGGCACGGGCGAGAGATTTTGAAGCCCTGGTAAAATTTTTCTTGGCCCGAACTCGGCCCGAAATACATTTTTAGCAATTTTGTAGTGTAAAATGCGCGGGTAGCCCGCCCAAGCCCGGGCCCGGCCCGAGTCCGGCCCGAAAAAGCTAGGCCCGACTTGCCCAGTGGGACGTCATGGGCAGGATCTTTTTGCCCGAAATAACTGGTTTTTTTTCGGCCCCGGCTGAACCCGACCCGGCCCGAAAAATGCTCGGGTCTACTCACGGCTTAGCCTTTCCCATGTACTCGCTGGCTCACGGGAAAGAGTTGAAAGGGGGGGAGGGCTACGGTGACGGGTGACCGCTCCTTTCCTGTGAGCCACCCCGTTACGGCCTACGACAAATACACAAAAGAAACGGTGTTTCTACCTCCTTTCTCATGAGCCCTAACGGTGTAGGTCATGGGAAAGAAGCACCCTTTGGCGTGAGTCCGCCCCTCTGACTCACGCCAAAAGGTTCTTTTTATTTTTTTTCTATTACAACATATATTTCTCACATTTATATCACATATATATCATAGATTTATCACATATCACATCATTCTCACATATCACATATATATAATCCATAATAGCACATATATTACATAAAATCAACACAGGTATCAACTGTATATAGTTCACGGTCAAGTTCACAAGGGTGGCCAAGTTCACATCGATGTTTCCACAAGTTCATCATGGGAAAGGGCCTTGCACGTACCGCCCTTCCCAAGGGTCCCATGTGCCTCTAGGGTCTAGAGCCGGGGTACCGTCTGGAGTTGGGTTCGAGGCGTGAGATTGATCCTGCACATAGAAGAAGTGATTGTATTTGTGAGACAAAATTCAAGGTAAGTTCTATTAACTTGAAAAAAAGCAAGATAAAATGTTAGAAATTTCGGCAGCACCTCCCTGCACGAAGGGGTTTCCAAAACCTACAACAAAACAACGGCTGCATTCAAAACTCCAGATTATTTCCATTCACATTCATATATGGACATTTGGAGTTAAGGAAGAGAAACTCATATGAGTGACAAAAGGATCCGGTGGTGGAGCGAAGACAGGCGGTGGAGCGCAGACGATCTGTGGCAGCGGCTCTTCACCAACCCTGCCTCCAATACGTGACACATTCGCTAGGAGAATATTTTAAAGCACATTGTTGTGGACTGTAACTCCAAAAACATTCTCCTCATCCTCTGATATGGACCACAACCTGGCATACAGCCACAAGCAGACCGGGAAGTTGCATGTCCGACTTGTGAGCCAACAATACAGATCCATCTTCTGAAAGTACGGTACAAACATTACAAGGTTCAATATATCTCTTATTTTTCTAGCATAATATATTGGTTAATTGAAAAGTATTAGCAGAGTTAGTAAACTGCTTAAACACATAACGGTAGAGCACAATTGCACACCAACAAGTTGCTCATACATATACATATGGTAAAAACAAATAACTGATACATATGATAAGCACAAAGATAATTCACACAGAAGTTGGGAAACACAAGCAACTAAAAGTTTGTCACGATAATATTAATATATAGAGAGACAGTAAAAATACTAAGGATGAACTGTTAAGCCCCGCTCGGTACGGCGGCGGCCCAACGACGAACGGAGGAGAGGAAGAAGAGATAGGAAGGAAGAGGACGGAAGTACGATGTATATTAACTGAATGTAAAATGAGTTTGGTTCAATTTCTGGTTACAGAGCTAATCGCTCGCAGAGCTATTTATCCTTGCTAGTTTCCTTCTTCAGAGAACAGGCAGAGCAGGCCCATTCTGGCCCAGTGACACGAGTGCTCTTGCGCTTGGGCCTGGAGCTCTTCCTGGACTTGGCGACATCCTGTGCATTCCCTGGATGAGGGATGCTAACATGAACATATTTCTAGCAATATACACTCCATCCTAATTCAAGAATCCATCGATTGCTTCCTCTTCTTTCCATGCATAGCCTTGAGGAGCTCAGTCAACACTGAGGGGTTGCTAGCCTCCAGATGCCTGTACCCTTCCGTTTCCAAGACAGCCTGAAGATCTTTACTTGATGCTCCACTGATGAAGTCGATGCACTTGGCCTTGCTTCGTAAAGTTGTGTTGCTCCGCCAAAGCCAGTGTCGACGCCACTGTGCCGACGCTGATGTCAATGAGCCTTTCCTCGCAGATTGCCTTAAGCCTATCTAGCCCATACCTGTCAGCAGCTACAAGCAGGTGCTGCACCATCACCGTTTGCTCATCTTTCTCAGCCGATTATTGCTGCTCATTATTGTTGTCAAGCTCAGGCACTTTGTCGGTGTAGATAAAGTGAAGCATGGCCTTGAACACGGTCGGGTCCATGTCCTGGATCTCCACACGCTGGGAGCTCCTCTCCACCATGTTGCCAAAGAACTCAGCCATAAAGATCGGAGACCTTGGTGCTAATACTACTTACTATATCTCCTCTGCTACTAATATCATGGTTCTTATTCACACAACGAATATCCTCGCTACGGATGACATTCGTTTGCCCGCAGCATGTTGTAACATATGGTATCTCCTCGTATGAAATCAATTCTCGAATATTAGGAATAGTATGCTCTTGTGTGCGGGGAATGACTCACCGGACACGACGAAGGTGACGTCGACTCCAGCCTGGTTCTCTAAGAGCTTCCCGAGGTGTTGGTGTAGGTCAGACAGCGGAGAAACGGAGTGATGTACAATTCTGTAGTAGTGTAATTAGATTGTATATGTGAGATTAATATCAATCTATTTATATGAGTCAACAGCCTGTAGAGCCGATCCTACAAACAAACTCAGCTCTTCCATTGTGTTGCACCCGGGCAAGATAAGTACGTACATAATATATTTTAATAGAGTCAATCTCAATTATTCGTCGTACTATATTCCAGCACAAATGTCCTCGACACCTCGAGTATATTAATTCCTCAAGTTCATTACTTATTACCAATAGTATCCACATTGAGGTTATAAATAATTACAATAACAAATATTAAAAGCCATAAATAAAAATCCAACACCTACAAATTAATTCCAGATCTCACGATAAAAATACCAAAAAATAGCAAAACTTTTTTTTTTAATCTAGCGAGGCCCCGTAGGTCAGCCATCCACCAGCTCTAGTCATGGTCTTCTTGTTCTTCCCGAAAGATGGTATGTATGTAAAGGTATGTATGTTTTACAGAAACAAAGCCAAGACACGCGCAGATGAATACCGAACATCGAACGATAACCAGCATTATAGAAAATCCAAGAATCTTCATCCTAGACACATATATATACATAAAGAAAACCCAGCAACCCAAAATAGATCCTCAATATCAAATTTAAAATAAGAGAGCAATGAAACATATATAACAACTCATCGTTACTTATTCTGACTGCGAACAAAACTGATGATGAACAATATTGAGAAGATTACAGGGCTAGCTCCTCTAATTATTTATGTAAAGTAGAGTTAACTAGCGTTCCGAGCAGTCCATGCGTCATCGATTGGCCTTTTTGGCTAGAAGACGGCGGCGGGCATTTAGGGTTGCAAACAGAGCAATGCTTCCTGCACTCATCCCGTTTTTCATAACACACGGGTCGCGGCTTAGCATTCATGCAGCAGTAGCAGATCCGCAAACCTTGACACGAATTCTCGGCACAAAATACAAATACAACATCGCCTTGTGTCTCATTGTATGACGAGGATGGTGATGAACTTGCAGACTCAAGCAGATGATGACGCCCTGCTACAATATTTTGTAGAAAAAGGAGAAGGAATATGGCTGCCAGGCAGACACCAAAGAACTTACTGCCCCTCATATTTGTAGCCTAACCTAGCAATAAATTGCATGACAAGATCGATTGCATGAGTATGTATATATATATGGGCGTTATCGGCGCGTTAGGCAAGGTAATGAAAACAATCTTATGTCATCACGATTATTATATATTATATACCAAGTCAAAAGGATGTGGATAGACAACCCGATAGCTTATCCTAGCTGTACAATGCAATAAAATATGCAGGCTCACGTTAGACATGGAAATATATATAGTATGGAACCTGCACAAATCACGATCACGTGTGTTATTAGAGAATAAAATCAAGAAAAGATACTCCCGATCGAGTATGTCGCCCTTATTGGCCCTCGATTTGAATGTCGAATGAAATATGAACCAGAATTTCTGAACCGAAATTCAGGCTCTTTTGCCCCTAATTAAATGGTAGGCTAGGATATCTCGGCTATCAATCTGTTATTGTGCCACGTATTATTCGCTATCACAGTAATTATTGAATTTTAAAATAAAATTAGACAGTAGTCATATCAACTAATCACTAGTACCGATTTGATTTTCCGAGCAGGGGCCGGATCTTTTCCGTGGCGGGCACAATTTCCACCCGCCACGGAAATGATCCGCCTTCGCCGCCAGCGCGGGGCAGCACTCTTGCGTGGCGGGCGGCAAGAGGCGCCCGCCACGCAAAATGTATTAAGCGTGGCGGGCGCGTTGCAGGCGCCCGCCATGCGTCCTCCATGTTTTGCGTGGCGGGCCTATTAAGGCGCCCGCCACGCAAAAAACCCAACGCCTATAAAATCTGCACGGGTGCCCCTTCATCTTCTCCACGGATCTTCCTCTTCCAATTTGGGGGGAGGTTTTGACCTAAATTTTGACAAAATCTTTGATTTGGGACTTTTGGCTTTGATTTGGGGAGGAGAAGACACTAATTGGTCGGTAAATGCCTCTTTTCATCTTTCTTTCCCTCTTTTTCATACCCCTCTCTAGATCTAGATCCATGGAGGAGAGAGAAAACTGCCTTTCTCTAGATCTAGATCTATGGTGTAACTTCTTCTTTTTTTTTTTTGAGTACTATGTAACGGCACTAAGCTTTTTGGAAGAGCAGGGAGACAGGATGGAGAGGCACCGAGCCCACTGGATGTATGAGATGAAGAGGGTTGATGACGAATACTATGATGAGGTGAAGAAGTTTGTTGCTCGAGCGGCGACACAAATGAGATAATTCAACGAGCCTCGATTATCCGTCCCTTTGCTCGTTGCAAGAATCTGAAAGCGTTCATCGACATCGTGGTGCGATCTCACCTAATCATGCATGGCTTCGTCCAATGACTATTTGGTCCGGACTTTTCACGGCGAAGAAGTTCCACCCTTCGATCCACCGGTCGATCGATCCAAGACAGTCCCCCTCGCCGATCCAAAGACGAGAAAGTCCACCAAATCTAATTCCATCAGATTTGTTCGAAGCGGGCGACGCCGACGATGACGACGATGACGGTGGTGGTGGTGGAGCGGATGGCGGCGGAGAATCCGATGACGCAGCCCCGAGGATGTCCGGGTTTTTGAAGATTTGGTCAACCGACTTCGATGAGGACGACATTCTGTTTGGGTGCCCGAGATGGTTGGAGAACTTCAAAGAGATGAAGCAGCAAAGAATTGATCCGCTTTATAAAGACAAATCCGAAGGGTTGCACGGGCGCTGAGTTTTAACCTGAATTTGCCGATGTTGAAGTCTCATCATGGTCTGGTCTCGACACTAGCTTCAATGAGCTCGTAAGTTACCCGGCCTCCACGTATCCAACGCCTAACAAGGTTCCCGCTAGCACGTATCGTGCTAAGAAGTTGATCCGCCAAAGGGCGATGAAACTCAAGAAGTTCGATGCCTGCCCCAACCATCGCACCCTATATCGGGCGCGAGAAGACGAATTTGACCGCTTGTCCGCCTGCGGGCGCTTAGTCGATACAAGCGGAATGCCGGATGTCGCGGGACGATGAGCTCGATGAGGAAGCGTGACAAGCGAAAAAAAAGAAGAAGGGCGCGAAGAAAACCAAAGTCGCCGCGAAGAAGATCATGTCAACGCAGACAAGGAAGAGGAAGATTACACGCAGGAAACGCCCAATCAATGTGGTACCTTCCGGCCATCGATCGCCAAGGGCTCTCTATGGGAACCCCGAGGATGCTAAGCACATGACCCGGCATGCATCTAGCGATCGTGTAAAGGATGACGGAAGCTACGGCACCCTTCGGATGCTAAGCAGTGGCAAGACTTCGACGCCGCCTACCCTGACTTTGCAGAGGAGCCCAGAACGTTCGGTTCGCATTGAGTACCGATGGAATGAACCCATTCGGTGACTGAGCAGCACACACAGCGCGGCGCGGTCGTCCTCACCATGTACAATCTACCTTCACATCTTTGTCAAAAGCGGAGGTATGTTTTGCTCACCATGCTCATTTCTGGACCGAAGCAGCCCGGCAACGATATAGATGTGTTCCTGGAGCCATTCATGGAGGAGATGCAGGTACTGTTTGATGATGGGGTCAGGATGGTTGATGCGTATACCGCAAGGAGAAGTTCACTCTTTGTGCCATCATCTTTGTCACCATCACTGATTACCCCGGCCTGTTTTCATTATCGGGGCAGATTAAAGGGAAGACCGGCTATGTAGCTTGCATCGAAGAAACCTGCTCCACTTACCTGAAGGGATCCACCAAAACTGTGTACATGGAACACAGACGCTTCCTCTGCAGTAAGCATAGGTACAGAGATGCAAAAATGATTATATACTTTGACAACAAGGGCGAGTCGAAACTGCAGCCGGCACCGACTAGTTATGGTCCGAAGGTGTTTGACATGGTGAAGGACTTGGAGTGCGAGTTTGGAAAGAAGAAGAAGAAGAAAGATGATCAGGAAGATGACACCGCCAAGACAATGAAGAGAAAGAGGGATAAATTGGAGGAAGAAGCGCCTCCTGCCGTTCCTTTCAAGAAGAAGTCAAACTTCTTCAAGTATCTAAAGTACTGGAAGATACTGCATACACCCCATGCGATCGACTCTATGCACCTTGAGAAAAATGTCTTCGAAAGCACGATCGGTCTCCTGATGGATATCAAGACCAAGACGAAGGACAGTGTGAAGTCACGTCAAGATCTTGTTAACATGGGCATCCAACCGAAATTCACGCTACACGGCTTGTGTGGATTCTTCGTCTGTGAGTTCCTCAGGGCCCGCAAAAGGTACAAATCCAGCTACCGACAGCTCAAGTACTCAAGGAACAAGTGGAAAGGGGTACTACAAAAAGCAACCGACGAGATGCGGTTCAGGCGCCGCAGCGCAGACATCCGCAAGTTTGTTCTAGACATGGTAGTTCATGAAGGCCAGCCGTACTTCAATGTGGACAAGTGAGTTGGGGATCTTTCCGGAGTTTGCGCCGCTAAGGAGATGAGAAGAGCTAGAGCTTAAGGACTATCTTCATCCAGTCAACATATAGCTCGCAGTTTTTATATGGATGTTGTAATTAACTAGTACTTGTTGGATATGAACAAATGGATCGATCGGTGAAACTTGTGTATATATATATGGATACGTCTGAGAATCGATGTATATATATGTATATATGATATATATTAGAGTATCTGTCTTTCTTATATATATGTGTATGGATTGATATATATATATATATATATATATATAGGGTGTACTTTTTATACACCCAGGAGTAACTACACCCATCGAGAGTATATGTAGGCTTGAGGGGCTGGCGGGTGGAGAAACAGCCGTTTAGGCTGTTGGTTGCGGTGCTGCACCGCATTTTTCTGGACACGTCCTAGATTAGCTGCATGGACCTAATTTTTTTTTTGAATTAAATTCTATCGGCTGCATGTGTCGTACTAGTTATTTTGAAAGGACGTATGCATTCATACTAGTATATATGTATATACTTGACCTGACAAGATAGTATATGTACATACTATTTTATTAGCTGTTTTAGAGAAGACGGTACATTTTTTGAAAAGAACAGAAGACGTGACAAGATACTATATCCCTTTATAACTATATACTATGCATGCGTGTTAGCCTGTATGTACACATAATCCCTACTATATTTAATAATGAGTACTCCATAATATCAGAGAGGGTACGTACGGTGTATTCCGACTAATTCTAGGAATAAAATATATGGGATATCTGTATATACTTTTCTTGACAAAATTACGTGAAGTATGTCTCCGTACATGGTTAAGAGAAGTATGGAGACATACATACTATTCCTGAGAGTATATGTACATACATGATTGAGAGAAGTATGCGGACATACTCACATATAATCCTGGGAGTATATATGTATACATAAATGGGTAAGAGAAGTATGTAGACATACTCACACACATATTATTCCTGGGAGTATACGTACATATACATGAAAGAATAGAGTATCTGTGCATACTTTTGCTAATAGATTTAATACAGATGCTTGCCGCTCGGAGGGAATTTCCAGTAGTCTTGACTCTTGTACTCGGACTAATCGCTGCCATGACCCTAGTCTTCTTCATCTGCTCAACGTGCTCGCCAAAGATATACATACTAATTGCCGCCAACGCAAGGGAAGAGGGGGCACCGACGCGAGCACGGTCGGCGACGACGTCGAAGCTCCAGTCCTTGATATGGAGGCCGCGCACATATCCAGGTTGGGCCATCGGTGATATCCAACGGCAGTAGCAAAAAAATAGGAGCGATTTAATTTCGCCCATTGCATAACGTGTACAGCCTCGGTCTCTCATCTAGCACTAGTGATTTGCGCGCGCCCATGCGCGCGAGTCATGGCCACAACTTTATCCGAGAAATGTAATAATGTTAACAAAGAATGAAATCCGAGAAATGTAATAATGTGCACAAAAAAAAACGAATACAACGGTTCAGCTGCGAGATATATGTATGTATGTGTGTGTGTATATACCGGACGGTAATTATCCAAATAGTACATAATTTTACACAAAACAATCTTAGGATAGAACACGAAGGAGGCAGTTTATGAGATGGCACAACACAACATACTGCATATAGTAAAAGTCACAGTAGCAAATTATCTCTAGCGCCGCTAATGAAGTTTCCAACTTCGATCTGACTCAGAGCTGCGGACTTCTAGTTTTGGTATCGGTGTGTGCTTGAACGCTTGTTGATGAAACTGCTGCCATAATATCTTGGCCAGTCACGTTCGCTTCAGTGGCTGTGTATAAGAGAACAACAGCTATACGATATGTTAGTACATGAGAGAATATAAAACAACAAGCTACTAACACTCAATTCTTTTGTTGATGGCTGACCTATAATTCTATAAATTAAGCACCAAATAGAAATAGATCATCGAGATACAAACCAATTTCAAAATATGCCTAGAAAGAAGATTTGTTTGTGTGAAAATCAAGCGAGAAAACAGCCATAATAATAATCTTAGCTAGAAAGAAGATTTGTTTCTGTGAAAATCAAGCGAAAAAACAGCCATAATAATAATCTTAGCTTGTATACGGTTTAGGAAAATAAGAATCGGACATAACTATTATACTACCATAAATATGCCATCAAGAATGATCACGGTGCTTACAACCGTTACGAAAACAAAGACAGGTAGAGGTAGAACTTATGTGCCGAGTGATCAATGTCATAAGCTCTAACTATTGTAACAGGAACAAAAAGAACAGGTAGAATTAGAACTTACCCAAGGACACTCGCTAATCAAACACTAAGGAGCACAGCTAACTGAGTAACTGACCATGAACACACCTAAAACTGCTAATTTTCTTTAACAAGGATACATCCTACACTGCCGTCATCACTCATTAGTGTCAAATCTAAATGAAAAAAAAAAAAAAGGAAAATGGCCACAACCTACCCCTCGCGCACCAAATCCAAATCTGAATTACCACGGGGATCTACAAGAAAATGCTGATGAATCGGACAAGCAACTTCCTACATGCACTTGATGGAGTAACACTCCAAACCAAGCTAGATATTTTGAATTACAGCTTCACTTGATCACTTCAGTGGTAAAGAAAAATTTTAAAAAACACTAATCATAAACTGGGCAAAGATGAACAAATAATCACTTAGTTGAAGTCAAAGTCAGCTCGGATATTTATGTTAAGAGTGAGCCGTATACATGCTAGGAATCCAAAGTGCATGGCCTCTACACGAACATCTTTTCCCGCAGAGTAAAACGGAGAAAGTAGATACATGAACATCTTTTCCAAAGTGCAAATAATCAGTTTCTTTAGCCATCGAACTAACGAGGTGATCATGAATATACATGGGCACGAAGCATCCATAGAACATTCAGATCAAGATGATTCGGAGCTGTAAGCAATCTGATGGAAAACACACATGACCGTGACACCACATGCCAAATCTAAACGAACAAGATGCAAGAAGCAACTAAAAGCAAAGGATGTACCAAATTCGGCTCGATTCTACTTGGTCCATACGAATCGATTTCTTGAAAGAATGTCCTTCTCTTCTTTGACCACCTTGTATCACGGTTACACGAGGAGTAAGCATCAAAGAATCGGAAAGGGAAACATAAAAGCTTAAAATCCTCATGAACACATAAGCTAAGAGAAGCATAGAGGAAACATGCTCCATCCGTCTCTGCCATTTGATTGGGCATGGCTGAATGAAGAAAAAGAAAAGGAAAGCACATAGGAGCGGGCACGATATGAGAGCCCTGACGGATGCATCGACAAAAGAAATACAGATCTGCCTTGCCACCTTCCAGTCCATCGGTCGCCCATTCCGTGTCTGCGCGTCCTTGGTTGGAGAGTGGAGGAGACAGATCCACATGAGTAGACAATTTACGCAAGAAAAATACACACAGAACGAAAAAGCACCATGCCAAGCACGCAAAAGACCGAAAAGAGTCGTGGCCACGGTTGTGTTAGGGAAACCCATGGGCAACCTCTCGTGCGATTGGAACATATCTATCGAGAAGAAAACTACTTTTTTTTTAACAGCCTACTTATCCTCTCAGGGTTGTAGGCATAAAAACCAACATTTAGCTTCTTGGCCAAAAGAGCCAAAAGCACGCTTGTTGGTAAAACATAACCATGTCAAGCACATTACAGTCTTTTGCATCACTACAAAATGGAGGTGTCTGTGCAAGTTCTTTACCTGCCCATTGATTGCATACTCTTAATTCTCTTCCCTCGTCTTTTTTGTCTTCTTATAATGATGATGATGATTCAAAGAAGCATTTATTTAGGTCGTTAAGGGCCATGTCCGCAAAAATAATAACATGTAACCTCTGAAATAAAGTTCTTGATTCACATTCCTAGGTTTATGAATGTGATCAATATGTCAACATCATCACCAAACAAAAATTGTAGGCACTGGAACTACATTGATAGGGACTGCGACGAAACTAAATGTGCTCAAGCTTCAGTGTAATGCGTCTTTGTGAGCTCTAAAGCAGAGAAAACCATGAAAGCAATTGCGGAGAGGCATGCCATAGAATGCATTGACAATAATGTCATCAGCAGAAAATAAACCTTGGGTTGCCTCAGACACGGAAAAAAAGCAACATCTGCAGCCATATCCAAGCTTTCTCTAATGTCCCTTCGCGAGTCAAATCAATAAGGACATAACATTCTCTACAAAACAATCTTCAACTATACATGACACTACTAATAACTATAGAAATAGCAGTCTTACAGCAGCCAAAGTATTAATCAATATCCAACCAAAGTATTAATGCTATTACTATAATAGCTCTGGAAGAACTGAGATACACATTAAATAAGGAGCATTTTTAGTCTCTTGCTTAACAAACATGTTATCAAAAGAATTGGTATTTTAAAATAGCAAACCATGCATTTGTTTAAACAATAGGTCAAGCCACACACATGTCCGCAAAGTACTATTCTATTGATCCATGTAGTGGCCACAGACTTCAAGAATACAAAGATTGGCATCTTGAAAGCCACAAACTGAAATTATACTCAAGGGTACGGTCCTATTGATTTGCATGATAGCCAATCAGCTACAAGAATATATATATATATATATATATATATATATATATATATATATATATATATATATATATACATGAGGTTTAGTTACTATGCTTATGTTTTTTTTTTTTTTTTTTGCAATAGGAAATAGCTAAAAGCTCTTGCTGCCAACTCCAGAAGTGCATGGTTAATTGTCAACTCTATAATAAAGCAAGTCAGCATATAACTGAGAACCACTGTTTAGTTTGTCTGTCGCAAGCATAGATACATGAAACTTTTTTCCGAATTATTAGGCGACATGTATCTTACCCGAACTATTAAAGAACAACTAATACACGCATCTTCATTGTAGTGAGCGAAATATAATTGTGAAAATATAGAGCAGAGAATGGAGGGAGAAAGAACGCCGCTCTACCTGGTGAGCTTATTGATGAGTAAGGCGGCATAATTTCTCAAGTGTGTGGATCTCTGAACTCTAGACCTGAACAGTTACATATAACAAAGGATGAGTCTCAGATTTATTATCATATAAATATATTACTGGGATTTAACAAAGGGACTCACTATAAACCTATACAAAACCTGTCATCACCAAATCCAAATGTAAAAAAAATCAGAACCAAATCCAAATGTAAAAAAATCAGAAAATAAGAGAAGTATAACATTCTTTAAAAATAAATGGAATTGTTCAAGTACAAGCAAGCTCGGAAACTATGATTGTAATTGTAAGCAGCAGTGACATTGCCTTTGTATGCTATGATCTGCTCTTCTTAGTTTGCCACTCGATGTTCTTTAGGACCTAAAGTTTAAATAACAGGTTCCACAAAACCAATCATGTTAAGGAAAAAAAGGCAAGTTGTCATATGATGAATTAGATATAGGCTGATTGGTTCTTATGTTTGTTAATAGTATAACACCAACTATAAGTAGTTTCAATTAGTACTTTGGTTCAAACATATATATTGGAGTGTTATAGATTGATGGTGAAGTGAACCATAGTGACAGAAATATGTATAAGATGGCTCAGTTTCATGTTTTCTCAATCACATAAACCGATGGCTCTCATCTCTTGCTGCACAATTGAAGAGGCGACAGGGTTAGCTTAAACTGTTTAATGGCATCCAAATCAGAAAAACTGTTTAATACTATCACCCACCATCAGCACTTGACTCATGTGTTGCAATGCATTTTTGGCTGCATGCAATATCCTAATCCCATTTAGACAGTAAACGGGCTAGGAACATCTTCAACATAAACCCATACCTGAGCCAGAGTGAGCTTGACTTACATATTGGTGATAAGGTGGCGTTATTTTTTCTTGTCCATGGTGCTCGAGGATCCAAAACTGCTGGCACTGAGAACTTTATATTTGGGAGAGATGGCTATCTGCACAACATGTAGGCTCACCACTCACAGCTGGGATCAGAGTATCAAACATATCTTATACATAATTCTTCACCTCTGAGTTACAAGACCAATTATCTCAATTGATACCTTCGAATGGTATAAGACGACAAAATAAGAACAATGCCAGTGCTAAGCTGTTGTTGTCAAAACTGGAATTGTAGATTAGTGGTAAAACCATGCATCATCATATAGTTGGTAACATTTTAAGTATCAACAATAGGGATACAACATTGTACTCTACTGAGTCAAGTTATCTGGGACATAGCAAGATCAGTCTTTGAGTCAAGTTATCTGGGACATAGCAAGATCAGTCTTTGTTCAGATTGTGAAACACAACAGATTTCACAAATCCAGGAAGGCAGGGGCTTGCAGGAATTAACCAACAAGCAGAAAAAAAATAGAGATAGGTAGACGATGGGCAAAGGTAAATCCGACTGATATCTCTGTTGATACTACTTGCTAGTAGGCAATAAACATGTTTCCTTGTTTATCTGATAGTCTTGTTGGAAGCCAATAGTTAAATCGGACATGAATGAGAAGAAATATTGAAATTAAAAATAGAAGAGATGCATACCTGAGGACCTGAGATGCATATCTGATAGTCTGGTTGGCTGGCTTGGCGTGGTGGCCATGGTCTGCAAAAGTGTTGGGATGGATCCGGCTGGAGAGCACAGCGGACTCGGCAGGTGCGGGCGAGGTGAGCAGCCGAGCTGCAGAGGATGATCATGCCTCGCGTGTTCTTGCAGGCAAGCCGCATAAACGACTTATCTCCGGAACCGTCGCTCGAACTGTTGGACCGCGGTCGCCGCTGGTTAGGCAAAACTGTTACATGCGAAGGGGTCAGCGTGAGAGCACGACCGGCGGCTTCAAATTAGATGAAGACTGCTGCTGCCGCCGCCACCTGCTCGCGCCGCCGCTGCTGCCACCGGCTGCGCTGTTCCGCTTTATGCTCGCGCTGCCGGTACCGCGGCTCCCGCGCGCGTGCTGCTCCTCGCGCCCGTCACCTGGCGCTGCTCCTCGCGCCGCCGCTAGGGTTAGTTTTTGTGGCACGGGTGTCGGCGGTAGGCTCCTTGGAGCCGGCGAGGAAGGTGAAGGGGATGAGCACCTCAACCTGTGCAGCGGACGGGCGGCAACCAACCAGCGGCCCTCGCCCGCGGTGGCGGCCGGCTCGCCGCGCCCAACACCGCGCTCGCGCCCTTGCCTAGCACGGGGCCGGGTCCATCCTCGCCAGTGTTCCGCCGTCGCGCCGCCCGGGTGGCCATACGGCCGATCATGCGCCACATCCGAGAGAGAGAGAGAGGTAGAGAGAGGAAGGAGACGGAGAGAGTACAGAGATTGTGTGCGGGTGGGAAGGAGAGTGGGAAGAGGCTGTGGAGAGGTGAGAGGTGCAGGTAGATATTTTTCAAGCCCGACCAATGGGTGGCCGACAACGACAGGAGACGCCGTGCACAGCTGCCCAAAAAAGATGGGCTGTCGTCGGATTGTGATCCAATGCGGTAAAAAATTTTTGCTACTGTGGACCCCCGTGGCCGAACAGATTCTCCACACCCAATCTTCTCTTTAAATGCACTAGAACATCAGGCGCCTTCGCGCCCTACTATGATTTAAGAACAAACAATTTTTGAACTGTTGATATGACTAAGATACGAAACACATTTATCGCCGATATGTTTCACAATAGGAGTACTGCCTAGCAGAAATGTCGCACTCATAAACATCAGTTGCATGAGCATCGCAACCGTTATGGTTCTGTAGCCACAAATTACACAGTTCTTCACTACATGCATGGCTACCGTAGCCATTATGGTTCTATCTTGCCATACATTAGATACCGATCTATACCAGTTCATGATCAGAATTCACTACTACTGAACACTATAGTCGGTACCTTAGAATGCCAATCCAAGTACACTGGTGATCATTAGAGTAGATATATAAAGCTACTACTGAGAAACTAAGAGTGGTGAACATCAGTTGCAACTTCAAGCGAGGTTTCAGATAGACACTAATGAGCACTTTGCTGCAGCTGGTAGAGGCAAAAGCAGATAGCCGCTAATGAGCACTTCGCTGCAGCTGGTAGAGGCAAAAGCGCCTTGATCTTCCATCGCTGATTAGTTATCTTCAGTTGCTGCACTATGAACAGAAGAAGAAGAAGAGACTATGAGGTGTGATGTTTAGAGCCATAAATAGAAGCAAGAAAATCTTCTATTGCAAGTGGCACACGCCATGAAAATATGAAAATACCAGCATAGTTTTTTGTATGAATATAACATTTAAAGATAAAACTTTACAAAGATAATTCAGTAATTTCAATCGGACAAAAAAGGAAGTGTCACTCCCTTATATGACTTACTATGTATTGATATCAAGTATAATGCACTGGCTGAGCTGAAATGAATTGCTTGATCATGTCTAAGTTTGCAAGCAAAGATTACACTTTGATATAGCAACGATCAGAATGACGTCTCACTCTATTTATACGATAATGTAAACTATGTGTTGCATGGCACCAGGCCCTGAAGAAATGCAATCTCCCGGTCTCTATTATTTCTGTCCAACAAGACAAGAAATAATGCTGCTCTCAGCTCACTTTCTAAGTTTGCTCCAGTGAAGAGCAGGAGAGATAACCTAGACCAAGGGAAAAGCAATATGTTGATGGATCATCAATCAAGTAGAAAAGAGGACCATAACATTGCCGGCCTTTCCTCATTCGTTTAACCAAAGGGCACATATCTAAATATGAGCCAAAATTTAGGTACCTGAGATTTTGTTTTTTGCTGAAGCACATGTTTATTGTGTTGAACAAAACACCTAATCAAACCATTCTTACCAAAATTATTAAGGTGCTTGATTCAGTTAACCGTACAGGTAGACATCAAACAACC
The DNA here is from genome assembly GCA_015847255.1 of Hyparrhenia diplandra. Taxonomy (NCBI): domain Eukaryota; kingdom Viridiplantae; phylum Streptophyta; class Magnoliopsida; order Poales; family Poaceae; genus Hyparrhenia; species Hyparrhenia diplandra. The sequence continues at coordinate 323,999 of JADLZK010010890.1, read as the reverse complement.
AGAAAATTTCTGGCTTGTGTTGCACAGCCTCCTAAGAAAATCATTTTTCAAAGTCGTCTCCTCTTTGGAGTCATTTTCAGTTTAATATTTGTTTTCTCTACAATATATTCTCTATGGGTGCTTTGGATCTCTACTGGGCGCGAAAAATAGAAGGATGAGTAAAGCAAGGTACCTTTGCTGAATCCAATAATTATCTGTCATGGAAATACTACTGCTACAAAAAAAAAAACATAGCACTTTATATAGCGATCCAGCTTCCTCAGAGAACTACATATATCTTGATCTTGATTCAGCAAATAGATCTTCATTTCAGCCTGTGTAGCCAGTACACTAATTAAACTAATCAAAGTACGTGTTTCCCTCTGCAATCAGGCTTCTAGTTCAGCAAAAAATGCATCAACCAAACTTAAGGAGGGATTAGCAACAAGTTGATATCCATGTCTATAAGAACCCCCAAAAAATCACTGGAGAAACTATGTTAAATGGCTGCAAAAGGACTGTGTCACTTGTGGAAGAATATATATAAAAAATGGATAAACCACTTGTTCATGCCAAACTGGCTACACTGCCCAAGTCAATGCAGCAGTGCAATATACTGCTCTCAAAAAGCAGACTTTTTTTAGTTGATGGAAATAATATGACAACTATCAGTAATACCATTGGTGTAAATAGCATAGAATTGCTTAAAGACCAACTAAGGAAATGAATTATAATATTTATATAAGAGCCATACATGCAAAGAAATTCAGAAGGCAAAAATAAAGAACAAAGGAAGTCATTTCAATCTTTGACAAATTCAAAGGGTGTACTCACCTCTCCTTTGATGGAAAGGGATACTGAAGTTATTTTGAGGTCATGTCTGCTTTGGTTAATCACGTAAACTCAAAGCATACAATGCTGAGTGTGCAGTCCTTTAATCCCTATGCTCATCGCATTACTTTTAGGTGATTATATGAAACAAAATGTGTGAACAAATATAAAATGATATAGGTGATCACAATAAATTTTGAAGAAAAAAAAAAAGACAGCATGTCATATCTGTGCCCTCTTTCATTTGCTCTGCCCCATGGAATTCCATGCCCTTGCCTTGGGCATTGCTTGGACCAACTGTGATCAACACCAAAATCAATATGCACAAGCAGGTAATTGAGATTCGTTTTAAGAAGTACCTGCAAGGACCACACTAATCATGTGACAACCTATCAATCATCCGTGAGGAATGTAAGTACGTAACTTGTCCATAGTGGTAGAGTAAATTACAATTATATTTCACTGAATAAAAGGTGGCACTATGAAAGGGAAAGATAGCTAGCAGACATATATCATCAGTAACAACACATAGTAGCTTCTCATGAAGTAAACTGCAGACCGATTTCTTACTAATGACTTGGATGGATATGCTCTAAAATAATCCAGAGAGTATGGCCTCACCTGGTAAACAATAGAAGGCACAAAAATGAAATCTTGAATCATTACTGCCAATAAATAATACCAATCCTCCTAGAAGAACGCAATGCACATAGAAATCCACAGGGCTCCAGGATGGTACTGAATTGTTCTTCGTGGATCTTGGAGATAGCAAAGGGGAGTGGGCAGAAACAAGTCTCACTGCGGATAGAAGAGCCAAAGCACGGGGGAGGGGATGCACCTATCCAGCCCCAACATCGCAGGAGAGCAGGAAAACAGAGGATGCCTTCGGCTTGAGATGGACGCCCCGCCCCTCACCGACCTGAACCCACAAGCACAGATAAGGCATCCTCGCTACAAGCGACCATGGATCTGGCCAGCCCCTGCAATTCAGCATCAAGAAATGAGGAGGAAAGCTTACATCGAACCGGTTCCACCAGACCTGCGCGCTGTCGGATCTCATGCGGCTCCACGCGCTCCCCCAGGCTGCCGAGGCCGCACGACTTTCCTTGCTTGAGCGATGATAACGCTCTTGCCAGAATGGGAAGGGGCTAGCGCCACCTCTTCCATCGACCATGCCATTCGTCGGAGTAGGTGAGGTCCATCCGATCTGTGCCGCCGGATCTCACGTTGGCGAACTGGCTCCCCCATGCCGCAGAGGACACGCGGCTTCCATGCTTGAGCAACAGTAGTATGGAGCTGCGCGGGGAGGAGGGCAAGGAGGGGCGGAGGTGCGATGGTGGTGGCGGCGGCGGCGGCTGGGGTAGGAGAGAAAGGAGCGAGAGACGTGTTTGGGAGGAGTGAGGGGCTGCCTGCTAGGGTTGGGGCTGGGGGCCGAGGCTGGGCGGCCTTGCGGGTGGTGCGAAGGGGAAAAAAAAGGCCGGGACAGGTGTCGACACATCCAGATGCCAGCAATGCTCCGAATCCTGTGGTGCGAAGGAAGTCATGGGGGACTTTTTTAATAACCCCGATGGGGAGGGGCCATGCGGCTGCATGCAGCCACCACCGGGGAGGGGAGGGCCGGACGATGCGGAGAGAAGGATTCGCGTGCCTTGTGCATGCAGGAGAGAAGGATTCCCGTGTAAATATAGATGGGTGTAGCTACTCCTAAAGTGTAGGAAAAATTTACCCTCTATATATATATATATATGGCATTTTATTTATTTTTTTTTTTTTTAAAATTCAAGCCGTGGCGGGCAACATAAGCCGCCCGCCACGCATAATAAACTTAACCGTGGCGGGCGGCATAACTCGCCCACCACGGATAACATTCTTTTGTGTGGCGGGCGCGTTATGTTGCCCGCCACGACTTGATTCTTATGTGTGGCGGGCACGGCCGCCACACGCAAAAAGTCACGATTAACCGCGTGACCTTTCGTTGGTGACGGCTATGCCCGCCACGCAAAAAGGAAAATCGCCCGCCACAAAAAGATTTTGGGTACTAGTGAATTATGATTAGTCACATGTTGTAGATATCATTAACATATTAAATATTATTATATTATTAAATATAAACAATTGTATTTATTAATAATATCATTTGTCATAGAGATAAGTTTATATACTTTCAAAGTAATTATTAATAATTGAAGATGCAATTTTAGATGTCTCAACTTTTAAATATGATGAATGATAACTATTTTAGTACTGTCTCAACCTTTTGCTTTGGTGCTTCCTATTCTTACACACAATTACATTGCTCTAGATGGTCTATATTTTTCTAACTATTGTAAAACTTCTTTCGTAATAAATATTCATTGTGTATTTTTATAAATTTCACTAAGAAATAGAGAAATTTAAAACTCTTTTTGTGACTAGAGAGATTTAATTTAAAAACTTAAAATAACACAAACAACCTACACGGCTCCTAGAGTACATGCGAGGAGAGGTGTAGATGGTTGTGTGCTAGATGGCATAGTGTGGCCCCATGACCGCTCAGCTGAGAGGGGCCACATTTGATCTAAAGCTACAATTATGTTGAAATGGTTGCTACTAAATTAGTTAAGGTTGCTGCAAAAAGATAGTAATTATAATAAATAAAGTTTGATGCCCTGATTATATCATGGTCACGGAAAGGATGCGGAGAAGGGCCAAAGAGCTTAAGCTTTGAAGCTTAGTTAAATGGAAAACAATATATGAAAGATTATGTTCTAATAGCACGGTAGGCGTGCTTTGTTGACAATGTAGGTCCATCTTCAGAAGAAGACGAGAGTTGAATACAATTAGAACGTAATGGAAGATCTTGCATGCGTCATAAAGGAATTCACAAGAGACAATACGATGACGTCGTACTGATGCAGTTATTTGCTAAATAATATAGTTTGCTGTGTTGGTCTAGAAAAGTAACCTGAAATACTACTCTTATTATTACGTGAAAATGGAACAGGCATAATGATCAGCTTATGTGTTTGTCATGACCCGCCGCCGCACTAGGCCTAAGGCCCGTGCGCGCGGCTCAGGCTCAGGGCCGGCCGCCACCGTCATCCGCCGTAAATCACCACGCCGGTTGCTTCGCACTTAAGTAAGGAATATTTAAGGAATAAAGATAGAAATAAAATAGGGAATAAATAGGTTGCTTGTGAGAGAGAGGTATTCCAATCTATAAGGAAACCTCCTAGAGATTGCTTAGCGTGCAAGTCTTCCCCTGACTATAAATACAAGGGAGTCATGTCGTTTGATTTTAATCGGGGAAAATTAAAGCGGTAACACCCAAAAACTCTCCAGCTCTCTAGCTCTCAATCTCTCTCTCTCTCTCTCTCAAGCACGTGCGCCGACCGACCCCGCCGCACGCCCGTCCGGCGCCCGACACACGCGCCCGGCGCAGACGCGCGCCGCCGCCGCGCCGACACGCCGCCCGCCCGGCGCGGCGGCAGCCGCCGCCCCACACCGCCGCTCCCTCCTCTTCTTCCTTCTCTTCCTCCTTCTCTCTCAAGCTCCCAAACAGCCCCATCCACCGTCTACACCATCACCGCCGCCCGTCAAGATCGCCGACGACAAGAATCAGTGTCAATTCCGGCCCAATCTAGCCGGAATCGGCAATGGTATCCGGAGACCGGGATCGATTCCCACCACCGACGGCTTCCGACCACCACCAACGCCAAGATCCGATGGACAGCCACAACATCGCCGAGCTCCGGATGGAGATTTGCGAAGTTCGTGATCACCGGAGGAAAATCGAGGCCATGTTCACCACTCTCCCGGAGAAGTTGGATGAACGACCGCCCCGACGACGCATAAACGGCGACACTCTCGAAGTTAAATCTTTTTGGCGACACGGCCACGGCGCGCCGCCAACAACGCCACCGCTGCCATGGCGCTCCCGACATCAACAACGCTCTCATCGACATCCACGACGACCCGGTGGCCAAGACAAGGCAACACCGCAGCCGCACGCCTTGCTGTCCGACGTGCGCGCCTCGACGTCACCTCGGCCACCACCGACGACGCGTCCGCCATGGCGCCGCCGGCGGTGACGACGCTCCTACGGCGCCGCCCGCGTCACCCCCTCCATGATCATCGGCGTTGCAAACAACGAGCACGCCTACCCCATGGGTGCCCCCACCGCTGCTATCCGGATCGGTCGTAACCGGAGGCTACCACCGACGTCCACCAGGTGTTCGACGAAAAAGCCTACCCAATTAGGCCAACGTCTCACGGCTACTACAATGGCACAGATAAGTTCTCCGATCACTACCAACATCATCTTTGACATTGGGAACATCTGGTGTGCCAACAAGGACGACTCAACGACGTCGCCTGACGTCAGCACCGACGTCGCCAATCTCAACCCCGACGTCCACGACATCCGGACAACAACGGCGACATGCCCAACAACGCCAACAACTTCCCGACCCAGACATCACACGCCCACAAATACCGGGCAGTCCATCCCATTCAACATGGAGCTTCTACCTCTATCACCCATGCTCCAACGATGTCGCCGACATCGTCAACCAAGACGTCTTCGACCCGGCATCATCGACGCGAACAACGACACCCCCTCGAAGCGTCAACGACATCCCCGACATCGCCATTAATGTCGCTAGCCACAATACTTGCGGCATCGACAACATCGACAATGACAAGGACGATACCATGGGCACCATGAACGGCAACGACGTCCCTTAAGGCTGCCAACGCCAATGACGTTCCCCGATGTCGACTCGTCTTCACCATGCCTACCATCGACAACAACTACAAGTGCATCAACCACGGCGACATCCTCGCGGCCAACCCTCGACATTGGCGACCACGGCGTTCCACACATGGGCGCCCACGGCCGACGAACAACACCGACGCCCCCCGGCACCACCAAGGAGACGGTCGTTCACTCGCCGACCTTCGACGACGACCTACTACACCTGCTGGACATTCGGCCGACATCGACAATGGTGGAGAACACCATCAATCAAACTGCAGCTCCAAAAAAGGCGACAAAGATCGGCACCACGCCAGCGTAACATCGGTACACGATTGCCAACCTGACGACAACGGCACTCCTCTTTCTTTGGCTCCTCTGCATCACCAAGGCGCCACGGGAGAACGGAGACACCATACCATGGTGCCACACTCTCGGTTTTGGGACGTCCTTCAACGGCGACACCAACAACCATCGCGACGTCGACTACGCGACTCTGGCAGCAGGGACGACTCCAGAGCCATATCAGTTGGCTCCCATGTTCCTCAACGACATTTATGCCCAGTACGACTACGCCAACATACCGTGGGCTGCACTGCACCAGGAGGCGCCCTACATAGGGAGCACTACGAACCAACTCGTCAAGGAGTTCGACGCTTCCATCTTCAGCAAGCCTCGACTTGTGAGCTTCAGCGACGACGACAAGAGGTACATACCACCCACATCAACCTGTTACCTCGTCGGCTTCGTCAATACCCCGGAGGCTCCCATCCTTCATCAACTGGCAATACGAATTGGCAACAACCTACTTTGCATCGACGGAACCATCAAGCCCCAGCTAGGAGCAACAACTTGGGCGCCAGCAATGGAGATTGTCTTACTCAACAACCATCACTACTACGTCATGGACTTATCACAGGTGCTACGGGATATTCTCCAACCAATCAGTAAAGGTCAGGACACCCATCTTCGCCCAACTCATCAACAACGACCACGCACGACAAATACAGGGCGCTTTGTCGGCGAAAAGGGGGGAGAAATGTTATGACCCGCCGCCGCACTAGGCCTAAGGCCCGTCTTGCTCGTGGCTTCGAGCGGCCGCCGCCGTCATCCGCCGTAACAGCGCCCGCGTCGGTTGCCGCAATTAAGTAAGGAATATTTAAGGAATAAGGATAGGAATAAAATAGGGAATAAATAGGTTGCTTGTGAGAGAGGTATTCCAATCTATAAGGAAACCTCCTAGAGATTGCTTAGCGTGCAAGTCTTCCACTGGACTATAAATACAAGGGAGCTGTAATCGTTTGGATTTTAATCGGGGAAAATTAAAGCGGTAACACCCAAAAACTCTCCAGCTCTCTAGCTCTCAATCTCTCTCTCTCTCTCACGCGTGCGTCCGCCGACCCCGACCGCCGCCGCCGTCGGCCGCCGACACGCCGGCGCCCAGCGCCCGCCGCCGCCGCCGCCGCCGCCCCCCCGCCCGGCCAGGCCGCGCCGCCCCACACCGCCGCTCCCCCTCCTCTTCTTTCTCTTCTTCTTCCTCCTCTCTCACTGCTCCCAAACAGCCCCATCCACCGTCTACACCATCACCGCCGCCGTCAAGATCGCTGACGATCAGGAATCAGGTGTCAATTCCGGCCCAATCTAGCCGGAATCTGTGGACTCTTGTGCTATTCCTGATGTTGATACTTGGCTTAAACAAAGAGGTGTGATGGTTCAGCTATTGCAGCGACAACTGATGAGAGCACAGCAGAGACAGAAAAACCAAGCTGACAAGAATAGAAGTGAAAGAACTTTTGCTGTTGGGGATTCAGTCCATCTCAAATTACAATCATATGTGCAAACATCAGTGGCTACAAGGTCTAATCATAAGCTATCATTCATGTACTTTGGTCCATACACGTACTGTTGGCCAATATTGGTACTGTGGCTTATAAGCTGAAGCTCCCTGATTCTTCAAGAGTACACCCAGTTTTTCATGTTTCTCGATTGAAGAAGGCTTTACCACCATTGGTCCAAGTTTCATCTGAACTACCAAATTCTCTCGAAACTGATGCTTTCAGGTACCCAGTTAAGGCTTCAAAGTCGACTTTGTCCCTAATGGTGATTGTCTGGTGTCTGAGGTGCTGATTCAGTGGTCTTCATGGCCACCTTCTATGGAGACCTGGGAGCTGGAGGAGGAACTCAAGGCTCAGTTTCCCTATGCACCGGCTTGGGGACAAGGCGGTTCTCAAGGAAGGAGGATGGATGGATAATTTCATTGGTTGCAGTGTTCATGCTGCATGACCATTTGCCTCAGCATCTATTCCATCGTATATTTATATTCTCCTCTATGATTCTTCACTGAAATCAGCTTGTTATTCTACTGTATCAGGTTATAATCTGGTGTTGTATCTTGTCAGATCCTAATTTACTCTAGGTGATTGTATTTTTTACACCAAATATAATGGTGTAAATTTAATATATTTCTTGTGTAATTGTATTCATATATTGTTTTAAATTCTAAATGTCTGTATTTGTATAATTTTGATAATATGATTCTTTAATTTGCTTTGTATGAATCTATATCATGCTTTTATCTTTATTTTTCCTCATTTAATTCATATTTGTACCATCTGATTTAATTTGCACCCTTTGATGTTGATCCTATGATTATGAAATCTGGGTGAAATATGTCTTTGTTTCACCTGATTTTGCCTTTGAACAAAATTCGGGTGAAATAGAGGATGTTGTCACCCGGGTGACCATCAACTCTATTTCACCCGGGTGGGAGGTAGACAGACCCAAGAAGAAACTAAAAAAACTCTTTCCTTTCTCTCCTTGTCCTAGTGTTCTCGATCAGTTTGTCGACTCGTTGCTACGCGAAAACACAGAACTCCTCTCAGTCCTCCTGCCTGGCCGACAGCTCCAAAGACCGAGCGCCTCACCACCTCGTCTCCGCGGGGGATGGCATCGACGCCGCCGGAGCCAAGATGTGCGCGGCTGCTGCCGGCCAGGAGCCGTCACTCCCGAGCTCTCTGGACCCAGTTCCACCCGATCTGCCTCCTGCCGGCCCTCTCCCTCCATATAGAGCCGTGGGGAAGTGTCGCCGCCGCCGGAGGCGCCCAAGGCGCGGTGGCCACCGCCGGCCTCTCCGGCACCGGATCCGCCTTGTCCTGGCCCCATTCCCTTTGCACCCTGCAATGGGAAAGGCACTGCGGCTTGTCTCGTGGAGAGCTCGCGTCCGATGTTGGTCCAGCACGGCCAGCCCAACGGTCCTCTCTTGAAGTAAGCAGGGGATGCCACGTCGATGCGTGCGTACTTGCCGGCACCGCCGCCGGACTCTCCTCCGGCGCTAACCCGTCGCCGCGTCGCGGCACACTGCAGCGGCCGCCCACCGCCGCGGAACGCCGCTGCCGTTCCTCAGCGCAGACATGGGGAGCCGCCACGCCCCTGCGTCGCCCCGTCGCGCTGCGTGCGTCCGTGCCGGCGCTGCCGCCGGACTCGCAGAAGCTCCACCCGGTCTGCGCGCGTCCGCGGCTGCCTTCCTTCGGCGACCTAGACAAGAGGGCTGCGTTGCCCGGGCGGCCCATGTAGCCCGGCCGAGCCATCTTCCCCAGCGCTGAAGTGCCAAGCGAGGCCTCAGCTCAACTCCGTTGCTTCGAGGCCGAAGCGTTCAACCAGGCCTCCATCGGAATCCTCCTCAGGTCTCTCTCACCCAAGGTGCCGTACACCATTTCCACTGCCTTTGTTCTCCCACTCACTGTTATGCATTGCTTACGTCTTCTAATCACAACTTTCAGTGTATATAATTAACCCTTACATACATTTTCTCATTACTTTGCTTCCTGTGTCTTTCGTTTTCCAGTCTTCACAATTAATTTTGGGAATACGTACAAAAACACAGGAGCAGGAACCATTGAGATGTTGAATAAACTGAGTGGTAATGATTCATGATGCTTCAATCGACTTATTGTCAACCCATTCAGTTGTTGATTGGAGGCATGCTCCTATTATCCCTATATATCCCATCAACCTTATCTGTTGCTTATAAATTCCATCAACCTAATCTGTTTGTACATGGTACAAAACTAAATTTTATATTTGAATTATAGTTGACTGATACATATATGCCGCCTTTGCCAATCGCACTTACAAATCTATTGGGAAATACCTGCTAGATCTTTTAATTTATACTGAGCACAGCCAACAATTGAAGATGTTATTTTCCTAGTATATAAAACTCCCATCCCTACCACTCATATACAAATTTCAGAGGTATGCTCATGTTCACTACCACCGCAGGAATTTCCATAGAAACACTGGGTTGTCGATTGTTTCTTAGAAGCATAGTCATGCAACATTCTGATTTGGTGCAGCGTCCCAGCGTCCTAAATCTATTGGTTGTCATGAACATGTCCAAAAAAACATAACTTAATCAATTAAAGTAGATAAGGTAGATCAAACATGCATATATCAAACTGCAATCATGGCATGCATATAGTATCAGGTTTGTTGATAGAGAGCAATCGTAAGGTTGATTTTTGGATTCTTTTTTACCTGGTTAGTTTTCACTCATCAACCCAAAAATTATTTTCTCTGTGTGCTCAGGAATTTCACTTAATAAAAATAAATAAACAAGAATTGTAATTATAATAGATGAGCAACACCGATTGCACAGCTCTTTATACATAGCCCATTCTCTGGTCATTTTGTTCTATTCCTGAGTCCTGACGTCATTAGCCTCCTATAAATTGATTTCAATTACGAGTCCAAACTCATGCACACAGAGGAGCCAAATATAGATTTACCTCTCCATTTTGTTTGGAAGAAAGAAAGCATTACGATAACTTCTTCCCTTCACACATTCTAAGCAACAGTGATATATATATATAAGTGATATGTGGGTTCCAATCTTTAGGTGAGATGATAAATTAAAAAGATTCAAGGTTCAATCTCTGATAAAAGAAGCCTTTTCTGGATTGAATGGAATTAGGGTAGGACTAATCAGGACCTTTGCACGTTCAAGACAGCTGTAAACAGCAGTCTGGTACACACATATGGCACCATAATGCCAAGTTATCAGGAATGATTAACATCTAAAATTTCCCCTCTTTTTCGTTCTAATTGTAGCTCATCAACACAGGAACACATATATTAAAGACACATCTAAAATTGTTCACATAAATGCAATTTCACTTAAAATTCATAAATCTCTTAGTTGAAGCTTTGTTTTTTCTTCATGGATATTTACTGAATGTGTTCTTACACCTCTTCCATATAGGATCACAAGAACTTAAACTGATATACACTACACAATTAGACATGCTCACCTAAGAAGTGAATATGATAACAGTTGGTGTCAGGAAGATCAAAACTCAATTTCCCATGTTGCGTCTAAATTTTTTTCCATCACTGCACAGGTGGAAAAGGTGGGAGATCCAGGCTCATCAGATTTCCCAAAGGCCAAAACAGTCTCACATCAGCTCATCACATAGGGTTTTGGTGGGCCACTGGCTAGCTGTAGCTGGTCGGAGTTGGTTGCTGGCCGGCGAGGGGTCTCGGCCAGGGCGGCTGTGTCATGTCCGGCAGTGGCCGTCGTTGGATTGGTTCCCGCCGATCCCAAGAAACTAACGCAGACAAGCGCCGCCAACAAATTTACCCATCGGTGGATCACAAGACATACCTGGTGCCGGGGACGCGGTGATTAAATGATGGCTTCGGTTCGCTCGATCCAGGTTGTCGTCCTGCTTCAAGGTGACCTGACGCCGGCCGCTACAAGTGACGGAGGCTGTGGAGGTGAGCACGTGGATCCGCCGGCGCGTGCAGTGGAGGCTATGGAGGTCGGCGGCGTCCTTGGAGACGAGCGCGATGGAGGCCAGCGGGATGGGATGGAGGAGCGGGGTCTTCCTTTTTTAATGCACGGGAGGAGAGGATGGATGAGAGGGGGTTGCCGTGATTTTTTTCTTGAAACTGTTGTCGTGATTTGTGGATGGGGGATTTCCTTTTTTATTGCACGGGAGGAGGGGAGGGATGAGGGGGTTACCGTGATTTTTTCCTTAAACTGTTGCCGTGATTTGTGGGTTTGGGGCATTTTTTTCGAGCCTTCCACCGCAGCCCGGAGGGACAGGAGGAGACCGATCGCGGGGGAAAGCGGAGCGTTGGGGGCCTTCGTCGCACGGGCGGACCGAAATCGTAGTGTTTTTTTACCACACGAAAAATGATCTCCCTTTCATCCTTTTTATGTAAAAGATACTTGTCTGTGTAGGTTATCTTAGAAGCAAGGGCTTGTGCATTGCCAACTTCAGCCTTTTTTACCAAAAACAGTACACATGAATGTCTAAAATAGCAATCAAGCACACCAATAAGATTTCTTTGCTTACTTTGAATGCAGAAGGACCTTAGATATTGAACCAAAATATAAACCAGGAAAGAATTATAGAGTAGAAATAAATCATGGGAACAATATCACAAAGAACTGAGAGAATTATTTTCGAAGCACATTGTTGTGGACTGTAACTCCAAAAACATTCTCCTCATCGTCTGATACTTTAATGGACCAAGACTGACGTACAGCCACAAGCAGGCTGGGAGGTTGCATGTTCGACTTGTAAACCCACTGATTAAGGAGAAGAGAGCACAAGCCAACAATACAAATCCATCTTCTGAAATTATGTTAGAAACATTACAAGGTTCAATATTTCTCTTATTTTTCTTGCATAATATATTGGTTAAATGAATAGAATTAGCAAAGTTAGTAAACTGCTTAAACACATTGCGGCAGGGCACAAGTGCACACCAACAAGTTGCTCATACATACACATGGTAAAAACAAATAACTTATAACATATGATAAGCGCAAATATAATTCAAAGATATTTCAGACTGAAGTTGGGAAACACAAGCAATTAAAGTTTGTCACGATAATAATAATAATATAGAGACAATAATAAAAATAATATATTCTCCATCCTAATTCAAGAATCCATCGGTTGCTTCCTCTTCTTTCCATGCATAGCCTTGAGGAGCTCAGTCAACACTGAGGGGTTGCTGGTCTCCAGATGCTTGTACCCTTCCGTTTCCAAGACGGCTTGAAGATCTTTACTTGATGCTCCACTGATGAAGTCGATGCACTTGGCCTTGAGCTTTGTGAAGTTGTGCTGCTCCGCCAATGCAAGTGTCGACGCCACTGTGCCGATGGTGATCTGGCTGAGCCTTTCCTCGCAGATTTCCTTGAGCGTGTCTAGCCCATATCTGTCAGCAGCTACAAGCAGGTGCTGAGCCATCACCGTTTGCTCATCTTTCTCAGCTGATTGCTGCTCATTATTGTTCTCAAGCTCAGGCACTTTGTCGGTGTAGATAAAGTGAAGCATGGCCTTGAACACGGTCGGGTCCATGTCCTGGATCTCCACACGCTGGGAGCTCCTCTCCACCATGTTGCCAAAGAACTCGGCCATGAAGATCGGGGACCTTGCGGCTAGTATGATCTTGTGTGCAGAGATGGACTCACCGGACACGACAAAAGTGACGTCGACTCCAGACTGGCTCTGCAAGAGCTCCCCGAGATGTTGGTTTAGGACCTTTAGGTCAGACGACAGCGGAGAAACGGGATTTCGGACCCTGCGGTTGCGCACGTTGATCGTGCATTCCACGGTAAATGAAGAGAGGTTACCTGCAGCTGGTACTTGTGCATCGTCTCTAACCATCCCTCTGGCAAGGTAAATGGGCGGAGAGCGATCCAAGGGACGCTTAAATGTTACCAACATCGGCATGTCTATTGCTGTTAATGGAAGAAGATGGCTGCTTTTACGTAGCAGACGGCAGCTCAGGTGCACCGCCACACCATGGTCGCACGGTGCACCCAGGTAGACAAGCACGAGGGCTACCCAATAACCATGGACGACCACCTCATAGCGTCCAGCAGTGACGATCTGGATCTCAAAGTCGTACCCGTTGACTTTGCATCTGGATTTGATGCGGAAGTCCTTTCTGTTGCTGATCGTGGATTTGGTGACACAGAAGTCGTCGACCGTGAGATGGTACACGGAGCTGACTGAGGCGTCCTCAAGGAGGTGCTCGCAGTTGTGCTTCATCACGATGGAGCCCTGAATCTGACCTGGAACTTGCCGCAGAAGATCGGACGTGCCGGTGCCGCCGTGGCGACGACTAGCGAGCGACACAGCTGCCGCCGCTCAGATCGGTGGGAGTTAGAGCGCGCGGCGCAGGCCTCGGCCGCCGACGCTCAGGGTCCGCTGGTCCGGGGAGGATAATGTTTAGTTTAGGGTTCGCTGGTCCATATTTTTGTTTGTACAGTTTTAGCTACCTACTACTTGGCGTAGAATAATACGTTGCCGCTCAATAAAGTACTAGTCACATTAAATAATAAATTATAAAACCATATAACAATAATCAAATAAATTTTGGTAGCATGCATCATTAGTCATTAAAAGCACAATACATGTTCTATGGCATTAGAATCTTAAATTATATTACCAAAAGTAAAAAAAAAAAAGTTGCAATTATCAATAAAAAGTATCACTAGTCATAGAGAGAACTTTAAAATATTACCAACTTTTAAAGGTTGAATGCCAATGGTTGAGAATCTATATCTATCTCGAGTCTCTACATATATTAAAGTGAAGCGTTTTCTCGAATACGCAAAAAAATTTGTGCATCCGTCATGTGCCGAATTGGGCCAGCCATGGGCGGGGCTAAAAGGGCCAACCGGCCACGGCCGCCCGAGGGAGGGCGCGCGCTGGTAGGGGCGGCGCCGCCGCCACCGCCTCCCCCCGTCTCCGTCTTCCTTCGTCATCAAGTTAGGATTAAATTAGGACTTTTTGGTATACAAGGGATATTCCAACTCTATAAGGAAATCCCTTATTAGGAAATAAATATGATTGCTTGTAGAAGGTATTCCAACTCTCTAAGGAAACTCAGTAGAGAGATTGCTTGGATTACAAGTCCCATTAGTAGGGCTATATAAGTAAGGGGTCTATAAGCTCTTAGGGGAACAAGCAAATAAAGATTAGGCCGGGGTTTCAGCTCTCACCACGCGCCCGGCACCGCTGCGCCGTGGCTGCCGTCATCGCCCCTCCCTCGCCGTGCGCCGCCCGGGCACCGCACCGCCCGGGCCCCGTGTCACCCGTCGAAATCCATCCGGTCTGTGATAGCCGGTATCCGGAGACCAGGACGATTCCCACCACCGATGGCTTTCGAGATGCATGAGTTCACCAAGGTGCTTTGAAGGAGCTCGTCGATGATAATTGCGCCAAGATCGGACGCCGCCGACGAGATCGAGACGCATCTTCGCCGACCGGAGTACCTCTACACTAGCCCGAAGATTCAGCTACCCCTTCTCCGTTCTACGATGACGATGACGGCATCGGAGGACAAGCCAGGCGGCGGCGCCGCCGCTGGCGAGAGACTCCCGTGGTGCTACCCTAGGCGCCCGGCCCGCCCCGGCGACGCCATCGACGATGACTCGAGCTCGCCATCCTCCAACTAGAAGAGGGTAGCGACGTCATCCAGGACGACGCACCGGCTGTCATCGCCATCGACAACAACGTGGCACCGACCGCTTCTTCCTCTCCACCGACACCGCAACGGAGTGCATGAGTTCCGAGCAGCTCGGCCGGCACTACCCGTGGCGCCCCGCCTCAGTCACCGAACCTACCCCCTCTCTCACGCGGTACACTTGGAGGTACCGTGAAATGCGGCGGCGACAACCCCGACCTCGGATCAACAAGAAGGAGCTATTGTTCCAGCTCAAGGACGACATCGATCCCGAGTTCCACGCCTCTTATGCTGCTTTCCATCTAGCAGGTGCTGCTGCAGTCTAGTTCCACAACTGTCCCGGAGGAGACCATTGGTCGAATGAGATGCCTTTACCCACTACCGCGACGACTTCGGACCACCCATTGTCACTAACACCACCGGAGAGTTCGCGCCTCCAGCTCAGGAGGGTGGGCTGAATGACTACATCGACGCCTTCGAGGACTACGCAACTCGCATGGACCTTGAGAGCCAGCTTCACCGCGTCGGCCTCTTCGTCAGTGGCTTACGGGACACTCTTTGTACAGTCCTCGAGTGGTTTGAGCCACGCTCGATGCATGAGGCCATTGACCTCGCGCTCGCTACGACGATGAGCTATTAGTAGCTGTACCGGAGGACGTCGCCGACAACCGCAACGACAACATCGCCGACACCGACACCGACATCGACACATCCTTGGTGGACAGGGCGCTAGGGCGGCCGTGCCTAGCCTCTGCCATGGAGGCAATCAACGACAAGACAAATGGCCGACTTCCTTATCGAGCTACACCTGGGCGCCTGTTGATATTTCTTACACGATCCAAATTAGGAAGGCGAAAGAAATATATAAGGTATCTATCTAATCATGTTAGCTTGGATGTGGAATTAATCTCACGATCCAACAAAGGCGGAGTTAGGCGGTGTTAGTTGTGGGGTGTAATCTCAGTATCATTATCCAAAGTGGAGTTAATCTCACTAAGGATATGTACCCAAGGTATACCACTCATTTCTAGGCATTACCTACATACTAGTCTGTCACCCTAGCAATAACGCTCTAAGAAATGCGGGTATGGTATTCTTGATAGGCCTTCATAAAGAATGAACATGATATCTCGCAAAGCGCCTACGTATAGAAATACCATCGTAACACTTCACCGGGAGTAATCTAGGTATCGTATTTATATTTTACCACGGGAAGGGGAAGTCTATGGAAAGTAGAGAGGGGGTGTCTAATGATTTAGTTTATGATTTACTTGTGATCCACTTGCAGTTGTATAATGCAGAGTAGCCATATGCATCTAACAATACTCATAACAGGATAAGTCACAATATAAAGATAATTGAATAAATGATAACTACCAAAGTCTAAGATCATAGTATGCCACTAGTATCATATGAGCTATTAACATGATATAGAAAGAATATAAAGAATATTCCTAAGATACTCCTAATCATATGTCAATGAATACTATAATTAGTGCAAATACATCTAGCTATCATGGCATGGTTGCAATACATCTACACATGGTAAGCATTACCAATGACAATCAAGGACGAAACTTGATCATCATCGTAATTATGGCTCAACTTGGCCTATCATTCGGGGGGTGGAATCCAAAGGACTCAACAGGACTGTTACTCCCGCGATCTACCACACGTCCCGGAATGTAGGGTGCAATCGACGATAAACGTTGTATAAACACCACGTTTACACATTGCTTATCACCCACATAGTAATCATCTAAGTGGATGCTATACGATTCCATGCATAAGATATAAAACAAACTCACTAAACTAAATATATAACTATAGTATGCATGGATACATATCACTAAGAATATAATCATTATATGGAATAAAGTCATATCAATTGTATTCCAACAATAATACTTACATATTGGATACAAGAGAGAAGCCACGAGAACACTGCCCCGCTACTTCTTGACTATCAGGAATCCAAGATGAACTTGACTTCCTCTAGAACTAGCTAGGTAGCTAACTACTTCAAATATGATGAACTAGGGCTGTAGAACTAGACTTGGTTGGACTTGAGTAGAACTGAGTTGGTCTGAGATGATAATGAGTTGATAATGAGTTAGGGTTTTGCCCTGGGGTCAGCTGGTCTTCTTATATAGCCTTGGCGATGAACAGGGACCCTTGGATCAAACCGACCTCCAATAACGGTGTAGATACAACCTCAAGGTCGGTGGTAAACCGACATATAAATCTGAGGCTGATTGGTGGGACCCACCTGGCGGTCGACGTGAATCATCCTGGCGACCGCCAGGGGGCAAGATCACAACGTGATCTCCCTCCTCCTGGTGTCTTCTGGTATCTTCTAGAGTGTTTTAGTCCACATTTTGGGTTGAGTTACTTCACGGTTAAGTGTTGTCATCGTATGGGATGTAAACTCTTAGGTTTCTCACCATTCTTCTCTGCTTTTATCTGTTCAGTCCCTGCAAAGTCATGGAATACCAAAACTCGTGGAAATATGTTAGTTAGACCCCTAGACTAATGTTGATATTCATCTTAAGCCCTTATTTCATATTAATTGACTAATAGTATTATGTTATAACAGGTGTCAACAGCGCCATGACGAACCGGGAGCTCAGCCTCATCGCAAGCACCATCGAGCTACAAGCGACTGCACTCGAGTGAAACCTCTACAATGACATTGTGAGGTACTTCCACCGATACTACGTCCCCACAGCTTCTGAGCTACTCAAGGACCTCCTCCTCGATGGTGGTGTTCTCCTTCATGGCGTTGCAGTGGGCTTCCACCTTCCGACACGTCCCCGAGAGGAGCAGGCCTTCCCGGCAAGTGTCCTACTTCTGATGGCGCACCTGAACGTCCGGCTGGATGACGTCATGGTGCTCCTCTTCAACGACAATGACCAGGAGTTCCTTTGTATCGACAACGTCAGCGTCGACGCGGTGCATGCACCGGCGGCCTAGCTTGGGCCACCCGTCAAGACGACCAACGACCTCCTCTACGGCCGTCTCCTTCACCTCACTTCGTCGTTGGTCGCCTTGACTCGACATGTGTTCTGCAGGCATATCCGCGCTCAGGTACATGTGTTGTGCACCTACTACTTCCAACACCCCCGGCTATGCACCGGACACAGGAGTTGTCAGGCATCCTCAGTGCCTCAGTCATGAGGAGCGCGTGGATGGATCGACCCTTTGTGCAGCCCCCGCTGAGCTATAAGTTCAGCATCTACTTCGGCATCCTGCACTTCGACTTCTCCTTCAATGACGAGGAAGCTACGGTTTGCCACGACTCCCACGACAAGTCCAGCTGCCTCATGCTCAGCTACGGACCCGGTGTCGTGACTTCCCCGAACGGCATCGCCTTCGCACCCACCTGGTGGGTTGGCCGGCGCGTGGACGCGCCGCCTCGTCGAACGGTGGGGAGATGTCACGTGCCAGAATTGGGCCAGCCATGGGCGGGCTAAAGGGGCCCAACCGGCCATGGCCAGCCCCGCAGAAGGGGGGGCGTGGGGGGTAGGGGCGCCGCCGCCACCACCGCCTCTCCGTCTCCGTCTTCACTTCGTCATCAAGTTAGAATTAAATTAGGACTTTTTGGTGTGCAAGGGATATTCCAACTCTATAAGGAAATCCCTTATTAGGAAATAAATAGGATTGCTTGTAAAAGGTATTCCAACTCTATAAGGAAACCTTTAGAGAGATTGCTTAGATTACAAGTCCCACTAGGAGGGCTATATAAGTAAGGGGTCCAGTAATCTCTTAGGGGAACAAGCAAATAAAGATTAGTCCGGGTTTTCAGCTCTCACCGCTGCCGCCCCCTTCCCCTCGCCCTCGCGCTGCCGCCACCCGCCGCCGTGCACCGCCTCCTAGCCGCCGTAGCCGCGCCGACGCCACACGCCTTGCCGCCGCCGCCCGGTGGCCGCCATCATCGCTCCCTCCCTTGCCGCGCCGCCCGGCCCCGCGCCACTTCTAGCCCGTGTGTCACCGCCCCCGGAATCCGTCCGATTTGTGACATCATCTTTGTATTTTAAAGAAGAGTTTTTACATCTGCGCTTTCACATGTTTCTGGGAGTTAGGATATTACATTATGCGCCACCCCCAAACCTTTTCTCCTAAGTGGATTACTCACGGATTAGACGACCTAGATAGCGCGCATGGGCTCGGATCCCTGGATTGGCGGTGGCATTCATGCGTGGGCGTCACGTTGCCCGCGAGACTGCCAAGGGCGTGCGAGGTCGGGGAAGAGCTCCAGCTGCAACTCGGCATCCGCGTCAGCGGGTCAGTCGTCGCCGAATATGGCCTCATACTCCCGCTTGGCCTCTGTCGTCGTTTTTCCCTAAAGCCGTCGAAGCCGTTATAAGACGAGGGCTTCCCCTCGCGCTGGTGACCGGGATGTTCGTCAGCGGTTGTGCCGCTATCCTCGCACTCCCGAGGGGAAGCCCGGATGAGTGGTCGAAGACCTTGGTCTGTAGTGAAGTGTTTTCTCCGACCTGCTTTTTTTATTTCCCAAATACCCCCTGCATGTAGTTCCTTTCTTACAACCTACTTTTTTTTACTTCACAACTCACTATCGTGTTTGTATCTCACATCTAACCTCGACTCATGCCCCCATGCTTGTACGAGTTAGAATGACACACATCCAGTGATTGATATGAACCTGACAGCAGGATTGATAAACATTGATTTAACAATAAAAATGAACACCATTCCTAAGATCTAGGAAAGTCAAAACAATTTTTTTTTGAAAGCGTGCCATTGACACGTATTAAGGGAAGTGGAAAATTACACATGAATAGCAAGTAATCCGTAGATTACTGACGAGTCACATAGGCACAAACAAACAACAAGAAATGATGGGGGAGGGGTGGGGTGGACCCTCCATCTAACAACCCCGATAGCTGATCCTAAAACAACCAGACTCTCCACACCTAGGTAGTTAGCAGCGGCCGGAGCTAGACACGACCACAGCGGCAAAGCATCCGCTTGAACCCAGACGACAAAGCATCCGTCCAAACCAGCCACGGCAGCAAAGCGTCTGTCGGGAAGACGACGACCTCGGTGGCAAAGCACCACAGAAAACCACCTCAGCGACAAAGCATCCGCTGGAAACGATTGTGACCTCGGTGGCACGTGCACACCGGAAACACAGGCTCGTAAAGACTTACCTGAAGATACACGGCAGCAAAGCATCCGCCAGAAAACGACCGCGACCTCGGTGTCAATAGCACAATCGAAAAACGCATGAAGAAAAGTCAAAACGTCATATTTGAATAAAAGAAGATATTAGTGGAGGGGTAATAATTGCGAACACGATAAAAAATGGATCCAAGGTTTTAAGTTGCCAATCCGCTAATGATCCTTTTGGAACATAAGAATTGTATAAGAGTTTTATAGGAATCAGTTATTTTTCACAAGAAAAACGTAGAAACAGGTAAAACCAAAAGAACGTGTTCCTAAATTTGGTCGTTAGAGCATTTTCAATAGTTCCAAATAAAAACGTTATTGGTAAATCAATGAGTTTTCAAGTGACTAAAAACTTGAGAGCATATTTGTTAGTTTTTTTATCAGTCAAGTACGACTGATAAACATAGGACACGCTTCGGCCTTGCCAGAGGTGCGTGACCCCCAAAAAAAATCTATATTCCCTTCATCCCAAATTGCAAGTCCTTGTAAAAATCTTGAAAATCAAAGTTTCTTAAGTTTAACCAAATTTATATGACAAGACGCCAACTAAGTATCAGCAGATTTTTCATCAATTATATTTTTCTAATATACTTATTTAATGTGATAAATATTTATAGTTTCCTCTATAATTCTGATCAAACGTAAGATGCGTTGACACATTATTGGAATGACTTATAATTTGAAATCGAGGAAGTACATAACATATATGTATAGTGTGTTTGTATAGTGTGTACGGTAGAACTGTGAGCTATTGAAAAACTATAGTATAATCTTTAAACGACAAAAAACAGATATCAGCTATCAGTTATGAGCTGCGACATTACTAAGTCATTTGGTTGTAGCGGATGTGGAACTTAGTTAACACATGGAACTGTAGGTTTGGTATGCCATGTTCTTTCTCTCTTGCACGTATTCAACCCTCACCTCTCAGCTATTTGCTCCTCGATCCTATCCCCAACCCAGACACTTGATCCCTCGTCGACTGCAATCGTCACCACTGCGACGTTCCACAAGCCCACGTGATGCAGGGCGACATCGTGCAACTTGGACTGACCGCTCAGTGAATAAACTTCGTTGAAAGTTAGATGGATAGCAACTGAAAACGTTGAGCCACCTCCAATTGATGTGCATGCAGGGTTTCAAATGCCAGACTGCCCAAATTGTTCAAGATCCTGCGTCCATTTTCCAACATTTCCATTTCCAAACATGCAACAAGCTTCCATTAGAAAGTCCTAATACTTCCACCAGGCACAAAATACTCCATCCCTTCCGAATTATCAGATGTTTTAACTTTTCTACATACTATAATTTGGAATGTAGTAGTAATATATATGATTCAAACAATCAAAAGATGTACAGAAGAAATGGCACACCAACACCAGGCATGACAATGTTTCCTGAACCCTTATCTCAACCAGAACCATAAACCCTACAGCTATCTAGGCCCGTTCGCGCCGCCTAGGTGGAGGATTGGGTAGTGGCTGGATTCACATCGCTAGCTGCCGCATGCACTATTTGGTCGCAAAATTTAAACACCATGTAATCGTCTCCACCGGATTCGAAGGCTTTCCAGTGAGCGACGCCACGGAAAGGGCCTTACCCCACGCGAAAGCCTTTAGCGTGAGTAACTCGCGGCATAGCAGACTCGAAAGAACGCATTGGGAAAGAGCCTTTCCCGTGAGCGGGCTCACGGCTTAGCAAAGGGCGGCTAGAGCGAAACAGAGGGGGTGCGACTATAAAGAAGAGTAAAATATATCTACCTAAAAAGAGAAGTCCAATAATATTTTTTTTACTTGGTGTAGCACAAACTAAATAATGTCAACACGATGATTTATTCTTCAAATATCATGTATTCTCGATGATTGAGCAACCTATAAGAAGAGAATAAATGATTTGTGACATAAATCATTTAAGAAGAAAGAATGATCAAATGAAAAAAAAAACATATATCACATTAAATTACCTTTAATCTTCATCATCAAATCTACGATGTTGCATTCCCATAAAGCGACCAACCAAAACCTCATTTGTGACTTTCATCATCTCATCTTTCTCCACATAGCAAATAAGACAATTGCTCATAAATTGTCTCCAATGCGATTGTGCAAATATGTTTTCACAATCTTCATGGCCGAGAAACACCTCTCAACTGTAGCAGTAGCGACAGGTAACACAAGTACAAGCTTCAACAATCGATAAACCATTGGATAATGAGCATGTTTCCTAGTCTCCACCATTCTTTTAGAAGCTCAACAATAGTTTGTAGGTCAGAGAACCTATCATCACTTCTCACATCAGATATGTAGAGGCCAAGTTCATGACTAAGGTCCCTCAAGTTCATGGCTAAGGCAATCCTTGCTTGGCTAATATTCTAGCAACATCAATAGACCCATTCAACCGAGTAAGATAGTCCTTCTTAGCAGAATCACTCACAACATTATAAACAACATCAATGTGTTGTTTTGTTTGTAACAGATCATCACACTTTTTCATTGCTACATAGTGTGCGCCACTGACATCACCAGCATGGTCTCTAAGCCTTTGCTTTCTATGGAAACCTTGCCAACCATTCTTAACAAATGCTTCATATCCATCATCCTTCTTCTCTCTGAATAAGAAACAATGAAAACAATATGCTTTATTTTTTGTCTCACTATATTCAAGCCAGTCATATTCATCAAACCATTCTGGAAAAAACCTCCTTGGACCTCCTCCAATGTCAATCATAGGAAAGCGCGTTGTTCGAGGTTGACAAGGACCATTCTCCAAATACTTTCTTCTCACCTTTTCTCTTAGATTAGGATGGTAATCACTAATTTGTTTCCGTAATCTTGGATCATACTTAATCTCCTCTTCCCAGTTGATATCATCAGGACATGAGCTCTTGCCATCGTTTGCCACCATTTGGCTCTAGCTCTTTTCTTTTGTAATAACGATGCAAGGATGCCATCAATTAAATTGGAACAACCAAGCACGCCTGCACTGCAGTATGAAAACAACAACAAATTAGAGCCTCCTAATTTTGTAATTTGTATCTAATAAAACAGATCAATGGAGAATGACAGAACGGATTGATGGAATGAAGCGAATTACCTACCTTATAGGTTAGGGCGTTGGCGTTAGTCCTTGGGGTCTGCAGATGGCCGCACGCGCGCGGAGAATTGGAGGTCGGCGCCGGCAGCCGTTCGTCGCGCTGCTGTCGCCGCGATTCCACGATCCGGAAGACAGGGCGTCAGGCGGGCGGTAGGGCAAACGACGCGAGACAAGCTGGGCTATACTATACGCATATACGTTGTGTTTGTGTACGTGAGTGTACACGCTGTAGGCCAAACTACAAAAGGCTTGGGTAGCAGTTGTACGTATGTGTGCGTTGTGGCCTGCTGTTGGGCAGCTGGGAGACTTGTGCCGTGCGGGGCTGTGGCCTGCCCGGGTGGGGTGCAGCCTGCTGGGCCTAGGGGGTGCATACACGTCAAATTGTAGATGGGAATCGCTAATTTTTTTTGATTGAGGGGGGTGCGGCCACACCCACTGACGGTAACGAAGCTTCGCCCCTGCGGCTTAGCCTTTCCCGTACCCTCCGGCTCACGGGGAAAGAGTTGGGGGGTGTCTGATGGCGGCTCGGGGGTCTCACGGTGACGGCTCCTTTCCCGTGAACCACCCGTTACTGCCTACGACAAATACCTAAAAGAAACGGTGTTTGTATCTCTCCTTTCCCGTGTGCCCTAATGACATAGCTCACGGGAAAGAAGAATTTTTGACGTGAGCCGCACTATAGGCTCACGACAAAGGTTTTTTTATTTTTTCTATTACAACATGTATTTCTCACATTTATATCACATATATATATCATAGATTTCTCACATATCACATCATTCTCACATATCACATATATAATCCATAATAGCACATATATTACATAAAATCAACATAGGTATCAAGTGTACATAGTTCACGGTCAAGTTCACAAGGGTGGCCAAGTTCACATCGATGATTCCACAAGTTCACAAGTTCATCATGGGAAAGGGCCTTGCACGTACCGCCCTTCCCAAGGCTCCCATGTGCCTCTAGGGTCTAGAGCTGGAGTACCGTCGGAGTTGGGTTCGAGGCGTGAGATTGATCCTGCACATAAAAGAAGTGATTGCATTTGTGAGACAAAATTCAAGGTAAGTTCTATTAACTTGAAAAAAAAGCAAGATAAAGTGTTAGAAATTTCGGCAGCACCTCCCCTACACGTACGGAGGGGTTTCCAAAACCTGCAACAAAACAATGGCTCGATGGCCGACAACCACATGTCCATATACACATCTCATGGTGCATTCAAAACTCCAGATCATTTCCATTCACATTCATATATGGATATTTGGAGTTAAGGAAGAGAAACTCACATGAGTGACAAAAGAATCCGGTGGTGGAGCGAAGACCGGCGGTGGAGCATGACGATCTGTGGCAGCGGGCTCTTCACCAACCCTGCCTCCAACACATGTCACGTACGCTAGGAGAATTTTTTGTAGCACATTGTTGTGGACTGTAACTCCAAAAACATTCTCCTCATCGTCTGATATGGACCAAAGCCTGACAGCCACAAGCAGACAGGGAAGTTGCATGTCCGACTTGTAAACCAACAATACAGATCCATCTTCTGAAAGTACGGTACAAACATTACAAGGTTCAATATATCTCTTATTTTTCTAGCATAATATATTGGTTAATTGAAAAGTATTAGCAAAGTTAGTAAACTGCTTAAACACATTACGGTAGAGCACAATTGCACACCAATAAGTTTCTCATACGTATGGTAAAAATGATACATATCATAAACACAAAGATAATTCAAAGTTATTTCACACAGAAGTTGGGAAACACAAGCAACTAAAAGTTTGTCATGATAATATTAATATATAGAGAGACAGTAAAAATACTAAGGATGAACATATTTCTAGCAATATACACTCCATCCTAATTCAAGAATCCATCGATTGCTTCCTCTTCTTTCCATGCATAGCCTTGAGGAGCTCAGTCAACACTGAGGGGTTGCTGGTCTCCAGATGCTTGTACCCTTCCGTTTCCAAGACGGCTTGAAGATCTTTACTTGATGCTCCACTGATGAAGTCGATGCACTTGGCCTTGAGCTTTGTAAAGTTGTGTTGCTCCGCCAAAGCCAGTGTGGACGCCACTGTGACGACGCTGATGTCAATGAGCCTTTCCTCGCAGATTGCCTTAAGCCTATCTAGCCCATACCTGTCAGCAGCTACAAGCAGGTGCTGCACCATCACCGTTTGCTCATCTTTCTCAGCCGATTGCTCCTCATTATTGTTGTCAAGCTCAGGCACTTTGTCGGTGTAGATATAGTGAAGCATGGCCTTGAACACAGTCGGGTCCATGTCCTGGATCTCGACACGCTGGGAGCTCCTCTCCACCATGTTGCCAAAGAACTCAGCCATAAAGATTGGAGACCTTGCTGCTAGTATGCTCTTGTGTGCCGGGAATGACTCACCAGACACGACGAAGGTGACGTCGACTCCAGCCTGATTCTCTAAGAGCTTCCCGAGGTGTTGGTGTAGGTCAGACAGCGGCGGAGAAACGGGATTTGGGTCCCTGCGGCTGCGCACGTTGATCGTGCATTTCACGGTAAATGAAGAACCACCATTGATGAGGTGACCTGCTGGTACTTGTACATCGCCTCTAACCTGCCCACTGGCAACACTACAGGAAACTGGTCCTTCGCCGAGCGGTCGCAGCGGTCGGCGAAGGCCAGAAAACGGTCGGCGAAGGCTTCGCCGACCGTTTTGCTCGGCGAAGACCTGTCGGGGAATTTTTGGTCGGCATAAGAGATTTGCCGACCACCCAAAATACCACCTCTCGGCGTAGCCTTCGCCGACTACCAAAAAAGACGGTCGGCGAAGAAAAGTAGCCGTTAACGGAGCACCGAAGTCGACGTCCGTTACGCCATCTTTGCCGACCGCCTCCTCAGGGGGCGGTCGGCGAAGACGTTTTTTTTTTTTTGCCGACCGTCTGCCTAGGGGCGGTCGGCAAAGGTTTATTTTTTATTTTTTTAAAAAAAATCGTCGCCGACGACCGTCCATGTAGCTGCTCGGCAAATCTGTTTTTTTTTTAAAAAAAAAATCTTCGCCGACCGCCTACCGTCTTGATGCTCGGCGAAGGAGTTACCTTCGCCGACCGTCTTGGCGATAACGGTCGGCGAAGCTGGGAATGTGGCCGCGGCCGGCCATTTTTCCCCAGCTTTGCCGACCGCAATTGCGCAGGGCGGTCGGCAAAGCCTCCTTCGCCGAGCACTGCGCTCGGCGAAGCCCTGAAAAAATGTTATTTTTTTTTTGTTTTCGCTTTCCCCCTTGACAAACAAACACATGTATAATATATATCTCATCCATTCAATCACAGAACATATATATATCGCATTGCACACCTCCGGCACATGAAACACAACGATATATCACATAAAACAAGTTGCACAAGTGTACATCGAGTCTCACAAGTCCAACATCATGTCCACAAGTCCAACATCAAGTTCACAAGAGAAACAAGTCCACAAATGATCCGCAAAGTCGCGGGGAGTCTCACAAGTTCATGCAGGTGGCGGCAAGGGTGGGAAAGGTGGAACTTGATGGTTCGGGATGAGAAGCCTTGCTCAACACTGGAGCACCCGCGGCCCGGCCGATTCGACCCCGCTGATCCTCGGAGTGGAAGCCTTGCGCAAAGAAGACAATGTTGCGGGTGTTAGACATGATTATTTGAAACGAAAAATCGAAACTCTTTGCTATCATACTCACAGAGAGTACCCGGAATGAGTCGGCCTGAGTGCGCAACCGGGAACGACCGGACCTAGGAGCCCGGTGGCGGACTCAATCCACTGTCGTGGCAAGGAACCTAGTAAGTTCCTCGAACTTGGCCGCCATTGTCGCCCGCTTTGGGCCTCCACCTCCCGACGGTGCCTCCTTTTCCTCCCGACGCTAGCTGCTGGGCTAGCTGCTTTGGGCCTCCACCTCAAAGGGGCACCGAAACGGCCCCTCGTGCCACGCTTGCTCGGGCCGTATCGGCGGGTCCGTGTCCGCCCTCCGTGCTCGGACGTCGGAGAGTCTCAAGCCGGAGCTGTCGATGATGCCGCCGGGCGACGCCCAACCTCCGTGCTTCTTGCCTCCAAAAGTGGCCATGACGATGTCCGTATCAATGTCATGGTCGGCAAAGATTTTGTTTTTTTTAAAAAAGCGACAAAGGCAGGGCGTCGGGAACAGCGGCTTTGCCGACCGCCCTCTGATACGGCAGTCGGCAAAGTTTTCCATTTTTTTAAAAGACAACAGGGCGGGGCTCGCGGGACCAAGGCTTTGCCGACCGCCCAAAGGGCCTGGCGGTCGGCGAAGAAGACTTCGCCGAGGGCAACTTTGCGCTCTCGGCAAATTTTTTTTTTTTTTGATTTTTCACTTCAAATTTTTTCTGTAGCTTAGATAGAGTGTTTACAAGTACGTGACAAAAATGGGACATTTTCTGCACATTTTTACTATTTTTTAATGCTTTCCTTCTTTTACTTGAATATTTTTTTAACAACTAAAATTTGAACTGCAGTCCTTAGAAAAATGGAATTATGTGATTGGAAAAATGATATTCTTGTTTGTTAGTATATTTTGAGCCCTCATCTATGGACACGTGAGAAAATCCAAAGATCTTGTCTTGCGAGACATTTTCGATTCCCGTCTTGCGAATCATTTTAAAATTCTAAAAAAACGAAGTTGGAAATTCATGAAATTTGACGAGTCATCGTTATATTGCATGTTTAAACTGTGGAAAAATTTGAAAAGGTTTCATGCAAGTTTGCATCCCGGACTGCTGAAAACCTAGACATCTCAACTTGAGTTTCTGTTATCACATGCTGGAGATGTCTTGGTAACTGCCACCCGAGATGCAAACATCCACGAAATCGACTCAAACTTTTTTCATAGTGTACACATGTGATATAAGGACAACTCGTCAAGTTTCATGATTTTTCAACTCCGTTTGTATTTTATAGAATTTTAAAACAATCGACCCGCAAGTGAGTCGACGTGTTTCGCGCACAAGATATTCGAATTTTGGTGTCTGGCCATGGATGAGGACTCAATATAGACTCACAAGCATGTTTATCATTTTTGAATCATTTAGATCCATTATTCGAATCACTTGCGGTTCAAATTTTAGTTTTCGAAAGAAATTCAAATATAACATGAAAACTCATAAAATATAGTAAAAAGTTTTAAAAAATTCCAAACTTGAACAATGAACTCCATGTACTGTAGCTAAGGCACGTAAAAAAGTTGTGATGGCAAATTCAAAAAAAATTTATACTTCGAGAGTCGGAAAAGGTGCTCGGCAAAGGCAATCTTTGCCGAAAGCACCGATGGGGACAGTGCTCGGGCAAAGACCACCTTTGCCGACCGCCCATATCCAGTGCTTTCGGCGGCGTGCCGACGCCGGTATTTTTTTTCCCACGACACGCGGCAACGCTGGCATTGTTTTTATAATTTTTTAAAAATACACTTCGCCGAAAACGGACGGTGGGCGGTCGGCGAAGATGTTGATCTTTGCCAACGATCGGACGGTTACGTGTCGGCGGCGTGTGCGTGACCGTTAACCGCTACGTTGGCGTAAGAAATGCCGACGGGGTTTTCTTCGCCGACCGTTGGTCGTCGGCAAAGAGGGTGCTTTGCCAAGCGTTGCTCTTTGCCGAAAGCACTTGGCTGTCGGCGAAGACTTCTTCGCCGACCGTGTCTCTTTTGCAAACGCGGCGGTCGGGCGAAGAAATCTTCGCCGACGGTGAGCTTTTCAGGTGGTCGGCGAAAACGCAGTCCCGCCGGGCGAAGATCCCTGTTTCCCGTAGTGCAAGGTAAATTCGAGTCGAGCAATCCATGGGACGCTTAAATATTATCGGTGTGTCTATTTTTGCTACTAATCGAAGAAGATCGCTGCTTTTATCTTGTACACGGCTGCTCAGGAGGACCGCTACACCGTCGTCGCACGGTGCACCGAGGTAGACAAGCACGAGGGCTACCGAATACCTATCGACGGCCACATGATAGGGATAAGGGACGAAGTGGATCTGGATCTCAAAGTCGTACCCGTCGACTCTGCATCTGGATTTGATGGGGCAGTCCTTTCTATTGCTGAAGCTGAACATGGACTTGGTGACACAGAAGCCATCGACCTTGAGACGGTGCACGGAGGTGACCGAGACTTCCTCAATGAGGTGAGTGCATTTGTGATTCATCTCGATGGAGCCCTGAATCTGACCTGGAACTTGCCGCAGAGGATTGGACGTGGCGACTGGCGAGACACGCGGCTGCCGCCGGTGAGATCGATCGGCCGGTCGGAGGTAGAGCGCAGCCGAGACAACCGCCGGTGTAGGTCAGATCGGTGGGAGTTAGAGCGGAGCAGGGCACGGCCGCCGACGCTCAGGGATCGGGGGAAGATAATGTTTAGGGTTCAGGAGTGGCCCAAACATTATATAGGCAAACCAAGTGGAGAATGAACGATCGCGATGATGTCGTATTCGTGGCAGCTAACTGGAGTACAAAACAAATGGAATTGATACATAAATTTTTTTTGTGTTTTCCATATCTCCATATGGATAGGAATATCCTTAACCTAAATACTAGTTTTCGCGCTGGCACGCGCGCGCGATCTCGCCTGCAAGACCCGTCCGGGCCGTTCGATCGGGAGCTTCTTCTTGTGGCCGTCTGATGGCGAGCGAGGAAAGTCAGCCTGACGACTGTGGGCCCCATGCCTACACTGTTCGGATTTCGGGACCCGAGCTGCGCCCCTCTCTCTTTCCTCTCTCCTCTCCCGCTCGTCTCTCCTCTCTCCTCTCACCCAACCGGCGAAACGGGCGATGGTGTCGATCCGCGGCTGCACCGGCACCTTCCTCCCCACGGCCGGCGCGCCCCCCCCACCCTCACCCGCAACGACTTGGGCTTCGCGCGCTCGCTCCGGCCGGCTGCGCGTGCATCTCCCGCTCCCTTTGCCGCAGCGTTCGTCGCCGGATCTCGATCCCTCCTTGGCGTCCGGTCGTCAGTGGCCGGGCGTGACGCTCACCGCGCCGTGGTCTATCCGGTGCCTCCGCTCGACGTCTTCACGGCGACCGCCGCCCCCTCTCCCCGGCGACCGCGGGCTTTCCACGGCGAGGTTGCCTATTCCCGGCCGACGCTCGTCCAAGCGGGAGCTGCTTCACCGAAGGTACCACTTCCCCAACCAAATCTATATTGAGGTGCTGGATCTGCTGCGAATCGACCTAACCGTCCCGATTTGGTACGGATCCACGCATGTAGGGTCACGGATGGGTAGGTTGCCATCGACGGGAGGTTGCTGCCGAGACGGGTGGTTGCTGCCGAGACGGGAGGTTGCCGCCCAAGGGGAGGTTACTTGGAGGTTGCTGCGAGGAATTTGTTAGGTATCTCCATTTCCCCTGCTAGCCCCTGCTATTTGGATGTACATCATGTACTGTTCCTCATTTCTCTGCACATCTAATCGTGTATACTACAATCATATGTTTCTGTCACTGTATGAGCTCTAGGTTGTGAAATCTGATTGAATGTACCACCAAATTCTTGCTATGTGGTCAACAATTCTGTGTACATCCAAATTAGTGTTCAGTAGGTGAGGGCTGCAACAAGTTATGCACATTATATGAGAATTAGTGAAGCAGATGCAAATGTCCATTTCTATTCGCAGAGCTTCATTACTCTGCTTTTTTAAAACTGTTTGGCCCTTCTGTTTGATTTGATTATGTACTAATTGAAGCACAACCACAACAAAATCAGGCTGCCAGTAGAGCTGCTCCACCAGAGGTATCACTAACCTAATCAAATCCTTCCTCGCTGCAGTGTTGCTGTGAATCTGGGATTGGGGAACGAATCGACCCGTGCAGTGTTGCCGATGGGAGGTTTAGGGTTTCAGGAGGTTGCCGCCGACGGGTGGTTGCGTAGGCATCAACACTGCAGCGAGGAAGTTGTTGAGGTATTTGCAATCCGCCTGCTAGCCCTTGCTATTTGGGTGTACTCTTTCTGATTTCTCTACCCGTATAATCTGATTGAGCTCTAGATCCATTGGTTTGCATCACTGCATGAGCTCTAGATTCTATAATTTCAATGAATGAAGCCCCAAAATCTTCCTATGTGGTCAGCGCCCGATGTGTTCTTTCAGTACATCCAAATCGGTGTTCGAGAGGTTAGGGCTGGCAACAAGTTAGGCACCTTATCCGACTATTAGTGAAGTAGATGCAAATATCCATTTGTAGTGGCACAGCTTCATTACTCTACTTTGTGTATTAATGTTTGATTTGATTTTGTACTAATTGAAGCACAACATCAACAAGATCAGTCTGCAAGTACATATAGTGGTCATTTTTACTATTTACATTACTATGCTTTGTGTATTACTCTTCTTCTTCTTCCCCTCTTCTATCAGCACCTGGATGGCTTCCATTGTCCTCATCTCCACTGGCCTCTGGAAGTGCTAAGTATTGAAATCGACGTTAGTATCTTCTTGGTTTTGTTCTTAACTGACTAGCCCTCCTAGTTTCCTAGCTAGAAGCTCTGGTGCTATTTGAAGGGTATCCTTTCCTATATTTTGCTCAGCTTTGTTTGCCAATCTAATGCTTCTCCTCTGGGTTGTGGTATTTAGTGGGTCAGAAACCTCTTCTTCTCGTTTAGTTACTAAAACGGGAGCTCCTTCTGGGATGATAGATTGTGGTATGCTTGCTTCTATGGATTCTAACAAGGCATCTACTGACTGTTCTGAAATGTTGTCCTGACCCACTACATAAGCATTGCTGCCTGTCAGACAGGACCATTATATTTACTAATCAATTACAGTAATACACTATACTCAACCTGTGGCTAATAAAACATTTTAGTGCATTTATGAATTGATCTTGTTCTCTTTTTGGTGCTGCCTTTCCCTCTCTTTACTGGCATCTAACAATGGCTTGCTGAAACCTCATTTCTTCTATTATTCTCTGTCATGTAAATCTGTACAGAAGCATTTATTCTTCCAGTGCCAGGTGATTTTTCCTGTTTGCATTAGCATTTTTGTTAAATAGGTAAGGCATTTTTGCTCCGTGGCCTTGGGACGCTGCACCACTATAAATGTATTGTTAATCTTGTACTTGCATTTGATTAATGAAGCTGACTCTGCTTTCTTTCAGTTCATAGGAACTGCAAGCTACCATTTCGACGACGACCGGATTGGTGAAGCAATTTCTTCATCATACCATCATCATAAAGGGGTGGGCAGCTTCTCCTTAGCAAGGTTAGGCTTCACTCCATGTACTTGTACGTTGTACTTTTTGCTCAATATATTTTGTGGTGGCTGCACATCAGTAGGCATTAGCATATTAGTATGCACTGGATGTGCTCTTTTCCTTGTTACCTAAATTTGATTGGATTAGTTCAGTGCACCAATCATATTTCAGCCTATAGCCATTGTAATCTGAATTTAATCTCCACACAGACCACAACCAAATCCAAACAAACTACCAGTAGGTCTCAGTCAGTGCAATCCTACCTTTGCTGAACACTAGCAAACCAATCTTGCATTCATACATAACCCATGCAGCAACAGCCACAAAAAATAAGCTGAAGTGCATACATAACCGGCATGGAGGCACATGGAATGAACTCTGAGCTGCCAATGTTGCATATTCTAGAAAGATGGAGTAAAGATTTGACGGCTCAGATTCCATTTTGTCAAAATAATTTGTAATTTGTAGAGATTGTTAAGTCAAAACAAATTCTAATTCAGCCTAGCTGTACTTTATTAGAGGCAGGCTAGCTGTACTTTAATTCAGCCTAGCTGTCAAAATAATTTCGAGTGCTTGTGGTTCTCAACCTATGTATTTGTGGACAGTAGGCAAGCTGCTATGAAGACATGAAAATCTGTGGATAATACCTAGCAATCTCTAACTATCCTACCAACCTGTTACTTCTAGTAATCTATCATTTCCTGATGATATGTATAGTAGCAATCTATCACAGTCTCATAGAAGGATCTAAAGCAGTAAGAAGGAAGCAAATTGGGATTACAACTAACTTGAAATACAACTAACTTGTAGCAATCTGACTTGAAATACCTGATTTTTGTTGCCTGGATGGATGTTCTTCAATACTGGATGGATGTTCTTGTCTGGATCATATTGTGTTCTATATGGTTGATTGGACTTGAAATACCTGGTAATTTGCTTGAATAAGTGCTTCAATACTGTTAGTATGTGCTACTTTCATGAGAAAAACCTGGGGAGGACCAATCTGGGAGTGGCTTGGGGGAGAAGAAGGTACCTGTGGGGGTGCGATCTGGATCTACTGCCGGCGGCGCTGGGAGTCTGGGACTCTGCGGCCGGACAGGGGTTTGTGCGGCGGATTGGTTCAGAAAAGGAAGGCGTGGGGCCTGGGGAAGTCCGAAGAGGAAGGTGTGGGGCCGAGCTGGAATATAACTCGGTGTTGTGTCGTGTCTAGCGGGGGTGTGTGTGTCATGTGTCAAGCCGGGTCAAGCGCGGGTGTCAGACGGGCGTGTGTCAGGCGGGGGTGTGCAGCCGGAAGCAGGTTTTCCTGGGCGTGCATGCTGTAGTGAAGTCCTATCCTTAAACACAATAAATCCCAATTACTACTTTGTGCGGGCGCACGCGTTAGCGCTGCTGACTGCGCACAGCTCCCTACTGTCCGATCCCACGGCCCGCCTCTCCTACTGTCCGATCCCACGGTGCGCCTCTCCAACCTTTCTCTCGCTCGTCACTGCACTTTCTTTCCCGTCTCCTTCGTTCTTATCTCCACTCCATTTCTGAGCACACTCCCCGCCGCCTCCAACCCCAGCTCCACCTCGCCGCCAGCCACTCCTCCATCGACCACAACAGGAGCGGGCCCTTCCCCGCCCGCCTCTCCCTCCTCCTCCTTCCTCCCCTCCCCCCCTCCTCCTCTGAGCCTGATCTAGATTTGTCCATAACCCTAACCCCCGACGAGCTGCACCATCCTGTCACCGCCGCAGCTGCCGATCGTCTGCACTGCTCCTCCCCTACCCACTCCATCTCTCAATGGCATGACCGCATCCGCACCGTGTCTTCCCTTCCAGGAGGGGCCTTCAAGGACTCCATTCGGGGCCTCAACATGGGTGTGCTCGTCAGCAACGTCGGGCTGTCCTACCCCTACGTGCGTTCAGGCCTTTGGCGCATGAGGCTGCTCGCGTCCATGGGCACTCGTGGCAGCCCTCGCTGTCATCGCCGTCGGTCTCGTGCTCGTCACGCTCCTCGTCAGGAAGTTTCGTATTTCTCAGCCTCTCCCGACGGCTAGCTAAATCGGCCTGTTCACGATCCCATTTTTGGAGGATGAGTATTGTCAGAGGAAATGTGTTTGGGATGATGTGTGCTTATGGATTCATGGTGTGCTTATTCATGGAAATCAGTCATCCTAGATGTTGAAATTCCAATCACTGAATTTAGATAATTTTCTTAAAGCAAAGTTCAGATTTCAAATGTGGTTTTGTTGTCTTAGGCCCTCCACAATGTATGGCTTAAGTGGTGCCCAAAAGAGAGAGAATATTTTGGCGTCACTCCAACCATTACAGCTAGTGCTACCAGTTTCGAGCGGTGCCAGAAAATTTGGGTGCGACACAATTACTTGCGCTGCTGCCCGAGCGATGCCTAGTAAATTAACTATTATTTATACAACCACCACACCTTCTATAGCGTGGCCATGGATGCGGGCGGAGCAGGAGAGGCTCGTCACGGCATGTGGAGCTGAAGAGGCGTGTCACGACATCGATAGAGCAGCAGCGTCTGCTTGGGGGCGACAGGGAGTAGGGAGGCGGCGCAACTTGGGGGAGCAGGAAGGAGATGGCGACGATGAGCCGGTAGATGCAGATGTTGGCAGCCGGATGGGGAGCAGGGAGGCGGTGCAGTCTTGGGGGTGGAGGTGTTGGTGGCGTAGCCATGATGGCTCACCGGGATCCGACCTGCTCTCGGCAAGCAGTTGGCTGAAGGCACTACTACAATGAGCAACTTTAGGGGCGGCTGGTGATGGATTCTAGGGATGGTTTTCCCAGCCGCCCCTAAACAAGCGCCCTAATGTGTGTCCTCATTAGGGGCGGCTAAGATAACCGCCCCTAATGTGGAACCACATTAGGGGTGCCTCATGTACCACCGCTCCTAATATGAATCCCAGATTTCGCATTTTCAAAATTTAAAAAAATTACAAAAGATTTTTTTAATCGGGGTAGGACCCCACCGGCCGCCAGCCACCCACATCTTTTCCAGGCTTTTTGCAAATGTTGCGGCCGCCAAGATTCGAACTTCGTGACCTCGAGCTCGCACGCGACCCTCCCTCCACCGGGTTACACACTTGTATGTGTTTATATCTCATTCCGCGTCCTCATATATTATACAAATCCGAAAGTGTAAATTGACTATTTGAGGCCCTAAACAGATTCGAACTAAAAGTGGTCAACTACAAAGTTTCATAACTTTTCGAGATCTACATTTCATATTTAGGAAGTTTTTCCGTCCGAGGTCGTTCTGAAATTTGAATTTCAAATTTGAGACATTCGAACACAAATTTGCATGACTAGATGATTTCGAACTAAAAGTGGTCAACAACAAAATTTCATAACTTTTTGAGATCTACATTTCATATTTAGAAAGTTTTAAATTTCAAATTTGAGACATTTGAACACAGCTTTTGCATGACTAGATGATTTCGAACTAAAAAGTGATCAACTACAAAGTTTCATAACTTTTCGAGATCTACATTTCATATTTAGGAAGTTTTTCCTCCGAGGTCGTTTACGAAATTTTAATTTTTAGTGTCTCATTTTAAAATTCGACAACCCACTGTAGGGGCGCCTCAATATAGAGCCGCCCCTATGGTGGACCACAGTAGGGGCGGCTGGTGATTGAACCGCCCCTGATAACAGTAGGGGCGGCTAGTACACGAGCTGCCCCTAATGTGTCGTCAGTAGGGGCGGTTTGTCAACAGCCAAGATTTTCGCATACATTAGAGGCGGCTCAAAGTATGAGCTGCCCCTAATAAAAATGGCAGGCGCTCCCTTAGTTGCATTTTGTAGCAGTGAGGTGGTGCCGGCAAGCAGTGCTCTGCAAGCTGGAGCGGAGAGGAGATAGCAATTGGCTAAACACTTTAACCCTACAAAGCATTTTCTTCAATAGTTACAAGCAATTTAGTTTTGCTACTGTAGCAGTTTTATTTAGCAACAAAATATATCAAGGGAATCACCAGGAAGAATTTTGGAGTGGAGATATGAAGGGAAGAAACATAGAAAATGCATTCTGACATTCAAATGCCTTTGGTACTTTTGCCTCAGCACTTGTTTAATGTTGGATGTATGTTGTTTTATTTGGTGGTCTTGGGTTATGTGGTTTTTTGGACGATGCATGCGATTTTTCTAGAACACAATGGTGGGAACAACTGTTACTATGTCGAAGTTAAGGTAGAATAAGATGGGCTCGTGAATCTGGTTTTCGGGTGGACTAGGCTTTGGAGCAGCGCTTGTTTGGCACGTGTCCGTCTCTAAGCGCACGGCAGAGTTCTTTACTCCCGCTTCTGTCCTTATATGGCAAAAAGGTTTGGTTGGTTTCCAAATATGGGGTGTGCAGTCGGATTGGAGTTTTCTGATTCACATGCATTCGCAAAAACACGAACTGATATTGATCTAAATAGTAGCAGTACAAACATTATGGACTCTTGAGAGAATGCATTCCGGACTTTCATACAACCACGTACAATCTAAACGGGGAGAGAAGCCAAATTTAGCAATGTCGTGGGCTATTGTATCGGCCTCTCTTTTAACATGAGAAACATTAGAAGAAATGCATTTCCCCCTAAGCTCTTAAATTTCAAATAGAACAGACAAAATAGAAGACATCATGCTATCCTTACTTTTCCACAAAGCATGAAACTCCAAACTATGTCTCCATCATAATGTTTGGACGGTTCAGCAAATTAATCATAATAGCCCCATCACATGCCGCAAAGGCTTCAATAGTAACAACATTTGGAATTGAATCATACCATCTGCATTTAGCTGCTAGTACACATCCATTTTCACCACGAACAATCAACCTTGTGGCACCTTGTTGACTTTCTGCTTTGAAAGCCGCATCTACATTAATCTTAATGAATCCAGCCAGAGGGGGCTTCCACTTCATAATTTGTGCATTTTCCTTAGTTCTTGTCATAGATCTATAAGAGGTGATTAGCTCAGAAGATAATTCCCTCGCCCATCTACAAGCCTACACCAAATTCATATTTAACTCTCCATGGCATCTTTTATTGTGTGCAGGTTATTTAAATCCTTGTATGGATTAAAGCAGGCACCCAAGTAGAGGCATTAGAAATTTCGATAAGACTTTAACTTCTGTTGGTTCGTAGTTAATGAAGCTAACACTTGTGTGTACTACCGCTATGGTGCGGGCAAAGGAATAATCTTGTGCTTGTATATTGATGACAGACTGATTTTGATTTATCCCAAAAATTTGACATGAAAGATTTAGGAGAAGCTGATATGATCCTTAATATTAAACTTAATCAGGGTGAGGCTGGGATTACTCTTTTGCAGTCTCATTATGTGGAAAAGGTATTGAACCACTTTGGCTATATGGATAGCAGACCTTGTGCAACACCCTATGATCCTAGTCTAATACTTTGAAAGAATAAAAGGCTGGGAAAGGATCATCTGAGATACTCTGAAATTGTTTGCTCACTGATGTACCTAGCTAGCGCAACTTGCCCTGGCATCTCATTTGTTGTAAGCAAGTTGAGTAGATTTTCCTTTTATCTAGGAACTGACCATTGACATGGAATTGATCGAGTAATGTACTATCTAAAGGGCACAATGAGCTATGGTATTCACTATTCAGGGTACTGGGGGTACTTGAAGGATATAGTGACTCAAACTGGATTACAGATGCCGATGAGATGAAGGCCACTAGTGGATACATATACACTTTAGCTGGCGGTGTTGTCTCTTGCGGATCTTGTAAGCAGACAATACTTACATAAATCTACAATCAAGGCAGAGCTCACGGCCCTGGACGCAGCTTCTACTGAAGCTGAATGGCTAAGAGAACTGTGGTTGATGGACTTACCTATGGTTAAAAAAACTCATTCCTACTATTTTCATCAATTGTGATAATCAAATGGTGATCACGAAAGTGAAGAATAGTTAGGATAACGGGAAGAAGTCCTCTACACATGTTAAGCATAGACTAAAGTCTGTCAGGAAATTAAGAAGCTCTGGAGTTATAGATGTGGAC
Source organism: Hyparrhenia diplandra (assembly GCA_015847255.1). Taxonomy (NCBI): domain Eukaryota; kingdom Viridiplantae; phylum Streptophyta; class Magnoliopsida; order Poales; family Poaceae; genus Hyparrhenia; species Hyparrhenia diplandra. The sequence continues at coordinate 285,480 of JADLZK010010890.1, read as the reverse complement.
TACATCCAGACAGCTAAGAACCTCGCAGATCCCATTACTAAGGGGCTATCACGCACTGTGATTGACAATGCATTGAAGGCGATGGGCTGAGACCCATGTGAGTTAACCTCGGTAATAACCCAACCTATGTGATTGGAGATCCCGTGAATTAGGGTCTTGGAAGAACAAAACGTTGGTTAACGGGAGAGTACGACTTTTCTTAAACCCACTCCGTTCAAGATGTAGTACTCTCATTTTCGTAAGGTAGGCTGACTTTGTCTTAATGTGTTCTTAGGCTTTATAGTAGGATACTGTCTGTCAACGCGATATGGTCGATAGCCTAGCAAGGGTATGCCCAAGCTAGTAGTTCGTGAGCGGTAGAGGTGCGTGTGATGACTAGCAGGATGTCTAAGCAAGACGAGAGGGCGAAACACGAGTTTTATCCAGGTTCGGCTGCCTTCAGGGCGTAAAACCTACGTCCTGCTTATAGTTTGTATTGCTTGATGGAATAATGAGATGGTTTGAGAGGGGGTCCCTACCCACCTTATATATCCTGGGGGTAGGGTTACAGGTCGGTTGTAACCGACAAGATCTATCCTGATGGGTCACCATAAAGGAGATTACACTGGGTAAGATCGGGGATTATACAAGGTAAAATCTATCTTGACGCCCACGCCTATATCATGGTCCTCACGATGGCCACCGATCAGATGACCGCCAATGGGCTCAGTCTAGTGGCGGGCTGGCCTGGACAGCTCGGCCCATGTCGAGCCATGAGGGGATAGTGGTTTATCCCCCCCCCACACCGCCCTACTGAGTATTCTTGTAAGAACACACCTATGTGAGCCTAACTATTAGTCGTAGTTTATAAGAACTGAGAATTCTTTAAGAAGCTCATGAAGTGAGATAGGAGTATGACTTATACGCTGTACTCGCGGGGTTGGCAATGGCAGCCTAGTATCAGTGAAAACATCAGGTGAAGCCTATTCACACCAAACTGTCAATTCAAGGTCTAGTCCATTGTGCAGTTGTGGATGGGTCTATCTTGTCATTCTAGGTGGATGTTCAACCTTAATCGGTATCCACTGAATAGCTGGTATATTAGCAATACTTTGGTATAGGGAGGATGACGCATGCCTTTGGGATATCATGGAGGATTGTTGGAAGTTTTGGGCTTTGGCCCAAATATTCCCATATAGATATCTTAAAGGCCCACTCACACATGCATGGTATGGTGGGGGACTTTAGCCCCACATTGCTTATCTAGGAGGATTGTGACCAACTTAAATATGAAAGTAGCACTAGTACAGAAATGACTTTTAATCCCGGCTCCTTAGGGCCTTTACTCCCGGTTTTGGAACCGGGAACACGGCTTGGGGAGTAAAAGTATTCGAACCGACTAGAGGGGGCTTTTACTCCCGGTTGGGGGTACCAACCGGAGTAAAGCTTCTGCCGTAGCAACGTGGCCGGCCGGAGGCTTTACTCCCGGTTGGTACCCCCAACCGAGTAAAGGTTTTTTTTTTTTGTAGTGTCGTGCCAAATTTCTATTTTTATTCCTAATAGCATTTGAATAGTGCTTATTAATTTGTAATATATATATATATACATATATTAAAGCACACACACATATATATATATATATATATTAAAGCACACACTTATATTTATATATTAAAAGCACACACATATATATTACACATTAGTAATTGTTCAAGCACAAATATATATAAGTTGTTCATACATGTCTCGATTACATATTAAGATAATACTACATGTCCCGATTACACGGGGAGAGGATCCTTTGGCAGCCATCCGTCATTGGTGTCGTTGTAGAACTTCGCCGGAAGGCTCTAGGATCTGGGTATTAATAAATCCGCAATAGCCTCTTGCATGGCTTCAAGATGCGCTTCTTTTAATGTTTTCTCCATTAACCTTCTCGTCTGCAGTTAGAGTAAAATAAAAAGTATTAGTATATATAAGATATGATTAGTTATATAAATAACGACGTCAATAACAACAGACTTTGATGTACATACGCACCCGTTCATGCTCGGTGTAATTGGTGGAATTTATCCCGATATTCTCGCAACAATATAATCCACAATGATCGCTCCCCCGTGGTTGTTGTAGACCCCACTTTAAGATAAAAAAAGAGTCATTTGTCATATATATGAAGCAATATAGGGACTTGAATTAATGTAACCATATATACAAGACATACCGGGAATAGTTGAACATTCGGGCCATGTGGTGCACGATCGGTCATGTTATGTTCATGTTTTATCTCTGCCCAAACCCCGCACAATAGAACAAAAAAAAAAACTAGACTATTAATTAACACATAAGCAAAGGGTTTGAAAATCTTGAGTATATATAAAATTGACGAGGTTTATGCAATTACCCCCGAATTATTTCGATCATATCTTCGCACCACTCTCGGGGCCATCTCAACGAGTCAAAGATTGTGAGGTGACTTTTTGGTTGCACGATGTGAAACAATATCCAAAGTCCACCGCATGTGTAAACGGCGGGTTGAGCTAGCTAGAAAGAAAGGTTATTATGAAGAACATGATCGTCAAAGTTATGAACACTCACTTGAATCCGTATGGGAACATTACTACCCTCTTGTCGGTGCGGTGTTGCTCGAGGAACATCTTTATATTTTTCTCGTGTGTCTACTTTCAAACCATGTATTGATTTTGGGTTTTTGTGCACGATATAAGGATCAATGTATCCAATATCGATGCGCCTCCTTGATTCGAAAATGTTGAATCCAAGATCTACATATATGGTCGAAAGAGCATATGGTATTAGACACATACATATATTATCGGGACATATTGACGTATTAGTAAACAGAGAAAAGAATCACTTACAAACAATAAATGCCGAGGATGCTTTTGTCGAGGGAGGTCCGTGGAATAGTTGGTGCAATTCACAAAAATCAACCCACATCACGTCATCGCCCGTTCCCCACCGGTTTCTTAGTCCGACACCAAATTTGTCTTGTCCTTTTGCACACAAGTCTAGGTACTTCCTGTTTAGCTCATACATTTGAGTACCCAAGCTAGAACATCTATCGAGATCCCATAGACTCGCCCAATTGAAAGGTTCTATATTGGTCATCATCTATCATTGCGTCTCAAAGATCACTGCTCATGTCGATACCACTAGCAATATAGTACTCTAAAAGCTCACCGGTATTAATCGATGCACCAGCAGGAAACTTTATGTACTCTGTGTTCGAACCGTATTGATCGAACACTTCACTAGAAAGTGGTCCTGACGTATCTCCAAGTTGTGGAACAGTTTGACTCTTCTTCCTTCTCTTTGGGTCAATTTCCTTGAATAGAGTGCGGCCAAAGTCTAAAAGTGGCGAGGGCTTGCTTGAATCCTTATCTTTCTTTTTCCTAGCTTCTATTTTCTGTCTAAGCACGTTTTGAGGTAGGAAGTAGGTCTTGAGCTCCGCCGCCGCCGCCTCCGCCGCCTTCTTCGGGCACACTGACTTGAAGAATTTTTTGTTTATTTCTTTGACATCAGCGTCCAATTCCTCCTTACTCATTTCACCGGGCAATTTCTTGGGAATGAGCTTTCGTTTCTTGGTCAATATTTTCTTCGCTCGCTGCGCCCGAGATCTGCGTTGCCTTTGTTGCCTTCTTAGTTGCCTTTGTCACGGGAGGAGGCATTGCGGATCGCATTGGCGGCGGTGACTTCACCTTGCTTTGCCGGGCGCCGGTGGCGGCCCCGGAGGTGGTGGTGGTGGTGGTGGTGGTGGAGGGCCGGGCGACGCCTTGGAGATGCGGCCGGGGGATGCCGCCGTGTCTTCTCTTGGGCCATCGTAAGCACCGCCAGGACTACTACGATCCTCCGGGGAGCCATCCTTTCCACCGGGTTACGTAACTCGGGGGCGGGCAGGCGCGCATCGGCATCCCAGAATAACAATGTACCGTTTACGCCATGCAATAAATTGCTTCTCAACATCTCCTAGTTTTGTATCCCCGTCACCTCCTGCAATTTCAAGATCCACGTCGGCGTAACCTTCAACCACTTTATCCACCGAGACGGCAAAGAAATCCCGGTGGTATTATCGCGGCCGAAGTCTTGGTGTCTTGGTACGGTCAATCGGACTAACAACCGCAATGGCCACCTTCACCTTGCCGCCACCCTCCTTTGGGATGTGCAGCTCGCATGGTGTCAACTTCTCGATGTCATCCACGAGGAAGCGCAGTCCGTGTCAACAAGACTTGGTCGTTGTGTGGAAGCACAGTACCGCTTGTCACTTGATCGAGTGGCTACCGAGCTGCAAATGGTGCACCGTAAAGCGACTCATTCAATTGTAGCCGGACTTGCCTTTTGATTTCTTCTTGCATTTTTGCTTGCATTTCTTCTTCCTTTTCCTTCAACTGCGTTAACAACATATTGCTCCAACATGTGCATGTGCTCTAACTCAAGCTCCTTCCTTCTCTGGTGGGGTTCTATAGGTACCGATGTCATCCGGGAAACCAAACTTCCACGAACGGCCCCTTTGCCTCTTGTTCGACCAATTGTGCTCAGCGGTCCCAATGGCATATGTAAGTTCATCTCTCTCTCTATTGGGCCCTGAACAAGCCAGCATTTTTTCGCTTGAAGAATGTCCATCAATCTTCTTGTTGCCTCCTCAAGTTTTTGGCCATGAATTACCTTGCTTGTCCTCTCGGGCACAATTGTCCCCATGACCCGTAAGCCACCGCTTAGTGCGTTCGAGCCCGGTTGAGTGTTTCGGTGTGATCCCCTTGCCGAGAAGCTCCTCTTCTTTTTCTCTCCACTTAGGAATGGAACTTGCATATCCACCGTAACCTAAGCGGTGGTGGTACTCCTTTTCTCGGCATTTTGTTGGTTCTTTCTCGAAAGTTCCATTGCCTCCTCTGAAGTCTTGTACTCCACAAATTCGTCCCAATACGGTCTCGCTTGGCAATCGGAGCCGAACTAACCAATTTGGAGTCGTTCTTCTTGACATATTTGGTGTACAAATCCTTCTTCCAGACACGAATTGTTTGGCCATTTGCTGCATACTCCAGTTCTTAACTCTAGCCACCAAATCTTCATGGGTGATGACATGGTGGTAATTATCTCGTGTCAAACGAGAATTTCAATTCAACCTCTTGCCGATTATATCTTTGTCGGCATCGAGAGACGTAACTAATATGAGGTGCACTCTTCCTCATCTTCCATAGCCGACATGTGATCGGGATCCTTTCCCTTACAAGGTACCCACAAAGTGGTATATATATTTTTTGGCATGTTCTCCTAGCACTTGTCCTCTTCCCACATGGAACTCTGAGATGATATATCGGCCGTCCAACGGCTTAACGGGCCCTCGAGTTGTCTTACTATTGGCAGTAGTTGACGTTGATGCGTAGGAAGGCCGATATACAAAGACATTTCAAATAAGAAGAAAATATTATATATATATATATATATATATATATATATATATATATATATATATATATATATTACAAAATGAACACATATATACCTCCTCGTCATAACTGCCTGGGTTGTTCTCGCACAAAATCCATTAAGTATTGGTCGACATCCGCATCTTCCATTTCATTATTATTATGATCGTCAACTTCATCATTGCCACCACCGTGGATAATATTCATCATTAATTCTTCATCGTCCATGTTGATGTTGTCTCTTGGATCGCCATCTATCCCTGAAAAACAAAAAAATACTAAGTTTTTATTTTACATGTTATGTTGTACATCGAACACGCTTTGACGTCGCCGAAAACCCTAACACATGGATTCGTTCGGGAAGTAAGTTTTTAGTTTAGTTCTTCGTCGGAAACCCTAACATGCGTGCTTTCGCCGGAAAAACTAAGTTTCAATTTGACATGTTACATTGAACTCTTTGTATACATGGATCGGAAACCCTAACACATGGATTCGTCGGGGCCACGTTTTTAGTTTAGTTCTTCGTCGGAAACCCTAACACGCGTGTTTTCGCCGAAAAAAACTAAGTTTCAATTTGACATGTTACATGGATCGGAAAACGCCTCGACGTCGTCGGAAACCCTAACACATGCATTCATCGAAAAGTATAGTTCATCATCGCCGGAAACCCTAACACACATTCGCGAAACATCTAAAGTTGTCGGAAACCCTAACACACACGCGTGCTTTCCGTGAAAAACTAAGTTTCAATTTTACATGTTACATCGATCGAAAAACGCCCGACGTTGTCGGAAACCCTAACACATGCATTCATCGAAAAGTATAGTTCATCATCGCCGGAAACCCTAACACACATTCGCGAAACATCTAAAGTTGTCGGAAACCCTAACACACACGTGCTTTCCGTCGGAAAAACTAAGTTTCAATTTTACATGTTACATCGATCGAAAAACGCTCGACGTTGTCGGAAACCCTAACACATGCATTCATCGAAAAATATAGTTCATCATCGTCGGAAACCCTAACACACATTCAAAAAAAAAAATCTAAAGTCGCTTGAAACCCTAACACATTCGCTAAAAATCTACATATCGTCATCGGAAACCCTAACGGTTTTTTACCATTGTTTACAATTCTCATACAATCTCTAACAATCATATACAATTATTCTCATTTTTTTTACAACTTTTTTAGATTTACAAAGATGTTTTTAAAAAAATTCTCGAATTTTTCTACCTTGACCGGCGGGTGCTTGGCGGCGCCGGGCGCGGCGTGGCGCAGTCGGTCGGCGGCTTGCGCGCGGGCGGGAGCAGGAGGATCGCGCGGCACGCGCGCGCGCTGCCGTACGTCGGAGGCGGAGGCGGCGTGGAGGCGGCCGTGGAGGAATGGCCCGCCGGGCGCGCGGGCCGAGCGAGGAGCCCGCCCGGGACGAGGCGGTGGGCGCGGGCTGGGCGGCGCGGCCGGGCGTGAGGGCGGCGCGCCGTGAGACGCGCGCGGGCGGTGACGAGAGGTGCCGGAGGCCGCGAGAGCGCGCGCGGCCGAGGTGGAGGGTCGCCGGCCGGCCGCGCTCGCAGACGGGCCGCGTGTCGGGAACGACGACCGCGCGACGACGGGCGCGCGAGACGACGCCGGGGAGGGCGCGCGGCGGGACGACGACGACCACGTACGGGGCGCGGCGAGACGACGACGGAGACGAAGACGACGGGGCGATCTGGATCGGCGGAGGGGGCGGAGGAAGGAGGGGAACAGCGCCCGAGTTATATACCACGGACTTCTACTCCCGCCCGCCACCAACCGGGAGTAGAGCCCCTTTACTCCCGGCTCCACTCCCCAACCGGGAGAGAAGTCCCCCCTTTACTCCGCCGCACTCGCGGCCGGGAGTAAAGGTGAATTTTTGGGCGGACGGCCCACCTTTACTCCCGGCCGAGAGTGCAGCCGGGAGTAAAGGTGAAATTTTTCACATCTCCCGCCACTGCTTTCATCCTTTGTTTTTTTTTTTTACATTTTCTTTTCATTTATTCACTACAATTCATTTTAAATATAGAAAATTACATAGCAATTTTAAAACTTTTGAAAAATTGAATTTAACTACACATTGTTTTACTCCACACTATAAAAATATGTAACCTAAAAAATTTTACCTTTTTCTATTGACTAGCTATGATAATGTAGTTAATAATCAATAATTCATTAATGCAAAATTGTTGCCATTAAATAAAATAATTAAATATAATGTATTTTGACAGAACATTATTTTTACATTATCTGTATGCGTAAAAATTCTGACATTACTTGTTTTTTTAAAAGTATATTCGTAGCATTGTCAAACATTGTCAAATGGAAGAAACTAATAAAGATGTTCGGTCATAATTATTACATATAGGGTTGTCTCAAAATACGATATTACACAAACACTAAATTAAGTTGGCTTCTATCTTGTCCATGGAGTGTCTTCTTCATTGAGTAAGATGGAGGGATCCTTGCTCACTTTGAAAGGCACAATTCTGATTTGCTTCTCATAATCTTCTCGACATGTCCGACTTGTCCTCAATTCCTACGATGTTTGATTTACCCGAAGAACTATGTGGCGCCTGGGCTCATCATTTGTTGGCTCCTTGTTGTTTTTCCCTTTCTTAGGTTTTGTAGCCATGTCTTTCACATAGAATACCTGACTTACATCTTTGGCGAGGACAAATGGTTCTTCTTTATAATCTGTGGTTTTTAGATCCACCGTTGTCGATCCATAACTGGGTCAATCGCTAAAGCCCCGCTTCCTGGTCAACTTCACCCACCGGCACTTAAACAAAGGGACCTTGAAATTACCTCCATAGTCTAGTTCCCATATGTCCTCTATGTAGCCATAAAATGTTTCTTTCACCCCATTTGGGTCTTCGGCATCTATTCGAACACCACTTTTTTTTGGTTCGTGCTCCTTTTATCCCGGGATACTTTGTAAAATGTGCTACCATTTATTTCATACCCTTTGTATGTGAGGACATGCCACGATGGTTGTGCAGACCAACCTATATAGTCGCTTCTGAAGACTCGATCACCTTGACATTTTTTTTTTCAACCAACCGATAAAACTTGACAAGTGCTCACGCCTAATAGAATCCTCATCCATGTCGAAACTTTGATCATATTAGCTCCTTATGTTCTTGGATATACGGACACACCAAAGTGCTGTTTTGCAGAATTGTGTATTGTGCTTTGTCGAAATTATTATCCTCCATACTGATATATGTTCTCTTTCCTAGTGTTCTCTTTCCTAGTGTCCCCTTTCCACTTAGCCTTCCCTCATGTCGCGATTCAGGGGACACCAATTGGGTCAAGGTCGGGAATAAAGTCAACACGAAACTCAATGACCTCCTCTCTGTTCCGTAGCCCCTCGGCGATGCTTCCCTCTCGGGCGAGCCCGGTTGTGAACATATTTCTTCAAGATTCCCATGAACCTCTCAAAAGGGAACATGTTGTGTAAGAACACGGGACCGAGAATAGCAATCTCTTTGACTAGGTGAACTAGGAGGTGTGTCATGATATTAAAGAAGGAGGGAGGGAACACCAACTCAAAGCCGACAAGACACCGAACCACATCATTCTCAGAAGCTTAGTTAATTCCTCGCGGATCGATTGCCTTCTGAGATATTTCATTGAGAAATGCACATAGCTTCACGAGCAAATGACGTACTTTGGGAGGTAGAATCCCTCTTAGCGCAACTGAAGCAACTGTGTCATGAGCACGTGGCAATCATGGGACTTTAAGTGTTGAAATTTCTTCTCCGCACATTTATTAATCGCTTTATATTTGAGGAGAATCCGGATGGTACCTTGATGCTTTTTTTAGGCATTCAAACATGCTTTCCTTCTCTTCTTTGGTAAGACTAAAGCTAGCGGGGCCTAAGTATTGGCGTCCATCATCGTCCGATCGCGCTTCAGGTGTGTCCTTATGCTTCCCGTACACACCCATGAAGCCTAGCAGGGTTGACACAAAAGATTCTTTGTTAGGTGCATCACGTCAATTGCACCTGCGAACCTCTAGGACTTGCCAATAGGGTAGCTCCCAAAATATTGACTTCTTCTTCCACATGGGTGCGTGACCTTCATCGCCGTTTGGAACAGTATGCTTGCCGGTCCCTTCCCAAACACTACTTTGACATCGTTGACCATCTCCAAAGATCCCTACCAAATCCGGTTCGCGAGGCTTGGCATTGTGGTCTCGCGGTACCGTTGAAATGTTTCCCTTTCTTTCTTAACACGTGACTCTTGGGAAGAAATCGACGGTAGCCGGGGTACACGACCTTTCGACGCTTTTCAAAAAAATACCCTTACAATCCGCGTGAAACAATCGTGCAAGCATTATATCCCTTGTTTGACTGTCCTGATATATTACTTAGAGCCGGCCAATCGTTGATTGTTACAAACAACAGAGCGCGCAAGTCAAAGTGTTCCTGTTTGTACTCATCCCACATACGTACACCGGGTTTATTCCACAAAAGAAGAAGCTCGTCAACTAGTGGCCTCAGGTACACATCGATGTCGTTTCCAGTGCGCCGGGCCTTGGATGAGTATCGGCATCATAATGAATTTCCGCTTCATGCATATCCGGGGGGAAGGTTGTAGATAGACAGAGTAACAGGCCAGGTGCTATGGCTACTGTTCTGATCCCCGAAGGGGTTAAAACCATCCGTACTTAAGGCAAACCTCACGTTTCTTGCATCATCTGCAAAATCCTTGAATTCTGAATCGATTGCTCTCCATTGTGACCCATCAGCAGGGTGCCTCAACTTGCCGTCTATCTTACGGTCTTCTTTGTGCCATCGCATCAACTTTGCATGGTCCTTGTTTTCGAACAAACGTTTCAGGCGGGTATTATCGGAGCGTACCACATAACCTTAGCGGGATTTTCAACCTAGGCCTTTCTCCATCAACATCACCGGGATCGTCTCGCCTGATCTTATACCGTGATGCATGACATGTCGGACATTCATCCAACTTCTCGTTATCCTCGCCATAGTACAGAAACAATCATTAGGACATGCATCAATCTTTTTTGATTGTTAATCCCAAAGGACATACAACCTTCTTTGCTTCAGCGTCTTTGGCGGGCAACTCATTGTCCTTCGGAAGCATCTTCTTCCGGATAGTCAATAACCGGCTAAACGCATTGTCGAAAACACCATTCTTCGCCTTCCACTGCAGCAATTCTAGTGTGGTACCCAACTTTTTTCTCGCCTGAATCACGGCTTGGGTACAACAACTTCTTGTGGTCCTCTAGCATGCGCTCAAACTTCTTCTTCTCCTTTTCTTTTTCGCATTCATTCTGTGCTTCACGAATAGCCCGATCAAGCCCATCAAGTAGGCTCATCTCCTGGCTGGCACCGGTGCCTCCTCCTCGCATCTTCCTCCATTGCAATATTTTCTATGACATCACCAAATTCAGCATATTCAGCAATAACATTGTCGTCATCCCCTTCCTTCGTCTTCACCTTCTTCCATTGGGACACCGGTCTCTCCGTGCTTGGTCCAACAAACATAGTTGGGCATGAATCCCGACTTATATAGGTGTAAATGAAGGATATGTGCTTTGGAAAACTCTCTCTTATTCCTCGCACAAGGCACATGGGCAGCACATAAAACCGTTTAAACTTGTTTGCTTGGGCCGCACATAGGAACTCATGCACCCCACGCCTCGTACTCATCGTCGCGTCGATCTACGTTGTACATCCAATTTCGCTTCATCTGTAATTTTTTAACATAATCATTGTATGAAAAAAGTAAACACCACATACATTTAAGTAAATACACAACATGCATGAATAGTACATTTTATTATTTCAGGGACAGTCGCCTACGGCTTTTGTTTGCTTGCATACAACAAACTCCACTAAAGCGAGAGGAAGAAGAACAAGACATTAATTAAAAAGAACATCCTTCGTAGGGCACGAAGCAATGAACCTAAGAAGCTAATATTTTCGCCTGGCATCTCATGAATCTCCATTGCTACACCTTCGTCATTGTTATTTGGAATATTTGCACCATGGTAGGCCGCCAAAGCTTCAGCTTCGTGTTGTATTTTTGTAACAATTTCGGGGGGTAGCGATGGACCGAGCATGGCAATCCGGCCAGGTTCGATAGATCCCCGGCGCGCGCCAACATGCACTACGTACCATGCCATGTTTCCTACACATGTCAATAAATTAAATTGATTTCTAATTTGGACTACAAATTAATGATTTACGCAATTTGGTAAATTAAGTTAACTTCCTCATTTTTCTAATCAAAAGAAAATTACATAAACAACTATATTAATATAAAGTGCAAAAACATGAAAAAAATGACGAAAATGAGGGGGAGTGAAATTGCCGAACCTTTAATCCCGGTTTGGTTGGGGAACCCGAGTAAAGGGGGGTTTAGCAGTTTTAAAATGCGTAAAAGAAAATGCGTTGAAAATTCAAGACGGGTGGGGGTATTTATAGGAGGGAATATTATTCCGGTCGGAGGCTACAACCGGGAGTAAAGCTCGAGCTTTACTCCCGGTTGTAGCCTCCGACCGGGGAGTAGAGGTCCCGGCCGGGCGGGCGCGCGCGGCGACGGCGCTTTACTCCCGGCTGGTAATTAGAACCGGGAGTAAAGATACATTTACTCCCGGGTAAATTTCAAGCCGAGTAAACGCCATTTTGGCCTCGAGACTAAAAGTCGGGCTTCTGTAGTAGTGTAGTCTCCACCTTATTGAAGTTATCTGTAAGAGAAAAAGGAAGAAACCAACACGCGCTCGCCTCGCCGGGCGGGGCGAAGGGCGGGAGCGCACGGCATATGCGTGAATGCTCTAGCAATTGCCCACCCTCGTGCTTGCGGGTGTGCGGCTTCCTTTTCCCACTCGATATTATTGCATGCATGGAGAAAAATGTGTTATCTTATTTCGAAAGCAATTATTCTCTACCTGTGCCGTCGTCGTCTTCCCCATCCCGCCGCCGATGTGCCATCGGCGCTGGGAGAGCACGCTCCGAAGCCCTCATCTCCTCGCGTCCCTACACGGGGTAGGAGACGTATAAGTTTTTTGGGAAGTGCCATCGCAACTGGTAGCTAGATGTCTTCTTCCCTCTTCATCGGATCTTCGTCAATAGACTTATCCATCGATGGTCTGCTTCGTCTACTTTTGCGCTGTTAGCACCGACAACCCCACTGTAAGAATGTCGATCTTCTCCTTCTTGTTTCGTGTTCTCATTCTCTCTGTTACTAGCACCAGATGATAAGTGTTCATCTCATATCTTAGTGTTAGTGATGAATCATATACCTCTGATACATGTTGCTGGTCTTTTTCTTATTGTCAGAATTAATTTATGCGTCACTGAATTGCTATTATTTCCAACAACATTTACATGGTAAAAAAATAACTAATACATATGATAATTACAAAGATAATTCAAAGTTACTTCACACTGAAGTTCGTTTGGCTGGTTGGCTGTGGGCTGGCGCTGATGATGTGAGAGAAAGTATTGTTGACTGGCTGGTGGCTGGCTGATGCTGTGAGAGAAAGTACTGCTGGCTGGCTGGCTGATAAGCCAAGCGAACAGGGCGTAAAAGTTTGTCACGATAATAAAAATAGAGAGAGAGACAGTAAAAGTACTAAGGCTGAACATACTGCATCCTAATTCAAGAATCCATCCATTGCTTCCTCTTCTTCCCATGCGCAGCCTTGAGGAGCTCAGTCAACACTAAGGGGTTGCTAGCCTCCAGATGCCTGTACCCTTCCGTTTCCAAGACACCTTGAAGATCATTACTTGATGCTCCACTGATGAAGTCGATGCACTCAGCCTTGAGCTTTGTGAAGTTGCGCTTCTCCGCCAAATTAGCAAGTGTCGATGCCACTGTAACGATGCTGATGTGGCTGAGCCGCTTTCCTCGCAGATTGCCTTGAGCTTGTCTAGCCCATACTTGTCAGCAGCTAGCCATCACCGTTTCCTCATCTTTCTCATCAGCTGGTTGCTTATTATTGTTATCAAGCTCAGGCACTTTGTCGGTGTAGATACAGTGAAGCATGGCCTTGAACACGGTCGGGTCCATGTCCTGGATCTCCACACGCTGCGGGCTCCTCTCACTAGTAGAGTAATGACTTTCCATCTAAGAGCTTTAGTCCCGCCATTTTGGGCCCGGGACTAAAGAAGGAACTAGTCCCGGTTGATATCTCCAACCGAGACTAGGAATTAGTGGTATAATTTTAATCCCGTTTGTTGTTTCAAACCGGGACTATGATTGTTTGTCCCGGGTTGTGGATGAACCCAGAACTAGTGCTCCATCATTTAGTACCGGTTATAAATACCAACCGGGATTAAAGGTTTGCCCTATATGTAGCCCCCCGACTGCGCCCCCCCCAAAACGGCCAAACACAACTCAATTATTACTCGTTGTTGCTCGTGTGTGTTCATCGGTGAGGGGACAGAAGAAGTTCTTGCTCAAGGCAGTGAGCTTCATCTACATATTGTGAAGGTTTGCTACTTCATCTTCCAATCTTTCAATGCTAAATGTGTAGATCATTCCATATTCTATTCATAGACATATAAATTTGGGGTAGATTCCATGGTACTTTTTTGTTTATTATACATCATTTAGTATTCATGTATGTATCTTTACACATTATCTAGACACATTAAATATGATGGTTATAATATATTTTGACACATTTTCTATGTTTGTCAATGTTTTGTACACATAGATATGGCCTCTGTTTGGGAGAAAGCCCTCCATGGGCATATATCGTTATGTGTCATAGTCCACCAAAATGGTGCACACAATAGATGCTAGAAGAGTTCTACTGATTATAGAGCAACGCCGAAGGTTAGAAAAGCCATTAAATTGGCTGAGCCGTCCGGTGCAATACGCTATGTGGAGTGTAGACCCTGGATTTACATTTCACAAGAGATATGGCATCCTCCAAGTAGAGAAGATCTGTGTGTCTCCTTTGGAGTGATGCTAGACAGTGGATGTGGATGTGGATCATGCAGCTTTGCTCTCCACTGTTGGGCACCGATGGGCATCAAGATTGCAATGGCAGTGACATCAATATATACAGTACCACAACCCCTAGAGACATTGCCCATAGCCTCCGATAGATGATGTCATAGCCTTCGACGACGCTCAAATTGACCTCCTCAGTAATTTTTCTTTGTAGCTAGATGCTACAAGAGATCTACTGAGGTGGTTCATTTTAATGTGTTTGTACACTTTGATGATAACATTGACCTATGTTATAAACGTCTTCGTTATCATATATGTAACTTTTTTTTCAAGATCTTCGTTATCATATATGTAATTTTTGTTTAAAATTTCTGGTTATCATAAATATCTTTGTTATCATATATGTCATTATTTATTTATTTATTATAAATAATTTATTTGTAAATCTTTTATGTATACAGATATGGCCACTCAAGGGAAAAAAGCCTTCCACGCATAAAATATCATTACGCACTATAGTTCACCAAAGTGGTGCGGAGACAATAGATGCTAGAAGAGTTCTACTGAACATAGAGTCACGCCGAAAACTCCAAAGAAGTTTACTAATAAACTTTTAAAAAGAAGGTGAAAAGAACTAATGAACTTCTTTGGAGATAATTCGAACCGCACTGGCAGGAACTCCTCGGTGTGCCGGTCGACCAAGAACTCTCGGCGTGACTCTCATCTTGTGGTCGCCTCGGTATCTTTTGTAGTTAGATGCTAGAAGAGTTCTACTGAGGTGGTTTATTTTTAATGTGTTTGTACACTTTGATGATAACATTCACCTATTCTTACAAAGACTTTGTTATTATATATGTAATTTTTTTAAAAGTCTTTGTTCTGATGTATATGTAATTTATTATGCGCTTATCGTAAATGATATTTTGTTTACAATCAAAGTGCATCTATTTTTTAAAGAGTGGACAAAAGTTCATGGACCCGGATGAGCAAAATAAAAATTTATGAACCTAGATGAGCGGTGGGCAAAAGTTTAAGTACCCATGATGCATTTCACTCTAAACTTTATATAAATTTAGTCAAAGCTAGAATAGGTTGACTTATTAGGAAGCGAGAATTGCATGTTTTTTTGGACGGAGAGAGTAACATATACACATACTGTGTTCCGTTGGGCTGTGAGTTATTGAAAAATTATAGTAAGCTAATCCCTCCATTCCAAACTATAAGCCACTTTAACTTTTTTGGTACATTCATTTCTCTATGCATCTATATATATATATATATGTAGAAAGTCTAAGCGACTTACAATTCGAGTATCTAAAAAGCAGCTATCAGTTGTGAGCTAACATAACTGAAAATCGTTTGGTTGTAACTAAGGGTGCAAAGGGATGTCCTTTACAAGCTCCTCCAACCCTCTTTAGTTAAAATATTTGTACTACTTTAAAAATTTGGACAAATAGTACAAATACTTGAACTAAAGAGGGTTGAGGTGCTCCTAATTGTGACTAATTTGCACCCCTAGTTGTAACAGATGCGGAACTTGGTTGTAACATTGGAACTGTAGGTTTGGTATGCCATATGTTCTCTCTCTTGCACGTATTCACTTCACTGACCTCACTTATTTGCTCCTTGCTCCTATCCCCAACCCATATTCACTTAACTGACCTCAGCTATTTTTTTTAGAGTTCTGACCTCAGCTATTTGCTCCTTGCTCCTATCCCCAACCCATAACAGATGCGAGAAACAAAAATTTGGTCCCTCGTCGGCTGCAATCAGAGGTTCCACAAGCCACGCGATTCTATTGATGCAGTAATAATTGCCTAAGTTCGCAGGGCCATCGGACCGACCGCTCAGTGAGCTTCGTTAAAACTTAGTTGGATAGGAACTGGAAGAGCTGAGCCGCCTCCAATTGAACAAACAGGGTTTCAAATGCCAGACTGCTCCAAATTGTTCAAGATCCTGCGTCCATTTTCCAACATCTCCTTTTCCAAACATGCAACAAGCTTACATTAGAAAGTCCCAATACTTCCACCAGGCACAAATACTCCATCCATTCCGAATTATAAGATGTTTTAACTTTTCTAGATATACTATAATTTGGAATGTAGTAGTAATATATAGGGTTCAAACAATCGAAAGATATATAGAAGAAATGGCACACCAACACCAGGCATGACAATGTTTCCTGAACCCTACAGCTATCCGGTGGGTGACCATCCAAAAGCGAAGAGCAAAACAAGAAATGTACTAACTTTTCCTGCCACTTTGATTGCATAGGGTAATCTTGCTCACCATCTCCACAAAAAGCTGGACAAAATAAACTATTCAGTCCACGAAGCCCCTAACATCTTTGCCATAAAGCTATATCTGTCTGCAGCTTCATCAATCTGAAATTTTAAGGCAATACATCACATAAATTATCAAGTGCAAGCCACAGGAGTATTCAGAGAAGCAGTTGCACAAACCAATTTTTGAGTTGGCCTGCCAGCTCCATGCCCTGACTTCTGGTCAATGCGACCAATTATTGGATTTGTCTGTGGACTGTCCTCAGTGCTGGTACACAGGACATGCTGCAACGTCTATGAATGGCAATGAAAGCATAGTAAGAGCAGAAAAGGTAAAAGTTAAAACGGATTGAAGAATATCAAACAGCTATTACGTAGTAAACAACAAAAGAAGATTAATGAACGGTTAAACTTGCATTGAACAGTAAGCCATTGCTGATAAAATCACAAACAGAAAACCAACAGCAGGCATGGCCAAAACTAAATGGGCTCCAAAATAGGAAGGCATCAGAAATCCAAACTGATGCAAAGCTCATCTGTTGGCATGGCCATTGGCCAAGCCATGTGCAACTCACAAACTTGTTGCCATGGGCTGCCTACGTTGATAGTAAAGTTTCATTGGCTTTACAAAGAGATCTACTTCACCACTGAATCTAACTTCAAACAAATATTATCCCTGGCTATCTTTTATATAGATTATATATCATCTATGTTAAGGAAATCAGCTTAGCTTTAAGATTGATAACATGTTGCTAAGATAGGTGGGTGCCTGAGTGGACATCACACACACACACACACACACCACCACCACCACCACCACAACAACAACAACATGGCCTTTAGTCCCAAGCTAGTTGGGGTACACACCACCTAATCAGCAAATAATAATTTATACTAGTACCTAATAAGTATAGAACCACTCCTGACACCTGGAATATCACAAAGGTCGATAAAAGATTTCCACAATGAAAAAGGTCAGTTTCTTGCTGCGCTACTACCAAATATAGGATAACTGTTTGTTGAATCTACGGCTATGAATAGAATGCTAATTGGCAACTGCAGTCTAATTCTTGGTTCGTTTCAAATGAGAACTCAGGACATAATACAAAAATGAACTTACTGCTAATAACTTGAGTGAATGCAACGGCACAACACGATCGTCATGATCAGCTGTCAACAACATGGTTGCTGGATACTGGCAGTTGTTACCAGAGCTTTGCTCCCAAGGTCTCCGTACATTATGAAGGGGAGAATATCTGTTTATGTTCATAGGGCAGCAAATTGCAAAAGAGGATCAGGATAAATTCAGTAGATTAAATCTAAGGACAAAAGCAAATGTAATTATTCTTTAATCTTTAGTAAAGGAAAAGAAAAGAACAGTCAGGTCAACTAGTCAAGCACTAAAATAATAATCAGGTGAAGGACCAAAACAATAGCAGGTCATCCAACTTAATTGTTTTGGACTGTGGCATTCCTCTGACAGAAAAATCTGAGAGATAATTTCATCAGGAATATGATGCCACAGATCAAATTAATTATGTCCTTGTATATACAGAAACATAGCAAATTCGACTTAGCCTACAAAAATATCGAGTAAATATGTAAGCATTAACAAAACAAAAATGATGTATCCCTAGCAAACCTGCATAATTAACCCTGACAGCTGTAAGATGTATTTGTTTTATTTTAAGTCAATAATGTGACCTTATCATTTTCTCAACAGTGCAGTAATCAGTCCAATGTCGGTAGAAAAGTAACACAGAATTCAAATACACAGCCATACTTAATGAGCCACTGGAACTCTTCTTCCTTATCAGAACAACCATAGTCTGTAGTCCAGGCATGACCTATACAAAACAATAAACAGGTATTATTACTCTGACTCTCTGGGTTTGCATTCCCATATATCTTGTTATTGAGCAAACACAGTCAAGAAATGTGACAGGTCAAAACTCAGGAAACCCCTAATGTCGCTTCTTAGCAGCAGTTCAGCACATGGGATCCTATTGGAAATGTTGGAGTTGGAATGGGAGAAAGCATAAATGATGCAGAGCAGAAACTGGTGCTTGGAAGGATGGTACAGTCCATCTCATAGGCTGTGCAACAGAAGCACTGATGAATTCCTTCAACCATGAGCACCACCAGCACAGAAGCAAAAGCTACAACTGGTGCTTGGAAGGATGGTAGATGAATTCCTCCAACTTACATGCAAGTGTGTCTGAATCCGCTTGTGCGCGTGTACTAAGAACAACTTTCAGAGCAATTATTTGACTTTATTTGAACATACCAATTGTAAACTTGTGAAAACGGAGCATGTCCATGACACCAACATGAGCGAGAGCACACCCAAACAGATCAGGCCTCTGCAATAGATGAGTAGTTAAATTAATGCATGGCAGCACAAATACTGGATTGTAATAATAACACACACAGAAAAGAATACAAGTCCATGAAGTATTGTGTTATGTGCTTGAGCACAGGAGGGAGTAGGTCATAGGAAGCAACAGTGAGAGGGTTTGAAGGAGGAGCATCATGGCCTGGCTGACCAGCAGTGTGGCACTGCTCAAATGAACACTACCCATGTGTAGGTAGCAGGGTGCAGGGGGCAGGGTGAGAAGGAACCACTTTTCCTTGATTGATAATAACTACATAGCATTATGTTTATAGACAAGGGGGATACAGATATAAAGATTATTTCCTTCTGCTTTATTCTCTAACTTCCTAGTCCTATCTTAATCTCATGTGGTCATGACTCATACAGTCATGATTAATTGATGACAATCTCGACTTGACCCTAGCCCATGGCATGACTCATGACCCAGCCAGCCCATGGCACCTGGGTCTGTTAGCAAATAACCCGAATCGAGATCGAACATCGGACATATTTTTATGGAAAACCCTTGCGGTAAAAAATCACTGCACCAACTAGCGACCTTCACTATATGAGAGTTTACAAAACACATGGAATAAAATGAGTCACATGCTCTTTCCGTGCGCCTTACAAGATGTACATATAGGGTAGACTAACTGCAAACAAATACAGAAACAAATCTGCTAAGCAAATAACCCGAGCCGTGGGCCCGCCAAGCATACCCATGAACATTAGAATTCAGACCATACTCCAACAGCCACAATACATTGTATGTAAAACAAGAGTTTATACCATATTACCTGATTAATGGAAGCAGCAACCAGAAGACCACCATTGCTTCCGCCTTCAATACATAAACGTCTGGAACTGGTGTAACCACTAGAAATGAGGAATTCCGCACAGGCAGCAAAGTCATCAAAACAATTTTGTTTCATTGCAAGTGCTCCAGCTTTGTGCCACTCCTCCCCGTACTCTCCACCACCCCGAATGTTTGCTACACAGACAACGAAACCCATGTTCTTGCATAGCACAACACGACTAACACTGAATGAAGGTGTTATGCTTATGTTGAATCCTCCGTAACCATATAGCAAAGTTGGATGTGATCCATTAAGATCGATATCTTTCTTTGACATTATGAACATGGGAATTTTGGTTCCATCCTTGCCAGGGACAAAAACCTGAGGATAATAAGAGATATAGTGGCAAATAAAAACATTACATACAGAAACAATATTATTCGGACCAGCGAAAAGAAATTTTATGAACCAAACAGAAAAACTACTTCTGATGCAAGTTCAAGATACTTATTGACAGCATAAGCCTTGGTCTTATCTACTTAGGATACTATCTAGAGTAGTTAGTGGCTGCTGTGTCAGCACTTATCCTAATGGCATCTTACTTTAGCATCTTAGTATATGCTTAGCTTTCTTACATTGCAA
Source organism: Hyparrhenia diplandra (assembly GCA_015847255.1). Classification (NCBI taxonomy): domain Eukaryota; kingdom Viridiplantae; phylum Streptophyta; class Magnoliopsida; order Poales; family Poaceae; genus Hyparrhenia; species Hyparrhenia diplandra. The sequence continues at coordinate 265,010 of JADLZK010010890.1, read as the reverse complement.
GGAACCTATCCTATATGTATGCAATAGCCAGCCCATGTTAGGGTGTGGCAAAGTAATGGAAACTAGTCCCAAAATATCTCTTTGCCTCCAACAATTGGTATCAAGAGCCTGAGTTCTTCCTACCTGGGGTTTTCCCCTTCCTCTTCCCCATCCCAATCCAGCCATGCCTGCCTCCCTCCACTCCGTTGCTTCCTCAGCCGGCAGCGTCACCTCTGCTGGGCGGGCTGCTCGCCTCGAGGAGGCTGGCGCCCGCGGCGGGAGGCGGAGGCGCTCCAGGCAGCGGACCACCAGCGGAGGGGAGGCGTCCGTGCGGGCGCAGGTCGCTGCTCGGGCGGCGCGCCTCGCACAGGCTGAGCTTCGCGGCTGCTGCACGCGGCCCAAGTCGCTGCGGAGGCAGGCGGCGGCGGCCCAGGATGCGGCTGCTGCTGCTGCTGCTCTTGAGCGGACGCGGCGGCTACGAATGGAGCGAGGACGCTGGAGCGGCGACCCCATGGGCGGGCGCGACGCGGACTCGGGCGGATTCGACATCGAACTTCGGCAGCGCGGACCGCGGACGCGGAGCAGCCGGACGCTGACCCGCGGGCGCCGACGGCCGCCAAGGTCGCGACCGTAGCGCGATGCGGGCCGTCGCGTCTTGCGGCGGGCCCGGTGGGCGCGGGAGGAGCCGCGGCAGCGCTTCGGGGCGGACGCGGCTCGTCCGGTCTTCACCACGCTGGGTCGAGGGGGACGCGGCGACCCGACCGCGATGCCATTCGCGCGCTGGGGGGAGGACACTGCGGGCGATCTGGGCGGTCTTCACGGGCCCGACCAGACTTCGACCGCGAGGCGGGAGCAGCGGGACCGCGAGCGAGCCGGGCGGGCGGGCGGCCTTCACAGCTCGATCAAGGCGCCGGCGCTCTGCACTCGCATCGTGCGGCCGCGCCCTCGAAGCGAGCCCCCAGCGCGCATGCGCGGCGGCGCGCGGCGTCTCTCGGAGCAGGCCGCGTGCCCGAGGCCCTCGACACGACGGCGAGCGGCCTCGACGGTGCTCGGCGTGGACGCGATCCATGGCGCCGATCCTCGTGACGATCGGCGAGCCGGGAGGCTCGGCCGCCGCGGAGCGTGCGAGAGCGGAGAGCGGCGCGCCGCCCAGAGTCGCGGGACGGACGCCGGGCGCTTGGAGCCCCGACAGCGGCGCGTCTCCCCCTTCCCCGGACCGCACCGTGGTCGCCATGGTCGCCCGGCTCTCCGGCCGTCCACACCGTCGTCAAGGACTCCGGCATCGGCGGCCGGTGGCCCATGCTCACCAAGACCAACTACGCCGAAAGTGGTCCATGGTGATGAAGGTGAAGATGCGCGCGGTACATGTGGGATGCCGTCAAATGCGGCGACGCCGCATACACCGACGATCGTCGGGCGCTGGAGGCTATCCTCGCCTCTATCCCGCCGGAGATGCGTCCTCCATCGCGGACAAGCGCACCGCCAAGGATGCTTGGGACTCCATCGCCTCCCTTTCAGCGCGATCGGGCCAGTACTCCCGCCGAGCCACGCCGCGGCCGCACAAGGAGTGGGAGAACCCGGCTTTCAAGCCGGCCGAGGACATCGACGACTTCGCTCTCGCCTCATGACCCCGATGCGGCCGGTTGGCACGGTGCGGCGGCGGCATCGACGAGGAGCGAGCCATCGAGAAGTTCCTCCGCGTCGTCCCCGAGAAGTACATGCAGGTCGCCATCACGATCGAGACGTTGATGGAGTTCGAGGAGCTGACGATCGAGGACGTGGTCGGGAAGCTCAAGGCCATCGACTTCCGTACACCCTCGAGCCGGCCACCACCGGTGGCAAGGTTCTCTTCACCGAGGAGCAAAGGCTCGCCCGCCGGCGAGAGCGGAAGAAGGGGATGCTTCTTCGGGTTCGTCGAGCGGCACTTCATAAGCGTCGGCCACGCAAAGAAGGACAAGGCGCGGCGAGGCGTGGTGGTGCTCTGGGCGGCGCTCGACGCGTCGACCCGGTGAGCGCAAGGCGAACCGCGGCGACATTGCAACAATCTGCGGCGGGAGAACGGCCATTGGGCCAAAGATCGCCGGCAATCCGGCGTGGCGGTCGTCGCACACGTCGCTCAGCGCGCAGGAGGGTGACGACGCGGCTCGCTTCTTCCTTCACGGGAACATTGAGCCGCACTCCCCTTCTCGCACCGATCGCCGCCGCGCTCCTCCACCTCGGCGAGCCGAAGGCCCACGCCTACCGACAACGGCTCCAAATGACGACAAGATCGGCGGCCGGTTCCTCGACACCGCCGCCACCCACCACATGACCGGGGCGGCTAGAGTTCTTCTCCGAGCTCGACCCGGCGAGCGAGGCTCATCAAGTTCGGGGGGATGCCTCCCCGCCGTGGAGATCAAGGGCGTCGGCTCCGTCATCTTCGCCGCCAAGATCGGGCGAGCACCGGCTCCTCACCGGGCGTCTACTACATCCCCGCTACCGAGGAACTCCATCATCGGCTGGGACACCGGATGAGAATGGCTCGCGCATGTTGATCGAGGACGGGATTCTCGCGCGATCCGGGATCGCGACGCCGTCTTCGCCAAGGTGAACAGGCGAGCAACCGCCTCTTTTCGTCCTTCACGTGCGTGGCGCAGCGACCTCTCGGTCTTGCAAAGACGACGGGATGACGGCGCTGGCGGTGGCACGGCGCTTTGGGCACCTCAACCGAGGCCCCGGCGGCTTCGGCAACAAGGAGATGGTGCGAGGCTTGCCGCGCGTCGACCATGTGGAGCGGTCTGCGACACCCGTCCCTCACGGCGGCGACTTCCCTTCCCCGGCAAGGGCGAGCTTCCGCGCCAAGGAGAAGCCGGAGCTCGTACACGGCGACTGCGGCGGCCCCGTGACACCCGCTACACCGGAGGAGGACGGCGCTACTTCCTCCTCCTCGTCGGCGACGTGTCCCGCTACATGTGGGCTGTCCCCGCCGACACCAGGGCGGCCGCGGGACGCCCATCAAGCGCCACTCAAGCTATCGCGGAGGAGTGCGGCCGCAAGCTTGGGTCTTCGCGACGGACAACGGAGCGAGTTCACGGGGCGGCCCGAGTTCGCGGCGTCTTCGCCCGACGCCAGGGATCCGCGCCACTTCTCGCCCGTACACCCCTCGCAGCGAAACCGCGTCGTCGGCGCGCAACCGGGCGGTGGTGGCCACGCCGGGCCCTCCTCAGCGAGAGGATGTCGGCGATCCACTGGGGGAGGCGGTGATGACTGCCGTCCACCTCCTCAACCGCCGCCCACCAAAGGCGCTTGACGGCAAGACGCCGTGCGAGGCTTGGCATGGGCGCAGCCGGATGTGAGCCACCTCCTCGTCTTCGGTATGCGGCATTCGCCAAGGAGCTCGGCCACGCCGGCAAGCTCGGCGACCGGAGTACAATCGGGGTCTTCATCGGCCACGCGGAGGGCGTCAAGGCCTACCGCATCCTCGACCCCTGACACACGGGCCCGCGTCCCTCTCGGGACGTCGTGTTCGACGAAGGGCGGGGCCGGACTGGGGACAAGGCGGTGGATGACGGCTCGACTTCGACTCGAGACTTCGTCCGTTGAGTACGTCCACTTTGAGGGAGCGGGAGCTAGCGCTCTTCTTCACCGAGCTCGCCCTCTCCAAAGACGGCTCGTCGACCGGCTTCTACGAGTACTCCACCGCCCCCGCACCACCGCCGAGTCCACCACCACCGCCAGCACCGGCTGCCCGCTCCCTGCACCGGTTGCCCGCTCTCCTGCACCGGCCGCCCCGGTCCCCCACACACCGGCCTCGGCCCGTCGGCCGATTTCGGTGGAGTTCGCCACCCGCTGCCCAACGACAGGGGACCGCGTCGGCGCCTACAACGACGGGCGAGCCGCTACGCTATCGCACCATGCCGAGAACATCATCGGCGACCGGCCGTCCCGGGATGGCGGTGCACGACGACCGAGCCGCACTTGGCGCGAGGAGGCGGTGAGCCACGCTCCTTCGCCGAGGCGGAGGGAGATGCGGCATGGCGCGCCGCGATGCAGCGAGGAGATGGACTCCGTCGGCGGAACCGGACATGGGAGCCGGGCGGATCTTCCCCGCCGGACACCATGCCATCACCCTTAAGTGGGTGTACAAGCTCAAGAAGGATGAGGCCGGTGTGGTGATCAAGCACAAAGGCGCGTCTCGTGGCCCGCGGCTTTGTTCGGCGGGGGGGGAGTCGACCGACGACGCCTTCGCGCCCGTTGCGCGGATGGAGTCCGTTCGTCTTCTCCTCGCGGCGGCGGCCCGGGGAGGGATGGCGCATGCACCACATGGACGTCAAGTGCGCCTTCCTCAACGGTGACTTGAAGGAAGAAGTCTACGTCCGCCCGGCCCCGGGATTCGTCATCCCGGCAAGGAGAACAAGGTTCTCCGCTGCGCAAGGCTCTCTCACGACTGCGGCGGGCACCACGAGCTTGGAACGACAAGTTGGACTCCACCCTCAAGCGGATGGGGTTTGAGCAAAGCCCTCACGAGGTCGCGCCCTACCGGCGGGGCAAGGGAGACAATGCCCCGCTCGTAGGCGTCTCGCCGACGACTTGGTGATCACCGGCAAAGAAGGAAGAAGAGGTGGAAGCGTTCAAGGCGAAGATGAAGGCCACCTTCCGGATGAGCGACTTGGGGCCCCTCTCCTTCTACACGGGGATCGAGGTCCACCAGACGACTCGGCATCTCTCTTTCGTCGGGCCGCCTACGCCAAAGCGCATCGTCGAGCCGGGCGGCCTCACCGGTTGCAACCCGACGCACACTCCCATGGAGGAGAGGCGGCGAGCCGCAAGAGCACGGCAAAGGAGGTTGACGCCACCGAGTACCGGCGCAGATCGTGGTCGCCTTCGCTACCTCGTCCACACGCGGGCGAGACCTCGCGTTCGCCCGTGGGCTACGTCGGTCGGTTCATGGAGCGGCCGACGACGGCGCATCGGCGGCCGTGAAGAGATCCTCCGCTACATTGCGGGCACCTCGACTACGGCTTGCACTACCCGAGGAGCCCCCGCGCGGAGCACTTCATCGGCTCGGCCCGGCAGCGACCTCGCCCGGCGACATCGACAACGGCAAGAAGAGCACTACCGGACGCTCTTCTTCCTCGGGAAGTGCCCCGTCACCGGCGGTCGGTCAAGCGGCCAGTGGTGGCCCCGTCCATTTGAGGGGGATACATCGCTGCTACTACCGCCGACACGGCCTTGTGGGCGGCTCGGCCGGCCGGGCGATCTCCTTGGCAAGGATGCACGTGAGGCGGTGGAGCTCGGGGTGGATGCTAAGTCCGCCTTGGCCTTGGCAAAGAACCCCCCGTCTTCCACGGCGCAGCAAGCACATCCGCATCAAGTACCACTTCATCCGGAGCTGCTTGGAGGAGGGGAGCATCAAGGCCGGCTACATCAGCACCCAGGACCAGCTCACGGATCTCCTCACCAAGTCCCTTGAGCGAGTCAAGTTCGTGGAGATGCGTGCCCGGATTGGGATGACTCAAATTCCCCAGAAGGCACCGCCCAAGGCTTAGGGGGAGAATGACAAAGATAAGCCTTGGTCTTATCTACTTAGGATACTATCTAGAGTAGTTAGTGGCTCTTTGTGTCAGCACTTATCCTAATGGCATCTTACTTTAGCATCTTAGTATATGCTTAGCTTTCTTACATTGCAAGGAACCTATCCTATATGTATGCAATAGCCAGCCCATGTTAGGGTGTGGCAAAGTAATGGAAACTAGTCCCAAAATATCTCTTTGCCTCCAACACTTATGTCTGAACCATAATAGAATGCAGAACACAAATTTGTACAGGTAGATATCTACCTGCTTAACTTCAAAACTTGTGCGATCAAATCCAGGAACTGAAATTTCTCGAAACATCTTCATTTCAGGGATTGTAGGTTCTAAGTTACACCTGAAAATAATGCCCGGGGAAAGAAAGCTTGTGAAGCCAATAAATACTTCCTTGTCTTCCCGTCTACATGAGATCTCTGAAACAGCACCAATCTCCAGAGGCAACTGATGAATAAAGTTTCCAGTTCTAAGGTCTCTTATCTGCAGAATATGCTTAACATCTGACATATAACACACCAACAGTTGGTTATTGTTAACGGCGTTGGCTGACTCAAGCACGTCTTTTTCATGCTCTGGAAGAACATCAGTCCACAGCTCTGGGTTTTTTATATTTACCCTTACCAGCTTATTCTTAGGGGCACTTTTATTGGTCAAAAATGTAAATTCATCACCATCATTGGCCACAACATCATATTGAGCATCAAAATTGTCAATAAGCTTGACAAATGGAAGTAAATCCTGTGTCTCTCTGAAGCCCTCTATTCCTTGGGGAAGAGAAGAAATTTCACAATAGTATAATTTGTTGACAGGGTCGCAACCTTCATAGATGCCCAATATGATGTACTGTCAAAAGCACAATGTCAGAATTTTTTCTATGCAATCAAAACAACTTTGAAAAGGTTCAATCATTAAAGATGAAAATATTTGTTAGTAGTCCCTCTGTTCTTCCAAATCAACATGCAAACTACATATGATTTTTACTTTTATTACAAGATCCTTGTAAAAATGACATGAGCAAGAGTGAGTTACCTTTCCATCTTCAGTGACTGAGGCACCAAAGGAATACTTTGGGTGTTCAGGATCTTTCCAGCACAATATATCCTCTGATTGATCAGATCCCAAAACATGGTAATATATCTGATGATTAAGATTGATGTTTGTCTCAGTTCCAGCATCCACTTCCCCTCCTCTACAGAAACAAGTGAGGAAAAAAAAACACATAATGGGGATGGGACAATCTAAACACAACATATGATGCTGCTCAAAGTGCTTCAGAGCAAACAGATATCAGACCAATTCAAACCAGAAAACTTAAAAGAGGGATTATTTACAGATGAGGGTGAGAAGCCATGGAGATATTTAACAACAGACAAGCTTAGGTGCTAATTTTAACATTAAATATTTGTGAAAAGTCTATTCGAAATTGGCTAGTAACAAATCTTTGACTTTGCTTGACTATTCTCAAGGCGAATAAATTAGATATGAAAGAGATTAATAGAAGTACAAGAATTAGCCACAGAGAGTTACTAGCTTACTCTGTCTATGTACTACTGTCACATAGTCCCAGAGCTGAGGACAGGTGGCAATCCACATGAAGTGACGGAGAGGTGTGCAAATGCCAAAATGAGCATTGTTTTTGCAGGAGAGCTGCATATATTTGTATTGAAGAGAGAGATACTCACCCCCAAAGGTACCCAAACTCACAATTAAGCAATGCCAAAAGAACTAGAAACTGGATAATCAAGCTATCCATGCAGAGAAGAAATATATATTAAAATGAATTAGAACTTTTTCAACCAATTTGAGAGCAAAAGATAAGCCCGTTGGATCCATATCATAGCCAGAAATTCACATGGAGTTGTGACACAGCCAGAACATGTGTCCAAGCAACAACAGGTCATACATTATTGCATTCAAACAGGGCCTGAGTTGCTAAGTTTTGTTAAACCGAATGCTAATAGAGAACTCTCCTCCAAGAGAACTCTTATGTTTTCCTTTGGTGATTGCAGAGCTAGCATTCAGATCAAGGTGAGGCTAGCAAAGTGAATAACAGAGAACACTATATCTAAGTGTATACTCCCTCCGTCCGGTAAAGACAGCAATTGTAGGGCTGGGTGCGGATTTTAATGGAACTGTGAAATTACCAAAATACCCTTGGGTACAGTTAATTGACCAGCTGCCCATCAGACTTGCTGCGCTTGCTGCGCACGTGCTTCCCTAGAGAGAATACTCTAGATTGGCTACGTGTCCTGCTGTGGAGGAATAGTGAGGGGCCACGAGTCTGGATGTTGCATGTCAGGCTGTTGCCAGTTCGTGTAGGCACCCTTGCCAAGTACGGAGTATAGGCTACTTTAGCATTCTTTTTTGGAAAATTTTGAATTTCTAGATTGCACTCTTTACCGGACGGAGGGAGTACATCAATTGCAACATCTTGAATTGCCTTGGGTTGTCTTTTAACTATTTTCTTCATATTGCATTAACGCAAGCCTTTTACTCCCAAGTAATCTGGGCTTTGTCACATTGCATTAGATATCAATAAGGGAAATTCATACTATCAGAGTAACAGGCTACTGGAAAAAGAAGTTGCTAGTTGAAGATAAAGGAAAAATCCATAGGCCTACCTAGGTGCTGGATACCGACCATAGAAAAAACCTTTCCCGTCATGAGTCCAGCTGATAGATGAGAACTTTACCTGCATCCAGCAATAGAAAAAACTTGGCTTAGAAGAACCAAGAAGCACTGTTGTAGCACAAAGGAAAACTAAGCCTTTGGGAGTCTAGTGGCAAGTTGCAATACCCAGGACAGTTTATCAGGCATAGGCTGCTTGTTAGTGATGCTCATCACATAAATAGAGACCCAATCACTACCACTTTCACTTAGCCCATAAGCAATGTAGTTTCCATCCTTGCTAATAGAATATGTTGAAAGAGCAACTGTTCCATCCTTGCTTAGAGTATTTGGATCCAAAAGAACCTCTGCCTCCCCGTCCAAATCATCCTGCAATGTCCACATAGCATATAGCACATATAGACCCCATTAGTCTCACCATAAGGATACTAACAATTAGAACAATTTGCATTGGGCTCAACAATTTTAACACCACTACAATCAGATAAGCTAAAGAAAGGTTTTTTTAAGAATGCCAAGATCTCAGTCCTCATTGGCTCATCTCCTCAGCTACAGTGCACCACTCTGGTCCACCATATTTAAATCTGTAGTCCTAACCCTTGGTATCAAATCAGTTTTTGGCTATCTTTCCACCATGTCAAGTGGTAAGGATTCGACTTAAAGGACATAAACATTCAACATGATGATAAGAAAAACATTATAGTGGCCACCTCCAACCAACAAGACAAATATAATGCTACCTCAAAAAAAACATCCCCATATCACCCATCAGGGATCATCATCGATTGGGACCAAGCCATCCACAGATGGGACTCCTGGTGCTCTTTTCTTTTTGCATTCCTACTGCTCCTTGTTCATGCCCGATGACAAGCCACGACGCAATACCTCATACAGGTGGTGGACGTGGCTCACACCATTAGCTCCAAACATGATGACACATGACAGAATACTCTTTTTTAGTTAATGTTTGAATGTTTTGATGGTATTTCGTGTAGTTCTTTCGATGGTGTATTTTTTAAATCCCGTGAGCTTTATGAAACCAATTTTCCCTATGGCTAATTGTGAACGGTTTCAATAGTTGAATGGACAGTCTAGTTTCAGAGTTTCATAGTCAAAAGCGAACTCTGGCTGGCAATAGTTGGATGGCCAAAAATAGACTTATCCCTAAGAAATGTAGCTTGATTTTTCTTAAGTGATCCAATCAAATAATGCCCGATACCGTGCGGCGTGGTGCTCCACTCCAGTGAAGTACACGCATACCTGCATGTAGAGCACGCTCTGAGCCTGGAGACCGGAGTTGTGGAAGTGGAAGTATTTGTTCCCGCGGCGGAACGGCGCGGCGTGGCGGGGTGGTCGAATAGCCGCGTGACCTCGCGGCGCAGGTTCTCCCTGTCGGGGCACCCGGCGAGCACCGTCTCCGCCAGCTCCGCCTGCCGCGCCACGAACTCCTTCGTCTCCTCCGAGTCCGGGTCCTCCAGCCTGCGCGGCGCAAGGAATTTTAACCATAAAGCAAGAGAAACTTGGCTACACATTGAGCGCGCGCGGTGCTTACCAGCGATAGGGATCCGCGATTCGGACGCCGTGGTAGTCGTCGAAGACGGAATCGTCACGGCGGGCCGGCGGGTACGCGAGGCGGGCGGCGGTGTCGCCGGCTACGGAGCCCATGGCAGCGCGCGGGAGGAGCGAGAGGCGGCGGGGGCGAGGCGGCGGCGGCGAGAGGACAAATGGTCTGAGAGGACGTCGTGGAAGGAGCAGCCGGAGGGGAACAGATTTATGCGCGAGAAGCATTGGCGGCTGGGCTGGGCGGCTGGGTGGGGACCCCTCCTGACTATGGGTGGACAGTTAGGCAATGTAAGCGATAAAACGTGTTGATATTTGGGGAGTAAAATACACTGATGAATGCACAAACTATTGTATGCCTACCAAAATGCTCAAACTAAAAACATATCATTTAGGTACTTGATCTATCTACTTGATCCATAACAGTACAAACTCGGAGAACGCAACTACAGGTGCTTACGTGGACATGCTATTTTTGCACTCCTTTGCCCCCCCTCTCCTCCCTCTTTCTTTTCTCTCCCTCCTTTTCTCTCCTGGCCGCAGACCACATGCAGCTCAAAATTATCATGTAATGCATGTTGGGATGTGAGCTTCAAGCTCCAAAATTATCATGTAATGCATGTTGGCTGCAAGCACCAAAACGTGATGTAATGGATGCTATTTTAGTCAATATATGTCACTGATGTTAACTTAGGTGTTGTAGTTAAATGCTTTGTCTCATTATTGTATTACTTTTGCTCAAATACTCAGTTTGAAATCAGTATATATATCATCGGGTTGGTTGTTGTGGTCTCCTTTGTCCACATCGATTTTGGGCGGGGGTGTTTTTTAAAAAAAACAAGGTGTTGTGGCCTCCTTTATCCACCATGGCACCTCCATGTTGGTTTGTTGTAGTGTGTGTGACCATATTTGTACCATTGCATATCCAAACTTGTAGTTTAAGTACCTAAATGCTACATTTTTTTGTTTGAGTACCTATTTGAGAGGTGCACAATAGTTTAGGTACCACATGTGCATTTTACTCATATTTGGGGTACAAACTCTACACGATAGTGTACATGTTACTAGTTGTTAGTGAACACTTTATCTTGTCTTTAGCATATTATTATCATTTACACTATTATTTTTCACTTTATTGCAAATTTTCAGTCTTTCACTTTTAGATATTGCATATATCGGCACCTTATCTTGCTTTAGCATATTATCATCTACCTTATCTTTCACTTTAATTGTTGCAATCTTATGTCTATTTTTAATCTTCCACTTTATTGCAATATGTCAACACCTTATCTTGATTTAGCATATTATCATTCACCTTAACTTTCATTTGTAGTTGTTGCAATCTTATGTCTACTTTCAATCTTGCACTTTGTTGCAATATGTCGGCGACACCTTATCTTGCTTTAGCATCTTACCATATTATCTTTCACATTAGTTGTTGCAATCATACCTCTACTTTTAGTCTTCCACTTTAGTTTTGGATTTGGAAAAAGTCTACTTCACCCCCAAACTATTGGGGGTGGGCTACTTTACCCCCTCACCTTTGAAACCAGTCATTCTAACCCCCTCACCTTTCTAAAACCGTTTAAATAACACCCTAGATGGTTTTGGATAGCGGTTTGCTTCTGATAAAACCATGGGCCCACATGCCGACCACACAATCCCTTCTCTGTTTCCTACTCCATCCCGGGCGCCCCCCTCTCTCCACTTCCCTCTCCCCACCGCCGGCGCCCCCTCTCCTCTCCCCGCACTCTCTGTGCCTCCCTCTCCCTCACGACGCTGTGGCCTCGTGGCGCGGCAGAGGGCCGGGCGCCTTGGCGAGGCGGGGCGCAACTGGCCGGGGTGGCGGCGCCTCCTCCCGAGCTCCCCTTCCCCGTCGCCTTGCCTTCTCTCTGTCCGCCTCCTCGCGGTGCCCGGGTCGCCGAGGAGCAGACGGACGGCGCATCCGGCCGGCTGGCCGGAGGCGAGTGTCAACCTCGGCGCGGCGCTGGGAGCTCCACCTCGCAAGCTCGAGCCCCAACCCGGGCCCCCAAGTGCGGTGCGGGGGAGCTCCGCCCGGCCGCCGGCGATGGGCGAAGCTCGAACCCAGCCCCTTGGCGCGGGCGAGGCTCAAGCCCCCCCCAACACACAGCGCGAGGGGGAAGGAGACTGAGAAGGGACTGTGTGGCTGACATGTGGGCCCCATGGTTTTACTGTAGCAAACCGCTTTCCAAAACCATCCAGGGTGTTATTTGAACGGTTTTAGAAAGGTGAGGGGGTAGAATGACCGGTTTCAAAGGTGAGGGGAGTAGCCCACCCCCAATAGTTTGGGGGTGAAGTAGACATTTTCCCTTTAGTGTTTGCAATCATATCTCTAATTTCAGTGTTAACCACTTATCTTATATGATGTAAAAACTCACCATAGTTAGAGTGGTTAAACGATAGAGAAAACCTCCTAAAAATCTTTGTCTTCCAACCACCAACCGGCGCATAGAGGCACCGCTACTGCCTGCAGTAGCAACAGCTATACACAAGGACTACCGTGAGGTGCGTAACGTTACTACGGAGGCGGCGGCTGCACGGGCGCCCGAGACAGCCAGGTAGGTGGCGACTGTGACCCCGACGCATTGTCGACTATTGTGTTGCCCTACACACGATGATGAAGCATCCTAAAGGTTCACGTAACCCTCATAGGCACCGAAACCTCTCACCACCGCCGGAGTTACATCGTGGACGCCATGGTCGGCACGAGTCACCTACAATTGTTCAAACCGTTGTCAAGGACTCTGGTGGGAGCACGCCATGAACCATGCACACAAAGACCAACTACAATGGTAGGGACGTCTGCCAACGCCGGTATAGTCGCTACGTTGGAGATAACACCGCCCGCTCTAGGCAAGCATAAATCGTCGCACCGGTACCGGGCATCGTGCATGGTCCAAGGCAGCGACATGCGTCACATCGGCGGGATCCAGCTATAGATGTACAAACGGCCCGCGACACGGGCCCGGTCCGAGGCCCGTGATTTGGCCGGTACGAGCACGGCCCGGTCCGGTGTGTGCGGGCCCGCGGGCGGCACGGCCCGGTGAGAAAGGCGGCCCGATGGTGGCCCGTTGAATTAAGCATTTTAGAATTTGGCCCAAGATTAGAATTTGGCCCGGATGAGGTGCCCCCGAAGCTTCTCCGTTCTCTCCCCCACGGTCCCGGTCCCCCACCCGACCCCCACGCTCTCTCCCACGGTCCGACGGTAGCGCGGCGGTGCCCCAGCTTCTCGCCCTCTCCTCCTCGCCCACAGAGCTCGGCATGCACCCCCCGGCGGAGGCGCCCGCCGGCGGAGGCGTAGCGGCCCGGCGCGCGGCGGCGGCCAGCGGCGGCAACCCGCACGGCGGGCGCCCGGCCGCGCGGGCGCGGCGCGGCGCCGGCCAGCGGCGGAGGGCGCCAGCCGCGGCGGCATCCAACGCGGAGGCGCGCCCAGCCTTGGGCGGCGGCAGAGGCCGATCTTGGCGACGTCCTCCCTCGGGGGCCGGCCGCGTGGCCCGGCCGGCCCATGGCCCGGTCAAATGGCCCACGGACCGGGCCATGGGCCGGGACGCGGGCATGGTGGAGGCACGGCCCGGTGTGGCCCGCGGCCAGGCCAGCCCGGCCCGGAGCGGGCCACGGGCCGCACGGCCGCCGTTGGACATCTATAGATCCGGCTAGGCGACAACTCGGCCCGGTCGGCGGTGCGAGGCAAAGGCGGCGGGGGCTCGGCCGCTTCTTTGGTCTTGGCACCGCACGCGAGGTGCGATCGCGTCTAGTCGCGCGGCGGCGGTGAGTCCGGTGCTTTCGGGGATGGAAGCTGGGGCCTCGGTGGCGGCGAGCGGGATGACGACCGATGCGTCTAGTCGCGGTGACCAAACGCGTCACAGTGCAATTTTCGTGTTGTCGCGAACCTTCTTTGTGTAACCCCATCGACGCCGCTGCCACTAGTGCGGGATGGACCTCTATTTCGGGGTTCGAAACCCCATCTACTCCGGGTAATGCTACCGGAATAGGGGTTGGGGGAGTAAAGGGTTTGGAACCTGAAATAGAGGTGCGATATAGCTTTTTACTACGGGTTTGAAACACATGAAAAATATGTAACCTAAAATTGGAACCACTTTTCACTTCCCGCCATTCTTTGTGCACAACTTTCTTTTATTTTAAAGAATTTCTTAAAATGCAATTATAGTTGCTTTTGCTTTATGGCATACATGAAAAATATGTAACCTAAAATTGTTTATGTTTTTTTATAGATTAGTGAATACAATGTAATTAATAATCACTATTTCATTAATGCAAAAATGTTGCCTTCAACTAAAATAATGAAATGTATTGTTTTTGTCGAAAAAATTGTTTTCACATCATTTCTATTCGTGGGTGCACTCCGTTCAACATACAATTCAAAGATGAAGTTGCGCGGAATTTCAATTAAATTGAAAAAATAGTACCAAACCAGTTTGGAGCTATACTTTCCAAACTCTTTGTCAAATGCAAAAATGACCTAAATAACCTTGGTAGATCTTGATGAATTGTGAATTTTTGGTATTCATGACTTTTCATTTTGACACCATTTAGGTTTCGAAAAACTAAGAATTCTGTAAAAGTTTTTGTAATTCTAAATTTGAATGGTTCAAAATTTGTCATATCCAAAAATGTCCAATATATAGAGTGTGGATCTTGAAGAGTTAAACAAACGTGGTATTCATGACTTTTCAATTTGAAACCATCTAGTGTCCAAAAAGTAGTTCGAACCTGTCTTCATTTAAAAATTCAAAAATTTGACTTAAAAAAACCTGGTCAAACAGAGCACGAAGTGACCTTGTTCGAAAACTTTTGGATACATAGGTGTTACAAATCATCAAGATCTACAATGTTTATATAGGACATTTTTGTATTCGAAAAAGTGTTAGTTTACACTAGTCAAATTTGTAATTAAGTGAAAGCATATTTTAAATCTTATAGACTACTAAAGTATGATTTCCATAGCTGAAAACACATTCACTGAAGACGCTAAGGTTGGAATGAGAACATTAAGAATCCTCGAGGTCCTTGCTACAAAATGGTGGCGAATGGTGTAAAAGTGAATGTCGAAAAACATCTAATCTAGGTCTGAAAGTTCAACCGGGAGTAGAAGTTTAGATTTACTCCAGGGTTGGTGCCCTCACTTTCGAGAGAAGACCTCTACTCCCGGTTTGAATCGACAACCTGGGAGTAAAGGCAGTTGGAGACTCCAACCTGGAGTAGAGGTCCCCGCTCACGTGGGTGGGGTGGACGGGCTGTGGTGGGGGTTCTACTCGCAGTTGGAGACTTCAACTCCAGGGCACAAAAAATACCGAGAGTAACCACGAAAATGACCTCCGGAATAGAAGTCTATTGTGTAGCAGTGCGTTGCCGTGAGTCTATGGCATGAGTCTGGTCGAACATTAACACGAGCACGAGCAGCCGACTCATCGGACGGCAGGGGTTCAACGCAGCTGGACTCGTCGAACCTTGGAGGCCGTGGGCGTGGGGACAGGCTAAATCAGGCCGATTCACGCTCCCCCGTGCTGCTTTTGAGTGTGCACGGGATCATTGAGGGCGCGCTGGAGCGGCTGAGCGAGGCCCCTCGAAACGACTTATTTCAGAATTTCGGCCTACGAAGAAATAAAATTTAATGATTTAATCAAATTTTTTTGAATTTCTTAACTGAGTTAGACCAAGGGTTGATTTCAGAATTTAATGTTTTCTTTTTGCAAAATGAATAGAACCACACATGGAGCCACTGATGCTTAGATCCCTACGGTGCAAGCAAACAGGAGTGGGTTTTAATAATCCTGATGTATGTGCATAACAGTCTAACATGAAAACATGTGCTAATGCAAACCAAACAAGCAGTTTATAACATCAAAATGATTGTAAAATACTGCAACACGATCTAATGCCACATGGCCACAATTACGAAGTGCTCTTTTAGTCATGTACATTGCAATGGGGGCAGATAATTGTAGATTGTAGGTTCATCCGAACCACCGTTCCTGCAGATAACATTGTTAGGTTGATCTCAAAGGGACCCAGCCCAACGGCTGGCCTATTCCCTTGGTTAGCCCTGATCGGGGCATCTAACCCTAATGGTTAGTGGGCTCCCGTCGCACTGCGCTAATAAATAGAGGTGGGGGACTAGCGGCACCGAACACGAGAGTTAACGCGAGTTAGACCGCCGTCACTTCCCCACCGTCATTCCCGACGACTCCACCGACCGGAGAGCGCAGCCAGCGGCGGGAAGTACCACTACCGCCGTACCGAAGTGAGCATTACATGTTAATTGTTTTTTGTAATGTTGTTATTTTTGACCAACGTCAATGATAGCAATATTGCAATTTGATTGAGAAGCTAAGTTTTTCAAGCACAAGTAATTTTGTAATGTTGTTATTTTTACCAACGTCAATAATAGCAATATTACAATTTGCAAGTTTACAAGATTGAAGCGAGTTATTTGTATATCTTGATTTTGACCAACGTTAAATTAAGATATGCAATTATTTTTAGTTTAAGTATTGATGTTCTGATAATTTTTCAGATCTCAAAGCAAAGATCCAGAAACTCACATCCATGAAGTATTATGGAGGGGGTGTGAGAGATCATATCTTGAGCATGAGCACTATGGCAGCCGAGTTACCACTACAAGATGGTTTTCTCATCCACTTGGCCCTAAAGTCACTTCCTAAAGAGTTTGCCACTTTTTGTTGTTAATTACAACACACAGCTAGACGAGTGGGATTTAGAAAAGGTCATTGCCATGTGTATGCAAGAAGAAGAAAGGCTGAAGAATTCAAAGAAGAATAAGAAAAGATAAAGGAGGCCACTGTTGTTGAAGCACAGGATGAAGCTATAGAAGATTTTTCTTTAGTTTTAAGCTAGTGGTCTTATACTTAAGTTGCATAAGTTTCCTCCCTGAGCTAGAAATTTGATTTCAGTTTAAAGATTGTTAAATTATGGTTTAGAATGCCATATCATTTTCGCAAGTTTATTGTAAGCTACAGTTTAAATTCTAGTTATTTTGCACTAACGTGTAAATAATTAGAAAGCAAGAAAAAGAAAGAGATTTGAATGAGAATGCATTATTTGTTAATGCAAGCAAGACAAGAAAGAGAATTGATTCCTCATCGAAATTATGGTATTGTTGTTAAGACCATATTTCGAGGGGAGAGAAAAGAACGCTTACGCAAAAAGAATCAATCCTCCCACCACTAGAATTTTTTTTCGGTGTTAGCAAGAAAGGAGCTAAGCGGCCCTAGAATTGATTCACAAGAACATCTGTGGATTTTTTCTAGTAACATTTGTGGATGGTTTTTGATTTCCTTCATCACATTTACAGATGTCTACTCTCGACGTTCGGAAGTGTAAGATAAACTTAAGATATTCAAAGCTAAGTCGATCGAAAAGATCAAGGTAGTAAGATCGGGATGTGGGGAGTATTGTCGGCATACCCCTTATGGATAGTTTTCTAGACCTATTTGCGGGGGTACCTTACGGAACCCGCATAGTTGCACGATTCTCCACGCCGGGGAGCCTCGGAAGAATGAATAGCAAAAAGACATAAAGCAAGATTAGCTATTCTACGTTGCGGTTAACTTGTGGATAGAGGTGTTAAAAACCACTATTCACATACCTAATTGTGCGACAAGCAAGTCGGTGTGCAAAACACCACATGAGTTGAGAACAGGCAAAGAACCCTTACTCCATTATATGAGAGTTTTGGGATCCCCAGAGAGGCGAAAAGCATTTAACCCAAACAAATATAAAGCTAGATCCAAAAATAGTAAGTTGCCATTTCATTGGCTATCAAGAGAAATCAAAGGGATATCATTCTAGTTATCCATACAAGAGCACCAAGTTTGTAGAATCAAGACATTTTAGTTTTCTAAAGCAATAGATGATCGGGGGAGCACGGTAGCACAAGAAAGTAACCTTGAGGAGAAGCGGCATTACGTGCCTACTCGATGGTGCAAGAGCCTATTTATGCTACCTGTTGTTGTTGGATCCACATCACAGGACACTGTGGTTGCGGCACCTGCTGAATGTTCACCTATTGGCAATTGCGACCAGTAATTCGGAACCTGTCCTTTAGGAGCCGAGTGAAGCCGTTGTCGCGTAAGAGCAGCAGTAGCCTCAAAATGAATAGCCCCAAGTGGACAAAATGCTAGCCTTCTCGCGGAACCGCAAAGAGCTAGAAAATCTTCAATTTCGGATGACCGCATTGTCTATGAATGCGAAGAGGTTCGAGATAGAGGGTGATCCCGTTCATTTGAAGAAGCCATGAGAAGCGCCAAAGCATCTAAGTGGCATAAAGCCATGGAAGATGAATTGAGATTCATGAGCACTAGTAAAGTTTGAGAACGAAAGACATTCCTAATGGAGCCAAAACAAGTAGATTACAAATGAGTCTACATGGTGAAATGTGACTCCAAAGGGAATGTAGAAAGGTTTAAGGCGCGACTTGTGGCAAAGGGGTTTACCCAAAGAGAAGAGAGCAAGGATCCTTTCAGGATCACAATGGCCCTAAGAGCGCAGTTTGATCGAGAATTACATCAAATGGATGTAAAGACAACATTCCTAAATGAAGACTTAGAAGAAAAGAATACATGGCACGATCGAAAGGTACGTTTTGTTGTGTAAGATAAAGAAAGAACAGGATGTTGCCTAAAGAAATATGTCTATGGACTAAAGCAAGCATCTAAACAATGGAATTTGAAGTTTGATCAGATGATCAAAAGTTTTGGGTTTTAAAGACAAGTTGAGGACAATTGCATGTATGCAAAGCTTAAGAATGGGAAATACTTTTTCCTAATACTGTATGTGGATGACATTCTACTAGCAAGTAGTGATGTTGCTCTAGCTGCGAGAAACTAAAAGGGTATTGTCCTCAAGTTCAGATATGAAAGATATTGGTGAAGCCTATTTTGTTTTGGGCATAGAAACTCACCGAGATAGAAGTAAAGGGGTATTGGGTTTTGTCCCAAAAGCCATATATAGAAAAGTTTTGAAGAAATTCAATATGTATAAGTACATTTCTTCACCTGCTCCTATTGTCAAAAAGTGACAAATATGGGGGCATCAATGTCCCAAAGAATGAGTTTGAATGCGATCGCATGAAAGCGATTTCATACCACTTGTAACGAAATGATTTTTTGCGCGTGATGTCGGTTTTTTTTCGTGTCGGGCACACGGTTTGCCCGCCACGCCAAAATTCCCGCCACTTTCGGTTTTTATTTTCCGTGGCGGCCATTTTTTACTCACCACGGAAAATTAATTTTGCGTGGCGGGCACCTTAACGCGCCCGCCATGTAAAATACACTATTTTACGTGGCGGGCATGTTAAGGTGCCCGCCACGCAAAAAAATAAATTTTCCGTGGCGGGCGGTTTTAAAAAGCCCATCACGGAAACAAAGCAAGCCCAAAAGCCCGAGGCGAGGCCCAATCGGATAGCCACCTATATAATAAGAAGTTAGGGTTTCGATGCTCCATCTCCCTCACTTCTCTCCACCCGCCCACATCACTTTCTCTCCCTCACTTTCTCTACCTCTCCTCTCCTTCCCGCGAGGCGACGCGAGGCTGGCCACGGCGACCGCGGCGCGATGGCGGCACGTTGGGCCACGGCGCGGGGGATCGGCGGCCCGCGGCGCGCGGCGGCCTACGACTTGGCGAGCAAGGCGGGCCCGGCGGGCGCGCGGCGGCCACCCGCAGGCGCGGGGGGATCGGTGGCGTGCGGCCGCGGACGGCGAGGCGGACGCCCTGGCGGCGACGCAAAGGCGGCCTACGATTTCGGCAGCTGGATCCCTCTACCCGGCGGCGATGCGGACTGGATCAACCTCGGCGGCGACGGAACCGGCCTCCGGTGGCGGATCGACCTCGGCAGCGGATCCCTCTCCCGGCGGTGATGCGGACCCGGATCGACCTCAACGGCGGCGGAACGGCCTCCCACCGACATATCCGGCCTCGCTTCCCGATCTGCGGCGGGGACGACCCTCTTGGCGTTCGATCCGGCGCGCGACCCTCCCGGGGTGGATGCGGCGTGGCCTCCGGCGGGCGCGGTGGGATCCGGCGGCCGGATACGGGTCACCGGCGGGCGGCGGTGCTCGGCGGCGGTGGTGGGGGCACTGCAACCCTAGATGGCCTCGGCGGGCCCGCGTGATGGGGCTCGGCGGGCCTGTCTAGGGTTTTTATTTATTTTATTTTTTTGGCGTGGCGGGCATCCTAATCTGCCCGCCACGCCAAAATCGGCTAAGCATGGCGGGCATCGTAGCCCGCCACGGTTAATCACGCGATTAATCGTGACCTTTGGTTGGTGACGGGCGGTTGTGCCCGCCACGCAAAACCAAAAATCGACCGCTACGAAAAACGTTTTAGGTACTAGTGTACGCTTTAGTTGTTGAAAGTTTACAGTATAAGCAATATGCACATGACCAAACCTAGTTTTGTAACCAAGCTGCTTAGCAGATATCAAAGTAATCCTAGTATGGAACACTGAAGTCTAGTAAAGAAAGTCCTGAAATACTATGTAAGGTATGACGGGCTCATACAGATCTGGACACCTACAGATGGTAGGATATTCAGATTCTGAGTACGCGAGAAATGAAAGAAAGTTCAAGTCAGGGTACCCATCTATTCGCGCAAGGAGCCATAAGTCAAGTGAGTTGGGACAGGTGAATTGGCATAAGAAATATATACCCAGTTTAAAGGTGGTTGATAGCATCAATGAACCACTAAAGTTGTATTATGACAACGAGCCAGCAGTATTATATCCTCACAACAATAAGTCAAGCAAGGCCACCAAGAATATTGACACAAAGTTTTGTTGTGAAATATAAAATCTAGGATCACGCCATAAGTTTTGAAGAACATAAGCACGTAAAGATGCTAGCGGATCCGATTACAAAAGGCTTCTTGCCCAACATGTTCGAGAGAACATGTAACCGTATGGGTTTAAGGGAAAGCCCGTGATTCCCGGATAGCAAGGGGCCCAAGGCGAGAATTCATCTCTAAAACGAAAAGGTGCTTGTAGTCGCCGAGTCTAACGATTATGATCGTGACGACGAAACATGCTCAATGCATCGTTTTGTAAAGGGGTGGGTTAACGGCGTAAGGCGATAGATGAGATCAAGGGGAGAATGTTAGGTTGATCTCAAAGGGGTCCGACAACGGCTGGCCCAATCCCCTTGGTCGACCACGATCGGGGGCATCTAACCCTAATGGTTAGTGGGCCCCGTCACCTTCAAGCTAATAAATAGAGGTGGGGGACCAGCGGCACCGAACACGAGAGTTAACGCGAGTTAGACCGCCGCCACTTCCCCACCGTCATTCCCCGAGGAGTCCACCGATCGGAGAGCGCAGCCAGCGGCGGAAGTACCACTACCGATTCGAGGCGCACCGGCGGCGGGAAGTACCACTACCGCCGCCGTGCGAAGTGAAGACCGCGACACGGGATGAACTCCGGTTACATTCTTTCACCTTTTACTATTGGTAGTTGATTAAGTAGATTAGTTAATATAATCTAGAATTACTACTTGTCATTACTCTTGTTTATCGTTGTTCCCTAATCCGATTTACTGCTAGAAAGATCCTCTAATTCTATCAAACATATCATCTCAGGCAAAAGAAGCAATAATCATAAGATAAACCATTGTCCAATAACACCAAAGGAATGAGGCATATATCCTGCACTCTTGTGAAACTAGCAGTAACCCCGACGCAAACTGCGCGGGCTAGAGTTTGGTTATGAAAATAGTAGAATACATTAAACCCCACACTATCCCTGATGATGGTCGTCGACATTTCAGAGATAGATTGGGGATGTTGGAGGGAGTGGGTACCGGCGAAGAAACTGTTTGATGAATAATGTACCAATATAAGAAACTTCATTGAGGAATATGTCCCGATCATTGCTGCTATGCTGAAAATCAAGGAAAAAATGTTAGCAACATCTAATGGAGATAGTTTTCCTCTATGAGTACAACAAACAAGGAGGCGCGGTTCGCCGCATGTAGTGAAGCACCGCTTTATGGCAATTTTTTTTTTTTTGAGCGTGCATTGCGCCGCGTCTTTGCATTAAGGGAAATCGAGTTTATGATTACATCCTACTTACTCTTTGGCGAGATGCCATCAAGTAAGAAGTTTATGACAATTAAAATGTTCATTAGTTATATGTCTAGCAATATCGTTAGGAGAGGAGGAAACATTTCGCAAAACATTATGGCTTGAGAGATTTTATGGGAATGGCAAGTATGATCTTCTCATTGTCAGAGAGAGAACTAACGAAAAAGGTACAGGAAAGTATAAATGCTTGAAATGTTATGAACTCCTAGATTTTAGCAAGAATAAAATCACTGCTGCTGCATGACTTTTGTACTTGCAGGATGTTCTCTCTGAAATTTCTGTGCAGCTGAGTCTGTATATATACATTTGAGAATAGGCTTTTTAAGCAATTAAACAATCGTTGGTCAATCTAAGTTTGATTGAGCAGGTCAGATCATTAGAATTAATTTCAACATTTGTGGGGTTGATACCTACAGTAGAATCGATCTATTGGTACACGAAACTTTGAAGAAAGATGTAAGAATAATAATTCAGACTCATATTGGAAGCAAATCAGTTGTGTAACAATTTCGTAAGTCAACTATAACTTAGCACGTACAGACCAATGAATAAAAGGATATATAGTTGTTAACTTAAATTGCAACAACAACCAACGATTCAGTAAAGCATCAATGATAGAAAAACGACCTGGCTAATGTGCAGTTGCAGGCAAAGGCATGGGATCCAAATGTCTATCATTTGTTTGAGGAAAAAATGACCAGGGGGAAATATCTGTAACTACTACTGATTTGGCTAAATCGTGGGCACCTGGATGCTTTGTTCTGTACGATGTCTCTCAAAAGTTGTGAGCAGCACTATGATGCGGAGGAGTAAGCTGAGGCCAACTCACCGAGATGTTCGCCACCGGCGAGTTCAGGACCACCGAGGGTAGTGCCGCCGGTCCATACTCCTGCGTGGCCGTTGGGGAAGCCGTAGGCGACCAGGTTGCACTGCTAGGCCTTGCTGCGGTGGGCTCTACGCCGGTAGGGTTTGCTGGTGCGCGGTCGGCGCCGGCGTGGTGAGCAGCGGCGGCGCCACAACCTTCAGGTGGCGCGGACAGCACACGACAATGGTGGTCGGCTGGGGACGGCACCAGAGGCAGGGGCGGCGCTCGTCCGGGTGTGGGGAAGCGGGCAGATTGCGGTAGGAGAGTCGCCGTGAAGGGGAACCGATGACCCCATGGAAGGTTTTTGGACAACATCCTGGAAGGTTCGTTGAGTCTTGGAAGGCTCGTTGGAAGACGTGACATCGTGGTCGTCAATGCTGAATCATGCGGCCAATAGAAGTAGGTGACGTGGCCTCTTGTGGGATCAAAAAAGGTATACAAAAACAAGAGTACATATAGATGGAAGACGTGATATCGTGGTCGTCAATGCTATCATGCGGCCAATAGAAGTAGGTGACGTGGTCTCTTGTGGGATCAAAAAAGGTATACAAAAACAAGAGTATATATAGATATCGATGAGAACTCAAGAATGTCACAGGTTTACACCATTTTGCATTTTCTGCTAAAAAAATAATTGCAGAGTCAATGAGCCAAAAAGCTCAACAACAAATAAAAATATACCAGCAACCATTAATTCCTATGCGTATGTGTCAAGGGAGAGCACTGGGACATAGAGTCAGATTTAGCAACGATAGTGACGGCACTCAAGAATACCAACGAGGATCGATCTGAGCTAAGGTGGACTATCATGGAAGCAAAAGAACATCTACAATTACTACCTGAATGGAATATTGCAAAGGTCAAGAGGGAGAATAACAAAGTAGCCCCTGAATTAGCTCAATTAGCTAGAAGAAATGTGCATTCTGCTACTTGGTGGAGGCAGGCGCCTGTGTGCGTACATGATCTCCTCAATGATGATTCTAATTTACTGTCTGGTTAATGATATATCTCCCTTTTTCCTCGCAAAAAAAAAAAAGGGAGAGCACTGGGACGGGTCAAAGCAAGCACTAGCACTGGGGTTCCCAGTACATACAGGCACCACACTGCTAACACCAATGGAACATCAGCAAAATGGCAGAGCATATGACATCACGGCAGGGATGCCTGCTGGTTCCAACGCGACTGCTGTGCTTCACCGTGAAAAGAGCTGTGACCACAACCGGGCATGCATATCAGGTGGATGCCTGCCAGATTTTCATGGGCCATCTCATCTAGGACTGCACCAATGAGGTTTGCAAGACAACCAGCATTTACTGTCAATTTCAAAACAAGGCATTGCAGTATCTACGACGTCTTAATTTTTGGAAAACTCATCTCCCTCCACTAACCTCAGGTAGCTCAGATGCATGAAGGCTTCCTTGCAAAGTCTAGTCCCTGGCGATCATCTAGCTGCTACTGGACCTACAGATAAAAGAGAATAATCAAGTGAATGTGATGCACCAATATTTGCGTCAGGTAGCACAAAATGAAGATTCGTTATTCAGACAATACCCCATATTATCTGATGTGTTGTTCGCAGCATCAGTATCACAAGAAAGCTCCTTCTCGACCTTGGTCAAAACTAATGCTATGTATTCCCTCATTGTTGCACAGAAATGAAACTGAGCATTGCTAAAGGTCGGTTGACTCAGCAAATCAAGGAAGAGCGCAGCCTCTTTGATGGCACCCTTCAATACATTGTTTTTGTAATCAGTATCAGTTACAAGACGCTTGCCAGCATAAACAGAAGAAGAAGAAGAAGAAGAAGAACAACAACAACAACACAAGTACTCCCTCCAATCATCTTTATAGGGAATGGTCTCAGTGCCCAAGTTAATCCTTTGACCAACAATTAGTCCCACAATATTTAGGTTATGTACTAATTCCCATTTAAAAGGACACGCTAATGATTAAATTTTGTATCTACCAGTAACATATTATAGGAAGAACTATGGTCGAAGATAAAATTTGCATAGCCAAATTACAGCCTATAAATTTGAACAGAGGGACTATCACATTATTTGGGTAGGGGTAGGAGCATACCACCATGGCACCAGCCGCAGCGACAGATTCTGAACCTTTGGCGAGCATAAGATTCAAGGCAGACTGTCGAATCTTATTGCTGATGGCGACCATTTTGTCGGTGTCATATTTACATTCCAAGAACTTCAACATCAACTCAGCCTCCTTCGCGATACACTTCATTTGGATGGGTAAAAAAAAAAAAGTTACATATGGTCTAATAATTCCTAGAAAATTAGACTAGCCCCTGTTTGGTTGGTCTGTGACAGGTATACCTCCATAGCCACAATTGCAGTAACAGATTGATCACCTCTTGATTTTATCATTTCCTTTTGCTCGGTTCCTGATCTGGATGATCAGTGTGATATCATCAATAGCGAAAATACCAAGGGCTCCCTTGAAAAGCTTGTTCTCCCAATCAAGGCACTGGAAAGCATTATGATTGTTTATGCAATGATGCAAGAGAGTTAATTGGCAACTGAATCAATCAATATAGAATACAAAATACAGAGGCCATGGTTAAGTTAATGCAGAGGCAAGGGAACTTTACCAGTTCAGCTGCAACCTTCAGGGCATCATCTTTAGCAGCAGAGTGTTGTCCCGCTGCAACCTTTAGGGCATCATCTGTAGCAGCAGAGTGTTGTCCAGCTTGACTAGGCTTCTGCTCGGCAGCATTTCGTTTGAAATAGTCCAAAAGGTATTTCTTAAACTCATGCCAACCAACATAACCATCATAGGGCAACAACCTGTTCCATCCCAAGTCATCAAGAAGATCTTGGCATGGGCAACGAAGCAAAGTTAATTAGACCCAAAAGCATCGTAAGCTAAAACTGTAGGGAAAAATACAGCATCCACACTCAACTGACACCTCAAGCAAGCAGGAGCATGTATCATATTGACTTTACAGCACAATAACTAACGATCTCCTTCCAAGATGGGTTGAATACAGCACCAGCAACATGAGGATAGAGGGACTCCAAGAAGAAATGAAGAACGTACCTAAGCGCAGCATCATAAACGACGGCGGCACCATCAGATTACCGACGTTCGACTCCTTCGCGATCTCGGCAAAAACAACGCATCACTGCCGTACGCCTCCTTCAGGGCCTCGGGCCATCCCAACGCATCGGCATCGGCATCGGCACCGGCATCGGTTCGACCTTCGCTTCCACCATCGGCATCCTAGGGTTTCCGTATGCGGCTCGGGGAGACGATAAATAGCGACGCCGTCGGAAGGAGGGAAGCCCAAGTAGGAATAGAATGCGGCCCGTCCGGAAAAGGGGTGCCGTTTGGTCGGCCGGATTAAGCCCGTTCTCTGTGATTTGTTACCGTTACCTGCTGAATCAAGCAGGGATCATATACCTTAAATAAATTTTCAAAAAGCACGAAGCTTGTGCATAAAAATCATTAAATAAAGTGGGCGATTTTAAATATTTAGATAAAATTTGTCAATATTAGCTTAAATTTTCATTATAGAAAAGTGTGCTTTTTTCAAATCTGTTTTCCAAATTAAGTTGATGGGTTTCTTGTGATGTGATGTTTGCTTGGTGCTAGTGTTGTGCGTTTGAGTGTGCCAAGTTCTCGAATGCGATTAGTGCAACAATCTTCTCTCTCTAACCCGTCTTTGTCTTTTTTTTCCACCATCGAATTCCTCGTCTCCCAATTTAAACTCCCAATTTAATTTCTCAAAGTCCTTTATCCCCGGCTCTAAATCACTTCTTTATGGTCAACTTCTATTAATCCTTCACTTAAAACTTTTCGAGAACTTTTTTTCTGCCTTTTCTAGAGCATTATCTCGCTTTTCTGTAAGGTTTTCATTTTTTTCTAGATCCTATCAAATATCTTTTCATGAGCTCCAAATACCTTATTTAGGTTCATCATGCAAAGTGTCTCTCAGAAATTTTCCTAGATTTTTGGAGCTTTTGGAGTAATTTTCCCAGCTTAAATACCAATTACGGTTTTTCTAGAATTATTTTATTTGTGAAATTAAATAATCCCAAAATTATAAAAATACCTCAATTTTTATGTCGGCGAACCCCTCGACGCGTTGGTTCCGTATGCGACCCTTTTTATACACACGCCATCCGTAACTCCATAGATCGGATGTCGAAGTTCAGATCTATAAAACTCCGGCGAACTCTCCCAAGCAAGAGATTTTCGGTCACCGTGTCTCGGCGAAAAAAACCGTTTCCACCACGAGTTAGCTCTCGCCGTTCTCTATAGTGTGGTATACTTGTTTTCTCAAATCCATGCCCGTTTGATCGGTTCCCTAAGTTTATCTTCTCTTTTACGGTGAACTCCATGGACGTCGTTTTTCTCCTTCCTCTCCTAACATCCTGCGCCCTTGGCTCCCACCCTATGGCCTTTTTATTTTATTTTTTTTTTTTTGGGGGTGCTCGTTCACGCCGTATTCACGCCTCACGATCGGCCGGGGTTGAGGAACAGTGCTAGCGCATCTTATTTGTGTGTGTCTTGAATAGCCCCAACAAGCTTTTTTTGACGCCGTTCTTTGGGGAAACAGTTTTGAGTTCACTTCGAATCTATCTTATCCTTTTACCATACTATTTTATCCTTTTATCTCTTTATTCTATTCTATTCTTTTCTTTTTTCATTATGGATTCCACTCCTATCTATCAATATGCAAAACCCCACGGGCGCATGCTTAGAGCCACCGAGAATCTTCACAGCCTATCCTAACATCTGGCTATATATGAGCTACGCCGGCTTTATAAACTTGATTCAGAAACTATCCTTCTCGGGAGAAGGCGATGCCAACCCACACTCACAACTACAAGAGTTTTATCACATCTGTGGATTCCTATACATCGCTGGTATGTTGGATGAAACTTACAATGCAAGGCCTTCCCTTTCTCTTTAACAGGAAGAGCTAGACTTCTGCTTCCCAGAAAATGATGTAACAATGTGACAGTGGGGTGCAGTAGCTTGCTTTGGAGAAATCCTCGAGTAGGTTGTTTGACTGGATGTAGTCTGATATCACAGCGGGAATGGAGCCAAGTTGTGTGTGTTCACAAACCAGTGACAACTGCCAAGTTGGCTCCACTGGGTTTTACCGCTAGTGCGCTAGCCAACTCCAAGCTCAGAAGGTTGAGGGCATCCAAGTTACAACTGGGTCAAGAGAGGCTTAATCAAATTTTAGAGGCTTGAGATCATCCAAATTATATTCATGCTTTCCAACCTTATTATCTTCAGAGCAGGAGGAGTTTTTTTTTTTTTTTTTTTGGACGTTCCAGCATATAACTGGCTTGTATTAATAAGGAGAGTTAGAAATACATGCACTGCTCACGTCACCTCTTTACCTGGTATTTTTTTCTCGAATACGCAAAAACACTTGCGCATCTTTGTATTTAAGAGAAGAGTTTTTACGACCGCGCTTTTGCGCGTTCCTAGGAGTTAGGATATTATATGAAGCGCCACTCCCAAACCTTTCCTCCTAAGAGGATTACTCACGAATTAGACAATCTAGATTGCGCCGCGCGGCAAAAGATCCATGGATCGGCGGTGGTGCTCATCTTGTGGCGCCGTCGCCCGTTGGAATTTTCACGGGCGTGCGAGGTCGGGAAGAGCTCCCGCAACCACTTTCGATTAATGCGAGTCAACGGGGTCATCGCCGAACATGGCCTCGTACTCCTGCTTGGCCTCCACCATCGTTTTCCCCTAAAGCCGTTGAAGCTGTTGTATGACATGGGCTTCCCCTCGCTTGGCGACCGGGATGTTGGCGAGCGGCTCTGCCGCTATCCTCACACTTCTAAGGGGAAGCCCGGACGAGTGGTCAAAGACCTTGGTCCGCAATAGGGGTGTTGCGGGCGTCTGCCGGGGGGTGTGGCAGCCTTCTTGAGCACCCACTGGGCGAACCCCTCGATGCGCCCGTTGAGCGCTGCAACAGCGTCGACATCGCGTGGCGCATCCTAGTCCATCCCGACGTGGCCGGGCAAAGCAAAAGCAAATCCGCCAAGGGCGCCCCCGTGTTGCCGGCTCTGGGTTGGCCATATCAATGGCCTTGTATGTAGGCATAGGGAAGCCTGGTGGCGGCATGCAAAATCCATCGTCGTTGTCCAGCACGTCGTGTTCCTGGGTGGCGGTTGCGGCCAACACGGGGATATCGATCGCTTGCCATGGGTCACCCGCACCATGTGGCGTGACCTCACCATCACCAGCCTCGACGCAGGTGTGCTCGGTGATCCCTGCCCCGCTGGTCGATCGCGGCCACCGCAGGATTCTGCATGTCCATGGCTGGGACCTCCAGACAAGCCGACACCTCCGCTGGTGTAGGCCCAGCCACCCCGCACTAGCGCTTCTCCACATTCATAGGTGGGTGAAGAAGGTCCCAAAGTAGCCCCTTCCAAGGAGGCACCGAGGGCCGCGCAGTGGGTCCTCAAGGATCGTGGCCCAGGAGGTCAAAGTCTGCGAGTCTTGTTGGCTACTAGTGTCGAAGGCGGTGGGGACATCCTTGCTGGCTTCGCGGGGGGCTCTTTGCCGAGCGATGGTAGCGAACCTTCGAGGATGATGGTCCAGGCCACGTCCCACCAGGTGGCCACCGGATTAGCGGGGGGTCGGTGATCCGTGGTCTCGAGCCCTAGGTCGGGGCGTGGTCGATGCTCTAGCCCTCGGGTAAGCGGACCGGGGCCACCAAACCATGGAAGCCTAGTAGGCATTGATCGTCGCCTACTTCCTCTTCTGTCTACTACACCGGCTCGAGCGGCGACCATGGGCGCATCGGTGGGGTGCTTGGGCTCGTCGGCCGAGCCACCGGGACATGTAGACACGGAACCACCACCCTCGGTCCCCCACACCCACGCCAAAGCCACTACCGAATGTCCCGCCCTACCATTCTGCCGACACGCCTGGCCTCTTGCAATCCGTGCAACATGGCCAAGGTTCGGTAGCGGGAGGCATCGCCAAGGTAGGGTTGCGTGTGGCGACGGGATGCCCCACTACCATACACTTGAAGCAGAGGCCATTAGCGTGTGTCGGAATTGTCACGGCTGCTATGCCCGCCGCCGCCAACCCATGGCGCTTCTAAATCCACGGGCGGCCGCACCGGCCGGGGCGGTCTTTGGGGAGCACGCTGGCCGCCACCCGCCGGTGTCGCGAGCCGCCGGCGACGTCGCCCGAGCCGCAGTGGGCGAGGAGTTGCTCGGGCATGGCTCGGTGGCCAACCGCTCGCCACGCTTTGCGCCCGGCCGGTGCCATTGAGCGGGGGCATGACCCTCCACCGCCGAATGCCGGAATGCCGCCACACCTAGGGACATGGTCGATCGCGCTGCCTCCATCCTTTTTGGGGACCACGCCACCCACGAGCCGGCCCACCACGCGACCGGGAGCCCTAGACGGGCTTCGCTGCGCGCCGCCTCCCCGAGGCATAGCAGCCGGCCTCTCGCCCGACGGGTAGCGGCCCGAGGGTAAGACAAGGGTCGCTGTCGCGGACGCATCACCATCGCCGTTCGTCCACCGCCGTTGCTTTGAGCGCCCTCGCATGTAGCTTCGGGATGGAATGGCACCGCATTGGGAGACAGGGATTTAAAGCGAGCTTGGGATGGGGGCGAAACGGGTTGACGAGGAAGACGTTGAGACCGAAGATATTGGTCATGCAATAGATGTGGTTCATTGATAGATGTAGGGAGCCCTCCACGCAGCCGAGAAGAGAAGGTCTCGACAATTCTGTGAGGATCCCAACCCCTCTCATAAGGAGGCACCTGCGACAGCTCTTCACAGGAGAGAGGCCGAGACGGTCGAGGGGCCGCGCTAAATGACGCGCCTGATCATTGGTGGTGACTACGTAGTTTGATTAGCGAGTAATAGCATTATATTCCCCTTCCGCTAGGGAGGGCTGAACCGATTGTACAACTCTGCTCCCCCTCAAGTGCATCATTGCTTTGGCGCGTCGTTGTAACCATCACTATTTTCTCTACTTAATATAATAGATACGCAAACCTTTTTGCGTATTCATGAAAAAAAAAAGAAACAAATTCGATAAAGAATAGCTCGGTAGCTATTTTTTTTCTATTGAGGGATCGAAGCAACGGAAACAACTTCCATAAAGAAGAGCTCGGAAGATCTAGAGCTATTTTTATGAGCCATGAAAACTAGAAAATGTGGTTTCTACTTTTTTTTTTTTTAGATAAAGGATAGAAACTATCTGGCTTCATCTACCCGTGGGTAGAATCAGACCAAATTATTACAACAAGAGAAATAAAAGAAGAAAACTGACAGGAAAAATTACATCCCCAACAAGGGGCTCAATTAGTCCTATACGACAAACAGGCTTGATTTGATCCTTGATGTCAACTACTCAAGAATACGATCACCAACGTCAAGACAAAGCCGCCAAAACACGTTTGTCAGACCTTGAAAAAGGTACTGAAAACGTTAGACACCAACCACCATTGAAGATCGGATGCTTCTTCCAAGGCAACAACAATAGCACATGGTGCGAGATACAAAGCCCTGTCAACCAACATCCGAGTACATTACGCCATCGAACACCATCTCCGAAATGCGCAGCGAGACGCAGGCGAGGGACACCCTGACTTGAAGAGCAACAACCGACAACAAGCGAACCGCACACCGTCGCCGCCCAAAGAATCTAGTATAGGTTTTCACCCAGTTGTTGAACGCCCATGGACGCAACAGCTCCATCGACGCCTTCAACAAGGTGAGTAGCACCATCGATCCGCCGCCGCCCGGCCCGACATAAGTGCCGTGCGAGTTTACACCCAAGCCGCAAATGGACAACATGGGTCCCACCGCATGGGAAGGCCATGCCACGACGACGCTCCCCCATGCTTTGGCTGCCGCCGTCACCGCGGAGGGGAGGGGGTAGGGCCAAATCCAACCGGGACCCACGGGCCCGGATTCGACCAATCCGGCCAGCCCGGTTGCGGAGGGCGATCCGCCATGGACGGAGGGCCGAGCCGTTGCCGCCGAGAGCCACCCACCATGGACGAAAGGGAGGGGTAGGTGCGCCCAACCATCGGATCCCGGCCCGATCAACTCCGCATCACGTCGGAGATGGCGGAGGGGAGAGGGAGGGGAGAGGGAGGGGGCGGGCGGTGGGGAACGTCTGTTGCCGGCGCCACCGCCATTTGTGGGCTGGGGCCGACGGCGGCCGAGGGGCGTGGGGGGAAGGGGGGGGCGCCGGTGGTGGGTGGCGCCGCCGCTCACAGTAAACTATAACAAATTGCACTGAAGTTGTTCCCATCAAACGTTTTCTAGTTTGACAAGAGAAGCTACTTAATTGCTATGCAAGGCCCATCTCAATGAAGTTTTATTTGCATTAAATAAGTTATCATATAGGCATTTTTAATAACATGACACTTGTATTTACAAAAAAGAGAATAAATGAGTTTAATTTAGATAAATTTTCTTGACACCATTAGCAACTATTTGCATTGAGAGTGAGAATTTCATACAAAAAGTTAATTATTGTTTGGCCTAAGGGCGTCCACAATGGTAATAGCTAGTGCTAGCTACGTAGTTGGTCGACGTGGAGGTGAGAGACAACAATAAAGACTATTTTACATTGTTGGACCCACATGTTTCTCTCACATGTTCTTGGGCTACGTGAAATAGTCTAGCATTTTCATCTAGCTAGTGACTACTATCTCTCATACTTTTTCCTTGTCACGTCACATCTAGATAGCAAAATAGCTAACCATTGGAGAGGGCCTAAGTAGAGCTAGATTTGGAGCCATTTATGAAGCCCTATCATAGTGGCCCTAGAGTATTTTTTTTCCACTTTCGGGAACAACATTTCCATTATTGATAATAGAAATACACAAAGCATTTTGAGAGTTCTACAGAAAGCAAAAGACAAATTGGCGGGATGCCAATAACGAGAGTTCCAAAGCTGCTCACTTGGAGCACACCCCTGACCTAGACAAAAGACTTCGGTTTTGCCTCCTTGAGGCTATCCCGCTTGTTGACATGTTTCCCAAATGATCAACGCACTTTCATACAAAGATAGATTGCGCATCACGAACCATCTCATGAATAGAAACGACTACTAACTATTGTAGAATCCAACGCTTCCTTGGTGCTTGATACTTTCTTTGTTGATGGTCTTCCCTCTTCTATTCCTCGGCATCCTCGCATCTCGTGATCATCCTCTTGTAGTAGTAGGTAGTCAATCTCCCTGTTCACCCGAAGTCGCCGGGATGTCTTTTGCTATGTTCAACATGGTATTTGCACTTGCTTCCCACCACATTCTGTCATCATCAACAAACGGACCTGCCCAATAGATCATATAAGCATGTGCTTGGCACATAATCTCAATAGGATTCTTGATCAACTTTTTGTCAAAAAACGACTTTATTACGACATTTCCATATTGCCCAACAAACAACCCCAATTCTAATGTATAGAACTCCGACTACTATTAGGTAGCCACTTCTTACACCAATTCCAATACTGATTCAGATTTGTTGGTATGTTATTTGCTCCCACACTAGAGGTTATTATGACCATATAACTTTAACTAGAGGACATTGAAAGAATAGATGATCAGTTGTTTCAAGTTCATCACAAAACATACAACTCTCATCTCCTTCCCGTTTTTTTTAATCGATTCTCTTTTGTAAGGACAAAGATCATTAGCTAAAAGCCAAAGAAAGATTTTAATCTTTTCGGGACATTTGCCTTTCCAAATGTGTTTATAATCGAAAACCAGAAATTAGAACTTGTCATCATGTCATACGAGTCTTAAGCGTAAAAGCATTTCTTTTTCCCAATTTTCCAAATAACTTTATCATTTGAATCAGTAAAATGATACATGGAAATGCTAGTCAAAACCTTATCCCATTGTCTCAAATATAAGCCACCCAACCATCTTACGAATGTAACAAGATTACCATTCCTAAATTCACTCACCATCATGTTTTTATTATCGGCTAACACAAATAATTCAGGGCAAGCTTCACTCAAAGGAATATCATACACCCAAGGATCTAGCCAAAATCTAGTTGAATTGTGTTGACACCTGTTATAGCATAATATTAATAGTCAACTAAACATGAAATAAGGGCATAAAACGAATATCAACATAGACTAGGGGCTTTACTAACATAGTTCCACAAGTTTTAGTGATTTGTATATTTTCAGGGACTAAACAGGAGAAGCCTAGAGTTTGCAAGACATAAGAAGAATAAAAAATGTTACAAACATATTCCAAGATAGCACCATTGCAAAGAGCTCATCGAGACGATCGAAACGGATATATTGTTTGCTATATTTAGAGTCCGGAATCAAAAGATATCGGTTGCGTAACGAGTTCACTAAAACGGTCATAACTTTCTCATCCCACTCTGTTTCTGCAAAATACTAGTCATTACAAAGCTATCGACGAGATCAATGCACCCACAAAAGCTCGGTCCAATTCTCCATGATGGGCTGGCGGCCGCCAGGCCCAATCTAGGCGGCCGCCAAGAGTTGGAGTCCGTTTCCAATCCGCTTTGTAGGTCGGTTTGTTACCGCCATTGAGGTTGTATCTACACCGTTGCCAAGGTCGGTTTGATCCAAGGGCTGTCGTTCATCGCCAAGGCCTATATAAGAAGACCCCCGACCCCCGGGTGAAACCCTAATTCATTCTATTCATTATCTCTCGGTTGTAGAGGTGTCCCAATGTAAGGATCACCTCTCTCTCGGGATTAGTGAATTAGAAGTAGATTAGCCATGTAATTAGAAGTAGATTAGATCTAAATTAGATCTAATCAAGAGTAAGGAGAGTGGAGCTATGCTCGGTTCTTGAATGTCTACAGAGTTTGGTATGTCTTATATCCTTTCTTTGTAAGACTTATGATTTATATATTTATCTTCTCTATTTACTTCTATGTCTTTCATATATGGTTAGTATAGTTGTCATGCTATTGCATGGGATCTCCACTCGTATTGAGGGCTCTAGTTATTCTAGGTAGCTAGAGTAGTAATCGATAGTATAGACATGGTGTCTAGGCTATAGGTTACCCGAGATTGCACCCAACCCCACAGATAGTTTGTGGTATCCCTGGTGGTGATGCGACCACGATGGCGGCGTATTCCACCACGTTCGGGTTGGTGTTTGTAGGACCGTAGTTGGAGCTTCCTAGCCCCCTTCTCATCTCTTTTACGTGGCTAGTGTTCGATGTCTCGAAGTGTTATGGTGTGATTGCTATCATAGAACCTAAGTAATAGAGAAGTATAAAGGAACCTTGATCTCTCCTTTGATCTCTTGATTAGTTTAGTTATTCTTTTATTATCTTAGGTATGCTATTATTTTATGCTTTGTTATTTACTTACCCTTTATTAATTACCCCCTCACTTTAGTCTAGTGGTTTGCTAAGTTAGTGGATACATGATTGTGACTTACTAGAATTCTCTAGCCAAAGCTTCCCGTGGATCGATACTCTAAAATACTCATCCTAGGAAAAAGCTACAATGGTAGGTGTTCGTGGCGCTTGTATAATCCTTCATATTGTTTTAGCACTTAATAAATACCAACAAGCTTTTTGGCGTTCTTAGGGAAGCAATTGGCCTAAAGATTCTAATAATGATCATGATGTCTCGCTAATTTAGTGTATCACTAGCTTTAGTAGGATTACCCTTGTTACGTTGAGTTGTGGAATAGACGAGGACAAAAGATGTCGTTGCGACCTTCCGACAAGAATCCACAAGAAAAAAGAAAAACAAAAAAAAGATTGAAGAACCCAGAGGTGCCCGATCATTCAAGATTCATCAAACATTGGAACCCTGCTATCTCAAGGTATGCATTTATATATATTATTCTAACCATGTATAGATTGAAAAGAAGTCGTTGTCACAAGAATTCAATGAACACATCTTAAGTGACGTACATAGAAGCTGATTAATAAGGTGAGAAAGTCCTGCTCATGGATTATAAATTGATTGAGTAGTTATCATTTAATTTCTTGCATTGCATTGCATGTTTACTTAATCAACTCATGCATTCACTCGCTTAGTTTATGTTTTATCATAGTAAATCCATTGCATGTTTAGTCCTTTGCATACATCCATGTCATTTGCATCTAAAAAAAAAATCCTCACCTTGATCATGCCCTTTCATCTCTATTTGAGTAAATATCTGTAATGCTTTCATGTTACCTTTGTTTGCTATAGTATGCTTTGGTTTGGAAATACTTCATGAGTACTTCCAAAGGCTTTTAAATTAAGCGTGGTGCTTAGGTTAAATAGCCTTCCATAATTAAATTAGACATGGAGTCTAATTTGGTTGTTGAACTAAGAATTGCTTGCGTAGACATTGGATATTTTGTTGGACTAACCCTTACAGAAAAACATCTAAATCTAAACCGGGAAAGTCAAGAGATAAACTCATATTAGAGATGAAGCAAGGCATATGATGAACTCCAACCTTGTGCAAAAGACACGACTCATTCATCATTAATGGAAGAACTGTAAGTATCAAATACCATTCACTCTGTCTTTTGCTACAAGTTACCTTTGCCTTGATCCATATGCTAGAGTGCAGCGACAAACAAAAATGTGTTATAAGACATGTATAAATAAAATCATTGCTAAGAGTAATCAAAGAACCACCTTTTTCATTAGTATAGATGAGATCTTATGAACTTTGGACAACAAACCCTGCTTTAATCCTGTTGTATTCCTTGGGTATGTGTCCACTAATAATTTTGCGAGAAAAAAGAATGCGTGCTATGTCTATTCAATGGAAAAGAGTGTCATATAACACGATCCGAGAAAAGTAATCACTCAAAAGAAGTGGATGGACAAAGCTACGATCATAAGAACATCAAAAGACAGCTTAAGTGAATATAAATCTCATATGTGTATCCAACTTTTGTCTTATGTTCTAAAGAAAAAAAAAAATATATATAATAAAATAATAATATATATCTCGAGCACATGAGGACAAGTTCCCTTCGAGTATTCTTGGTCACTAACCTTGCGAGGAATAAAGGATGAACAACGTCTAAGGACATGGTGATTGCAACACACGATTAGGGATGGTTCAAAGATTCACACTTAAAGTGTCGAGTGACGGGAAGGCTCGAGCATGGGAGAGGAAGGTCGACTCCTCTAAAGACCATCCGACATTACTCCTCCTCTACTCAAGCTTCCGTCACTCGACATACTTGGTTTGCAATCCCTTTACTCACAATTACTTTATCTCCCTAAGTTTAAATGGTTAATAAATGTCATGCATAAAAATCAAACTTAAAATATAATAAAAAATTTTACTAGAGAAAAAGTAATAGTGAGCTCTTGCTAATTAAAATATATAACCAAAACTTTGTCTTGCATAGAAGCAACCTTTAGCTCCGTGACAATTCTACCCTTGTTTACAATTACTTGTATATTCCTTCGGGTATCTGTTGTCAATTAATACTACAGGAGTAAAACCATGAGAGGAG
Source organism: Hyparrhenia diplandra (assembly GCA_015847255.1). Classification (NCBI taxonomy): domain Eukaryota; kingdom Viridiplantae; phylum Streptophyta; class Magnoliopsida; order Poales; family Poaceae; genus Hyparrhenia; species Hyparrhenia diplandra. The sequence continues at coordinate 227,814 of JADLZK010010890.1, read as the reverse complement.
CTAAAAGGTCTGAGCACAATTTAAAGAACAAGAAAGAAAGGACGATACAATAAAAGAGACAAGTAAGGAGCAAGTTATATAAGAGGCCAAAGAAGGAAAGCTTCGAGTAGAAGAAAAGGACCACCACAAGGTGTTACGATATTGTCACATTCCAATAATAAGGTAACATCTTGAGGTAAGTTGTCATTACTTAAGCTTTACCTAAAGTATGGCTTGTTCATAAATAAAGAATAAAACATGTTAGAGTAACAATCTTGCCCGATCCAACTTCATTAGCTCAACATGTTTTGTTTCTTTAGTTGTTCCTACCACCATTCTCTTGATCTCTTAGTCCTTATTTTGTAAGCCCCAATATTGCTTACCTTGTTTTGGAAGAACATAATCATAATCATGCCTTTGGTGTTTAGATAAGAAAACCCTCCAAGAGTCAACGAGCTTGATTCGGTCTCTCGAAAGTTTTAACCACAAACAATCATGCTCAATCTTACGATCTTGTCACCCAAGTTAGGTTTAAGAAAAGCATATAATAAATCAACTCTATCTTGTTTGTTATGCCTATGGTTAGAGAAGAACGAATGAAGTTTTGGTTACATTGGTGTTTTCCCACCAACGAGCCCATGCACTTGATCTCTACTATGACTTTGCAAGCGGGACACACTTTGAGCAAAAAGGTGGAGAAGCCTATCGGTCTCTCCAAAATTCAACAAGTGAATGTCTTACGTGGCATGCACACTAAACAAGACGCTGCCTACGCTTCACTCCAACTCATAAGACCAAAGAAAACATAGGTGACGTCGTCCTTCACCATCTCATGGAGCACTACCGTCAAGATCGAGATAATACGCTCAAGGAAATGACAAGGTAAGAAGTCTCGTTCGGAGGACTTAAAACACCGAACCCTCGTCGAAAGGTAAGATCGGTAGTTATCCACATGCATAGCATATTTACTTCCTTGCATCGCGTAATTATTTTCCATTAGCATATTTATATTATAGCACTAGCCTTGCATTAGAAAAGAAAAATAAATATTTGTTTGTTGCATATACTTTGAAAAAAACTCTAAGCCCCATATGAGTAATTTTGTGGTGTGTAACAACCCACAAGGATATTTATTGTGGTGGCATAAAAATAAAATAAATATGCATGCATCATCATTCTTATTTTCATAGAAAATCCAAAAATATTATTGATCTTTGAACTACTGTCTTAATGGAATTATCATAATCTTTGGCAACAAGAAGCTAAGTGGCTAAAACCATTAACGCTTAACTAGTTCCACTAGCTTTGTTGTTTATTTGAGTTCAGCAGGATTCAAGGAAGAGAGACATGATAGGATGACACCATCGTTGTTGTCTACCTCTACTTCCACATCATCATCAAAGACTATGTCAACATTCAGACTTGGGGAGGGCAACCCCCATGTATCCAGATAAGTATCTCTCTATCTTATTTAATATTAGCTAGATTTGTTTGCTTTATTGGAAAAGAAATAAAAAGATGCATAACTAAGGAAACCAAATAAAAAGAGTCTATCTAGTCTTTACTAAAGAGTCTTTATTAGATTGTGAGAATCAAACAAACTCAAGATAATCGCTAGCCTTGGAGATGATGAATAGTTGTCTCAGAATCGTAATTCCTTTCAAGTACCTACCTTTCAAGCTTAATTTCTCTCAAGCTTTTTAATGCAACTGCTTTGACTTGAGATTTGCTCCAACCTAAAACCCGTGGGTAGCAAATGCTTGCTCAAGTCTAGGTAATTGACGGATATGATATATGAGAGTCTGAGTCGCTATTTATCTTACTCCTAGTGATACTAGATTTACGGAGATTTATCTTTTGAAAATTAAAGTGCACATGATAAGTTCCCTGTGTGACAAGAGTGTTGAACCTCCTACCACACCATATATACATGCTCCCTAGATTAGGAAAACTCTTTGACATATATATAGGCTGCTTGCTTTGCATTGAGTTTGGTCAATCTTTGTCGACCCTTAGAAACTTGTCATGCTGATCATGCACACTCCACTCTATTACACTCCACCTCGCTCCACTCTACTCCACTTGCATTTATGCTACTTCTACCCTGGAAGTACGCATCCACAAAGCATCCACCATATAAACACCAAAAATGTTCTACTCCTACCCTGGGAGAGAGCAACCAAAAATATTCCCCACACATATCCACTTAGCTCACATCTCGTAAAGCTCCTTTATCCTTGTTTCTATCTCTCTACAAGTTTATTGCAAAAGGAGACTTGGGTTGTATAGTCGAAAAAAAAACAGAAAAAAAAGAAAGAGAAAGGAGAGATGAAAAATGGACAAGTGTCCTACTGGGCGAGTAGAGCCTACCTCCCTAGAAAAGAAAAGAAAAGAATAAAGGAGAGTTAAAAAATGGACAAGTGTCCGCAATAAAACAATGGGTACTTAGATGCCCGCCTCTCCATGTTAAAATATAGAGAAAAAAAGAAAGTGATACAACCCAAGTTCTCATAAAGTTTCCAGATTCCAAAGAGAGATATGTTTCCTCAAGGAGCAAAGTAGAATTAGGCTTTCCCCTCATTGCATTCATTACACTCACCTCACACACCTACCATCATATTCCACCATACACATGCACCACTTGATCGATTGTGACTCGTGACTTTAGATCCATTGCTTGAATTTACAATATATGCTTAGTAAGTAAATTTAGTTTCTCCCACCTATGAGCTCCGGATATAAACCTTAGATATAGGGTGAGAGAGAAAGAAGGCATAGTGTCCTACCGCCTTATTCCAAAAAATACCACATACTATGAGGGAAAGGCAACACAACATTAATGCCTAAGTGAGGATCCACAAATACCACAAATGAGAGACTTGAGAGGGTCATACAAAAGGAACTTTGAGTTTTATTTTGAAAACTTGCAAAAACTCCAGAATGAAGGTTGAACAAAGAGTTTGAGACATGGTGCTTGACTTGATTGTTCTTTCTTTCAATTGCCCAAGATCCTAAGAAAAAGCTATAAGCTCCATGGTTAAAGGTAATATATGGGTAAGTTGAAGGTTGAAAAAAGTTTTTTCTAACATAGAGGAGAAATTTTGTTTGAAATCATGTGTATTTTTGAGGCGTGAAAGCGTTGTAGCAACTCCTGATCCATTGCTAAGTTTGGCTTTACTAGGGACTAGCAAAGGGTAAGCTTGGGGGAACTTGTTGACACCTGTTATAGCATAATATTAATAGTCAACTAAACATGAAATAAGGGCATAAAACGAATATCAACATAGACTAGAGGCTTTACTAACATAGTTTCACAAGTTTTGGTGATTTGTATATTTTCGTGGACTAAACAGAGAAGCCTAGAGTTTGCAAGACATAAGAAGAATAAAATATGTTACAAACATATTCCAAGATAGCACCATTGCAAAGAGCTCGTCGAGACGATCAAAACGGATATATTATTTGCTATATTTAGAGTCCCGAATCAAAAGATATCGATTGCGAGCGGAGTTCACTAAAACGGTCATAACTTTCTCATCCTGACTCCGTTTCCTGCAAAATACCGGTCATTACAAAGCTATCGACGAGATCTATGCACCCACAAAAGCTCGGTCCAATTCTCCATGATGGACTGGTGGCCGCCAAGAGTTGGAGTCCATTTCCAATCCGCTTTGTAGGTCGGTTTGTTATCGCCATTGAGGTTGTATCTACACCGCTGCCAAGGTCGGTTTGATCCAAGGGCTGTCGTTCATCGCTAAGGCCTATATAAGAAGACCCCCTGACCCCAGGGTGAAACTCTAATTCATTCTAATTCATTCTATTCATTATCTCTCAGTTGTAGAGGTGTCCCAATGTAAGGATCACATCTCTCTCAGGGATTAGTGAATTAGAAGTAGATTAGTCATGTAATTAGAAGTAGATTAGCCATGTAATTAGAAGTAGATTAGATCTAAATTAGATCTAATCAAGAGTAAAGGAGAGTGGAGCTATGCTCCGGTTCTTGAGATGTCTACAGAGTTTGGTATGTCTTATATCCTTTCTTTGTAAGACTTATGATTTATATATTTATCTTCTCTATTTACTTCTATGTCTTTCATATATGGTTAGTATAGTTGTCATGCTATTGCATGAGATCTCCGCTCGTATTGAGGGCTCTAGTTATTCTAGGTAGCTAGAGTAGTAATCGATAGTATAGACATGGTGTCTAGGCTATAGGTTACCTGAGATTGCACCCAACCCCACAGATAGTTTGTGGTAGCCCCAGGTGGTGACAGCCTTGATGGCCGACGTATTCCACCACGTTCGGGTTGGTGTTTGTAGGACCGTAGTCGGAGCTTCCTAGCCCCCTTCTCATCTCTTTCTGTGGCTAGTGTTCTGATGTCCCGAAGTGTTATGGTGTGATTGCTATCATAGAACCTAAGTAATAGAGAAGTACAAAGGAACCTTGATCTCTCCCTTTGATCTCTTGATTAGTTTAGTTATTCTTTTATTATCTTAGGTATGCTATTATTTTATGCTTTGTTATTTACTTACCCTTTATCAATTACCCCCTCACTTTAGTCTAGTGGTTTGCTAAGTTAGTGGATACATGATTGTGACTTACTAGAATTCTCTAGCCAAAGCTTCCCTGTGGATACGATACTCTAAAATACTCATCCTAGGGAAAAGCTACAATGGTAGGTGTTCTATGCGCTTGCGAATCCTTCATATTCTTTTAGTACTTAATAAATACCAACAAATTGCCACTATGTGTTATCACTCCTCTCCCTTGGAGATAGAAATCTTTAACTTTAAGCAAATCAGACCACATGGGTGAATCATCCATTCTATGTTTCACAAAAGTGAATATTCTTATTTTGCATATATTTATATTTAATGATTTCTTGCCATAGGCCATTCTCATTTTCCAGTTTCCACCACCACTTACGTAACATACTGATATTCATTTTTCTTAAATCCTTTATTCCTAACCCTCCTTTCTTTTTACTTTTGCATATGATCTCCGTCTAAGCAAATGGTACTTCTTTTTCATGCTACCCCCTTGCCAAAAGAAAGATCTCCTCTCGCTTATCCAAACAATTAATTGTTGTTTTAGGAAACAGGTATACAGACATATGATAGATTGTGGTATTGGTCAGACTTGACCTAATAAGCATGTTTCTCCCAGCCATAGATAATAAGCCACCTTGCCAAACATCTAGCTTTTTATCACCTTTTTCTACCAAAGGAAGCCAATCACTAACTTTCAATCTACTAGGACTTACTGGTACCCCAAGGTATTTTATTGAAATAGACCTATTTGGCGCTTGAATATATCAAATACTTTTCACCCCATTCCTCATTGTCATTGATCATGATCACGTCACTTTTATTAAAATTAATTTTTAGCCCAGCAAGCATTTCAAACAAATATAGAAGAAGTTTCATGTTTTCTCGCATTCCTAACATCATGTTTCAAGAATACAATGGTATCATCAAGATATTGTAATAGAACAACCCCATTTGGGATGATATGGCTAATAAGACCAACTATTAATCCAAAATTCTGAGCTTTATGAACCATTCTAGTCGACAGTCTGCAACAAAATTGAATAGTATTGGAGACAAAGGGTCCCCCTGCCTAACTCCTTTAAAACTCTTCACATAGGGTCCAATTTTGTTGTTGATTTTCACACTCACTGTACCACCAGATACTACTTCTTTAATCCATGTACACCATTTCTGATGAAAGCCTCTTTTTTTCTAGACTTGTAAATAAAAGTTTCCAGTTCACCTTGTCATAGGTCTTTTCAAAATCTAATTTCAATACAACCCCAATCCCTAGAGTATGAAACGGAGTGGGCAATTTTTGTAGAGTTTACAGAGTGGGTATTATTTTGTAACTGTTACGTCAATGGTGCCTTAATTAATTAAGATTTTATATGTCTGTGATCCTATTGGAAGGCGTTTTGATCTTTTGGTTCAAAGTATAGGCAGCCCGCCTCGTGGACGCTCGAGTGGTGACCGATGGTATTCTGGTGCATTTGCTGAGCACACCGCCCGGTTCATCTTCAGTTTTGAATGCCTGGCTCTCCACCCGAGCAGTCACGGCATTTAACTTCTCCACTTTATATAAACTGCCTGTGACGGCCTCCAAATCAATTGGTGAGAATCCGCAAGCCGAACTGAAGAAGCAACACTGCCAATATTTTCATCCTCAAGTTCCATCCCCACCCACTCCATAGCTTTGAGTTTGAGGTCTCCCCCACACTATGAGTCTCCCTCTCACCAGCACTCACCTCTCCTATGCCGCGCGCTCCACACACCTGCTCAAAATCGCCAGCTACAGACTCCCCGGCACCGACACCGGGGTTCACTACAAATCCAACGTCGAAGTCGACGGCTACAAGTGGGAAATCCGTTTATACCCAGTGTGCGGTCCCCGCGACCAAGTTCACCTCCAGCTTGTCTTCCTCGGCGAGGCTGGCGCGAACAAACTGGCAGCGGCTCTGAGCTGCCGGGTGGTTGATCCAAGCGGGAGAGTTCAGCCATCAGAAGAGAAGACTGGCAAGATTACATCATTTGAGCATCACTCGGATTCGTCTCAACCACTTGTGGTCGTGTGCATGTACCAGGCAATCGACAAGCCTTACCTCATCAAGAATAATCAATCTCTCACCGTGGAATGCACCGTCTCCATATTCAGAGATCTAAAAGCCATCTCTGCGCCATCCTCTAACCTGCACCGACACCTCGGCGAGCTCCTAGCGAGCCAGGTCGGCTCGGACGTCACGTTCACCGTCAACGGTGAGTCGTTCACCGCACACAAGAACGTGCTTGCCGCGAGGTCCCCGGTCTTCATGGCCGAGTTCTTCGGCGAAATGCAGGAGAAGAACTCGGGACGCGTGGAGATCCAGGAAATGGAGGCCTCGGTGTTCGGTGCCATGCTTGGCTTCATCTACACTGACGTGGTGCCGGAGCTGGACGCTTCAGTGACCGCGACGACGACCCTGGCGGCGCAGCATCTGCTTGTTGCTGCTGACAGGTACGGGCTCGACAGGCTGAAGGTGATGTGTGAGCGCAGGCTCGCGTTTTCTATGGATGTCAGCAGTGTCGCAGCAACGCTGGCGCTAGCGGAGCAGCACGGCTGCGCGCAGCTCAAGGCCAAGTGCGTCGAGTTCATCGCGGGAGGGCCGCGGGAAAACTTTCACGCCGTCTTGGAGACTGACGGGTTCAAGGATCTGGAGGTGAACCACCCGTTGCTGTTGACTGAGCTCCTCGTTGCTGCCTATGAAAGGAACAAGTGATCCATGAAGCAGTAGATTGATGATGTTTGTTGGAGAGATAAATTAATTCAATCTTCCTAGTGCCAGATCGTTTTACTAGCTAAGTTATATGTGACAGGGCCGGATCATGGATGTACTACCCATATGAACCATGGAAATATGACATGCATCGATCAGTCACTCCGAATTCGTATGCGTTGAATTCAAACAGCTTTAATTTGCGTGGATAGTTTTATGTCTTGTAGTGTGTTTAAGGGTTTTGAATTCAAATAGTAAAATATAATAAAGCAAAGTATATTTATGTTTTTTTCCAAAACTGAGTACTTTGCAAATTGAGTGTATTTAGCTGCTATGCTCCTTGTGGTATGTGGTGGAACAATCCCATCCAAAGTGAGGGCTGGTTTCAAGTTCAATTGAGCAAGTGTCGATCACATCTATAACCACTATATAGAAGTAGGCCACTAGAGGAGTTCTCTGCACATGCAGAGGTGACACATCAGCGCATGCTTCAGTTACTGGTGGCTCCTGCTCCTCCGCGTGCGGTGGAAATTGCCCTCCCATTCGCTGCGGTCCCTTCCCCTTCCCTTCCCCGCGGCGGCCTCTTCCCCTCCCTGTTGTTGTTGAGTCCATCTCCTCCCTTCGCCGCGTTGGATCGCAGCCCGCAGGCAAGCATCCCTCAACACCGGGGCGTCTCACGAGTCGTGCGCCATCCTATATGACCCCTTCCTTCCCTAGATCCGCCCCGAGCTCCCCACTCCCCGTTCTCGGGTCCTCGCCGGCGCTCTTCCTCGGCCCGACGAGCTGCCAGCAGCCAGCAGCGCAGCAAGCGGCGCGGGGGCGGGGCCGGGCCGGGCCGGAGAAGGCCGGCGCCCTGCCTTCTCCCCTCGCTCGCGGTGGCTGGAGCCGAGGCCGGAGCAGGCCGGCGTCGGGGGAGCACACACGGCGGGCCTCGGAGCCCGGCGGCAGAAACCGCGCCCACCGCCTCCGTGCAGCAGCAGGGGGAAAGAGAGGTGTAGCCGCGCGCATGAGCCCCGCCCTTGCCCCCTGGTTCGCGGTCATGGCCAGCCCCTGTAGTGGTCGGCGGCGGCACAATCCCATCCTCCTCCATGAGCTGCCTCCGCCCGCCCGACGGCCGCAAGACTGGCTGGGTTGCGCTGGTCGGCCGCTACCGCCTTTCTTCGTGTGTGCTGTGCGACCTAGACGACGAGATTAGCTGCAGCCGTGGGGCGGCGCGATCTAGACAAAGGTCACGGCGAGAGGGAGGCAGCGGGAGTCGGGACGCAGAACACAAGCGCGTCCCAAATGAAGACAGACCGGGTGCTTGCTTCCCGTGGCGTGGTGCATGCGGGCTGTTTTTTTTTTTTTTTTTTTTTTTGTTTATATGTGCTTGATGCTGGATGGGCCATTGAGCGGCAAGGTAAAAGCTAAACCGAGACGCATAGACAGGTCCGCAGATTCAAAACCAAATGACGAAAGGCAACGTGGGGCGAAGCCAAGTGAATGGGGCATAAATATATATTATATGATATATCTGAGCTCTTGCCGCTGTAGAAGTCACAGCTTAGCATTTTATCTTGCATGAATCAGCTTACTATTGTTTAGCCGTGGACTTAATTTTTTTTTTCGACGGGAATTTAGCTGGGGCAGCTGCCCCAGCTTGCCCCAACGTGCATCCGCCAGTGATCCTGGCGGCCGAACCTGTCTAACTCTTGTGTCTCTTTCGCCTTATTGGTCTTGGTTTCATGCACCCCCTAGACAAATATACCATCGTGGGTCTCCCCCTCGGTGGTCTGGCGAGCAAGTATTGTCGGCGGTTGGCGTGCCTCTCAAGGTTTAGCCTCGCCACCCACAAGCACGAGATCTACTCCACCTCTAGCACCTCGCGGCCGATGTCTGCTGTCTAGGAGAGGCCCTCTAGGCGGACCCTAAACACACTTTGCTTCATTTGCTTGTGGACTTGACGACGTCTATTCTGATCCAGTCATTGTGGTCGACGCGTCAGCCCCTATCGGCCGCGCCGCCTGGGGAAGGTTTGGCTTTGATACAAATCAAGCCAATTTGGTCTTTGAAATGGTTCCTCCAATTTGCATAGGTGCAGGGCCTATTATCAAAGGCAAGATCGTTCCTCATATTCCAAATGGACCAACATGTAGATATAACAACTTCACCGAAAGAAAGGAGCACCAAAATCTAATCTGGATTGAATCATCATGTCCGAGGTGGCAAAGGGAGATTCCAAATAATGCCTAAACAAATCCAGCAGGCTTGGCAAAAGGACATTCAAAAATAAGTGCCAAATAGTCTCTGCTCCAGTTGCATTACAAATAACACAAGACTAGCTAGGCAGGTGCATATTCTTTCTCTTAGAAGGCTTCTTGTGTTCAGTATGTCCTTTAGCAAAGAACCAGAAGAAAAATTTGTGCTTGCCCAGGTTGGTGCCAGCCCAAAGCCATTCAAACAATGGGGAAGCAACTTGATGACCCCGCAATAAGAAGAATTCTACAAGCGCCTTTAACACCATTGTAGCTTTTCCCCGGGAGAGTATTATAGGGTATCGTATCCACGGGGAAGCTTTGGGTAAAGAACCTAATAAGTCACAATCATGTATATAGTAACTTAGCAAACCAACTAGACTAAAAGTGGGGTAAGTGATAAATGATATATAAATATAAATAAGACTAAGAATAATAATGCATAAAAGTAATCTATGAAACATGACTAAAAGAATACTATGATAAATGAATAGTTTAGCTAATCAAGAGGACAACGAGAGAGGCAAAGGTTCCTAACTATTTCTCTATTACTTTGGGTCCAAAGTAACTGAAGTATGGACAAATATAGTAATCACACAATAACACTTCGGGACTACGTAACACTAGCTACGAAAAGGGGTGAGAAGGGGGCTAGGAAGCTTTGACTAAAGTCCGACAAACACCAACTTGAACATGATGGAATACGTCGGCCGTCAGGGTTGTCACCACCGAGGCTACCACAAACTTTCCATGGGATTGGGTGCAATCTCGGAACCTCTAGTCTAGACTCCATGTCTACACTATTAATTACTACTCTAATCACATATTATAACTAGAGAACTCGATGCGAAGGAGATCCTATGCAAAGCATAACAACTATACTAACCATATATAAATGAAAGGCATAAAATTAAATAGAGAAGATAAATATACTAAAGCATAAGTCTTGTAGAGAAGATACAAAGACATACCATATTCTGAAGACTCTTCCAGAACCGGAGCGCAGCCTCACTCTCTCTAACTCTCAATTGGAGCTAGATCGATCTAATATAGATCTAATCTACTTCTAATTACATGTCTAATCTAATTCTAATTCTCTAATCCCTGAGAGAGAGATATCCTTACATTGGGACACATCTATAACTAAGAGATAATGAATTAGGGTTTCAGGGGGAGCCCTGCCCTTGCTTATATAGGCCAGTGGGATGAATCTCAGCCCTTGGATCAAACCGACTTGATTAGATGGCTTAGATTGGATCTCAAGGTCGGTGGTGGGAAGCTTCCAGAAGCAGGACACACAGTCCACAGAGGAAGGTGCCGCCCGGCCCCACATCCCGACATGTGGGGCCCGACCTTCGCGAGTTATCTTCTCTTGTCTTTTAGACCCCTGGAATTTATACTAATCGCCCTGATTCGGTCCTTTTCTTACTTTCTCTATTCCTCCTCTTTTTGGAGAAGTAAACATATGAGTTCCATACATAACACCACCGATCAAACCCATCGATCCGAATCAAAGGAGTCGAGCAAGTTCTATAGGTCATGGAGTTAAGCAAGAGCTTGAGCAGACAAAGGAAGGAAGAAGTTTCTATCTTGCACATTGTCAAGGAAAAAATCTAACCGAGCACTTCTTCTTTTAGCAAAAGAAAAAAAGTCTTGTGAATTTATCCTTAATACAAGAATCACTCCATATGTCTGTCCAAAAAGAGAACAGACTTACATGTGACCGGGCCGACAAAGCTATATTTCTGTAATCTGGGCAAAGTTTGCGGATATCTCTCCACCAAAAAGATCCAACAGGATTCCTTGCATGAGGAGGGGTGTTGATGTTGGCATAATGTTTGTTCCAGGTCAACTCAACCCATGGAACCTCTAAATGATTGTAGAACTTGTCTAAAAATTTCATTAGAAGAGCTTTGTTTTGGGACTCAATATCAATGATTCCCAACCTACCTTCTTTTTGGTCCGCATGTTTGGTTTCCAAGCGACCATACATTTTCGTTTCTTATCGATGTCACCACCACTCCAAAGGCTATGCTTTCTATATTTGTCAATCTATTCTACCACGGATGGAGGAAGAATGAGCGTGCACATGTAAAAAGTGGGTATAGCGAGAGAGCACGTGAGTTTACCAAGATGAGTTTCCCATGATAGGAAAACAATTTGCTGAACCAATGGTTCTAGCTTCTATTCTCTGAATTAGAGGAGCAAAGTCTGAAGCTGTGGGTTTATAGGTTCCAAGAGGAAGACCAAGATAGGTAAAAGACATGGTTCCAAAGATCAACCAAAAGTGTTGGCCAGGTGATTCTTTGGAGACTCAATGTTGATTGACACCATGAAAGATTTGTTAAAATTTACATGTAAACCAACGGAGTCTCGAGAATGATCTTGAAAGACATTTTAGGCTGAATAGGCTTCTAGCATTAGCCGGCGTAATTAGGAGAGTATCATCTACATATTGAATAATGGGGTAATCTCCCCAAAACTCTCACCGATGGGATGTTTAATCACCCCATTACTCCAAGCACTGTTTACAATGGATGGAAGAAGATCAGCTGCAAGAGCAAATAAAAAGTGGAGATAGGGGTCTCCCTGCCTAACACCCCTAAGGCACTTAAAGGATTTTCCTAGAATTCCATTAAGTAAATTTGCTGAAGGAAGTACCATTATCCTCCCTATGTTTTATTGTTGCTACTAACCACGCGCGTGCCACATACAAGTGTTTATGGTTGTACAATATGATAGACACTATTCTCTACTTTTTTTGTACAAAAACTCTCTATAAAAATCATTCTCTGTAAACTTTTTGCAAAATAGTTTTTGAATATATTTATTTAAACCATTCATTTAATATTGAAAACAAATCAATTTTGAACTTTATGAACGGGTGTATACACTCATTTTTTTTTTTTTTTGAAAATCTAACTTTGTTTTGGAATATTTTAGAAACAAAATTGTGAAAACTATTTCAAAACTATTTTCAAGCTATAACTATATATTATTTTTTTCTAATCTTAATTTTAAAACCCTATTTTTAAAAATAAAGAAACTTATTCGTAGCCTGAAAGAGTTTTATATATTTACTTCTCGTTCAATTTAATTCACACAACCCGCATGAAGGCAAGGATACTAACTTAATAATTATACAAACATTAGAAAAAACATATTTTCCACTATATAAAATGTACAAAATGAAATTATTTTTTTTATTCTAACATCATTTATTTTATCTAGTGTCGTCTAAATAAATAAGTTACTCGTTTGGTCTGCAAGAGGAGCCAAATCAGGAGCCGTTTTATGAGGCCGCTGGGCCCAATAAAACTGGCCCCCATAGTCAACTGAGGTCACTCTGAGTAGAAGCTTCCAAGATGTGCTCAACCATGAAATGAGTCTCCTCCTCGTGCATAGTTTCATTGCACGGTTTCATGAAATATTTTATCCTTTATTGGATCCCACCTCTCGCTGCCACCTTCCCCGTCTCCCCTCTTCAAACTGGCTGGTGAGCTCCCGTTGTCGCAGCTTCCGGTCTCTATCTACTCTCTCTTCCGTCCCAGTGAGCTCGCACCCACCGCAGGTGGAGCTTGGGCTCGCACGTAGCTAGCCGCGCCCCGCGCCCAATGAGGCAAATACAGGGTGGCGGTGGCTTCCGAACCCACGCTTGAGAAGGAAGAAAAAGTTGTGGTTGCTTTTCTGCGGTGTGCCACCGGGAGCCGTAGGTGGAAGGGGGGACACGGCGACCACGTTCACAGCGGGGAGGATGCTCACCCACACCCGGCAGGCTCGCTCGTGTTAGAGGGGACCTTGCTCGCAGCGGAGCGACGTTACCTGCGCCCGGGCGGAGCCGCCGTCCGCTCCACTTGCACCCGGGCGAAGCCACGCTTACGGAGCACCAACCTGTGGTTGCAAAGGGCCACGCCCAATAGATCTTTGTCCCGCAATATGAAGAAACGACAATGAAGAAGGACTACCACTGGTGGATGCACGTTGGGGCAAGCTAGAGCAGCTGCCCCTACTAAATTCCTGTCACCAAAAAAAAGAAACCCAAAGTCCAGAGCGCCAAGCCGCCAAGGTCCAATGGCCCATAAAAAAACAGGCCATCGCACGGGATGCACGCATGGGTTCGACACTGACGCCGCCAAGTCGCGACTATCGCATTCTGCGCCCGACCGCCCGCCGCTGCCCTCTCGAGGTCTCGCCCGTCTAGGTCACGCCGCCCCGGCCGCTGCAGCTAATCTTGCTGTCTAGGTCGCACAACACGTATGGGAAAAGCAGGCAACAAGACGCACGCCGACAGGAGCAAAGAAAGCGACCCGCCCAGCGCACCCCTAGCCAGTCCCGCGGCCGTGCGGCGCGGGCGGAAGCGGGGAGGAGGAGGATGGGATTGCGCCGCTAGCTGCTACCGGGGCTGGCCATGGCCACGGCGTCCGGGGCTCGTGTTGGCCGCGAATCGAGCGGCTCCGGCCTCGGCTCCAAAGAGATTCAAAGGCTGGTGGCGGTGTGTGGCTCCGGTGGGTGTTGACCGAGGGGCGAGAAGGAGTGGCAGGCCGCTGCTCAAGGGCCCCATTGGCGGCGACAAAGAAGAAGACGTAAAAAAATGGTAATTTTTGTGTGCTTGTGTCTATGGCTTATTGCTAATGCCCGGATATGGTTCATCAAATTGAGCAAATTTTTGTGCAGATTTGACGAATTATTTTACAAGTTTGGGTGCTTGGTTCAAGGGGTAGCCACCCAAGCACTCATGGAAGTGGGATTTGTACTTGGTTCTGCAACTCTATTTGGAGAAGTTGTGTAGGAAAATGAAGTTATCCCGAGTGTACAAGCAGAGGCACTAGCACCACAGCCCCGAGCCGGAGGCACGACCAAAGGAAGAGCCCGAGGCGAGAACATGAAGGTATTGGGCTTATCATGGAATTTGACCCTCATGTTCATTTTGTAGCAGATCCGTCTCTTAGAAAACCAATTGATAGATTTCATCCCAACATTCGATCCGAGGTTAAGAGAGCATATCTATCAAGAGGACCCACCCAACCTATAGGACATAATTTTCCTCGCAATGATGGGAGAGTCTTTCAGCCACATTGGTTTTTCGATTATGATTGGTTAGAGTACAGGTGTGTCGAAAAGATGCAAAGATTTTGTTTTTATTGCTTCCTCTTTAGGACAGAAGCCGACTGTGCACAATTTGGTCATGATGCTTTCACAAAGACAGGGGTATAATGATTGGAAACATGCATATAGAGGACTTTGTCGGGTCATGTCGGTTCTGTTTCTAGTTGCCACACCAATGCAAGATTATGTGCTGAAGATTTTAAGAATCAAAGGGCAGTGTCCATATATTAGATGCTAATACAAAGACATCGGAACAGCTGTATGAAACTCGTTTGACCGCTGGTCTAGATGTTGCAATGTTTCTTATTTCACAAGGACATGCTTTTCGTTGCTTTTCGTGGCCATGATAAGTCTACTACTTGCCAAAGAGCCCTAGACATGCACGTGCTACATCTAGAGGTTCTTAGAAGTTGCTAGGTCTGTACATTCTTATGATGTTAACCATATCCATCCCTTTATTATTACTTGTTATTTGCTAATTGATATCTTTATTCACTTTACAGATTTATCTATGTTCTTATTTTTATTTTTACATTTTACCATGTATTGGCGTAACACTATCAATTTATTCTTCAAATTTGAGGTAGTATCTCAACTTCGTATTAAAAATGTGTGATTGCAATGTATGGATGCATTAATGCGATGTGAATTGAAATGTTCTTGATTTTGGTTTAGTCGGTCATTAGAAGTTCGTCGTAATGTTTTTTTTCCTGGCTACGCCGCTGAGGATTACTAGTGGCGATGAAAGAAAGGAAGCTCTAATGCGGGTTTCACACCGTTCCGACGTTTGGAAAAACAGCTGACTTTCCAAATGTGCTGATGAACACCCTATTTAATATGCTTAAAATCAACCACAAAACCAATGGGTATTGTTTTGTACTGTTATATTTATTGTACCTTAATTAGGATTTACTAAGAGCAAGTATTATAATACAGCCAGCAAGCCGGCTGTAAGGGACCTTACAGCCTTCTCCCAGCCCACCCATACAGTAGTTAGCTCTTTCTAATTAATACATGCTGTAAGCTTACAGCCTGCTTCTCTCTCTCCTCTCTTCTCTCCTCCACATCAGCATTTAGCCAGCTTACAGCCTGCCATAATACTTGCTCTAAGTGTGGGCGGCGTGTTTTGATTTCGAAACTGCGCCTCGGTGGACGCTTGAGCGGTGACCGATGGTATTCTGCCGCATTTGCTGAGCACACCGGCCGGTTCATCTCCAAGTTGGGACTGGCGGTGATCGATTCGCGTGCATGTGCATGCCTCGTTCTCCACCCGAGCAGTCACGGCATTTAACTTCTCGGCTCTATATAAACTGCGTGACGGCCAGCAAATTGTTGAAGAAGCAGCAGCACCCCCATCGATCTTCATCCGCACCGCACGTACGCGTCCCACCAACTCATCGCTTTGAGGTCTCCCCCACAAGCTATGGGTGGTTTCACCCACACTCAGCTCGCACACCTGCTCAAGAGCGACAACCACTTCGGCATCACCTACTTTGGTAGCGAGGATGACGACTTCAAGTTTTACGACAAATGCAGCTGGGTAGATGATGGGTATGAGTGGGAAATCCGTTTGTACCCTTTCTGTTTTGAGCGCCTCCCAGTTGAACTCCAGCTCGTTCTCCTAAGTGACGCCGGTGCAAACAAAGTGTCAGCGGCTCTAAGCTGCCGGCTGGTAGATCCAAGCGGGAGATTGGAGCCATCAGCAGAGAAGACGAGCGCAACAGCTTCATTTCAGCATCCATTAGATTCATTGTCTCAACCACTTGCTGCTATCATAGATGTAGATTCACCTTACTACAACATTAATCCTCTGACCGTGGAATGCACCGTCACCGTATTCAAAGACCCAAAAGAAGCCATCTCTGCTCCATCCTCTACCCTGCACCAACACCTCGGCGAGCTCCTAGCGAGCCAGGCCGGGTCGGACGTCACGTTCACTGTCTCCGGCGAGTCGTTCCCCGCGCACAAGATCGTGCTTGCCGCGAGGTCCCCAGTCTTCAAGGCCGAGTTCTTCGGCGAAATGCAGGAGAAGAGCTCAGGACGCGTGGAGATCCAGGAAAATGGAGGCCCCGGTGTTCGGTGCCATGCTTCGCTTCATCTACACCGACGCGGTGCCGGAGCTTTACAGGAGGCCAGATGCAGCGACGACGACCCTGGCGCAGCATCTGCTTGTTGCCGCTGACAGGTACGGGCTCGACAGGCTGAAGGTGATGTGTGAGCGCAGGCTCGCGTTTGCTATGGATGTCAGCACTGTCGCAGCAACGCTGGCGCTAGCAGAGCAGCACGGCTGCGCGCAGCTCAAGGCCAAGTGCGTCGAGTTCATAACGGGAGGGTCGCCTGAAAACCTTCACGCCGTCTTGGAGACTGAAGGGTTCAAGGATCTTTCACCGGTGCTGTTGACTGAGCTCCTCATTGCTGCGCATGAAAGGAAGAAGTGATCCATATGAAGCAGTGGATTGATAATGTTTGTTGGAGAGATATATTAATTCAATCTTCCCAGTGCCAGATCCTATTAGGCTATTACTAAGTTTTCCGCCAAAAAAAAAAAAAAAAAATCCTATTACTAAGTTATGTGTGACATGGATCATCGATGTACTACCCATATGAACAATGGAAATATGTGACATGCATCGGTCAATCACTCCCCAAATTCATATGCGTTGAATTCAAACGGCTTTAATTGGCGTAATAGATTTATGTGTTCTAGTGTGTTTAAGGGCTTTAAATTCAAATTGAGTGTAGTTTAGCTGATATGCTCCTTGTGGTGCCAGTGGTGGAACAATTCCAGCTAAAGTGAGGGTTGGGTTTCAAGTCTAATTGATTAAATGTTCGTTCACATTTTACATTGTTTAGGATTTACAAAGATTCTGATGACAAAGTTAATTGAAGATTCTTTTTTATTTGTATTTTAAATACTTAAACACAAATGGAAGTATATGCACACATGATTAAAGACTTGAGCAAATTTGAACAAAACATTTCATGGACACAAACATTTGGGAAAAAAAAAAATGCATCTTATATGAAGAAAGAGAAATTCAGTAAGAGAACATTTGCCATTTAAATATGACTATAGAAACTAATAATTTGATGAGTGCAGACATTTCACTGAGGCCTGTTTGATCCCTCCTAAACTTTAAAGCTCTAAAAAAATTCATAACACACTTTAGCTTAGTTTTGACTTTTGAACACGTACTAAAACTCTAATGTGAAAAAAGATAAAACTTAGGTCTAACTTTAGACCATATGTTCAGAGACTTTATTCTGTAAGTTTACAGGTCTAATGTTTAGAGGGTGGATCCAAATAGATATATCGTCATGTTGACTAACGGGACTAATAGTTTTTATTCTGCTTGCAGTATAGTAGGTTTATCTCCACTATATTTTGAGAGGGAACACAATTTGTAGTATAGTAGCTTTATCTCTGCTATATTTATGATCCACACCCACGCCACTTCTGTTCGCCTCTCTGCCCACCCATGATTTACCCCATTCATGCCTAAAATTTTGAGGACCCACCTAGGTGGCACCTAAAATTTTAGGACCCACATGTTAGTTGAGAGTTGGCATTACCAAATCCTAACCTCTCCTGTTATCCCCCCTGCCCAGCCGCCACTCCCATGCACCGCGACTGTCGGTGTTTTGAGAACCGGATATCCCAAGTACCGTAATAATTTATAGGTCGCGGGCGCCCCGCCCGATGGCGTGTGCGAGCTTGGAAGACGAGGGGTTTATCCTGGTTCAGGCCATGGGGCCCTACGCCCAAGAAACCGTGACCTTTCAGATACTTCGCACCAATTGTGCACAAGAACCAAAGCGGTTACAAGGTGTTCTTGGGAATGAAGAATGACTTCAATCCGGGTTGAGATGGCTAAGTGTGAAAACCTAGTTCCGGGGATCCTGTTCTATAGTGGCACTACTCTCCCTTTTATAGTGTAAAGGAGAGATAATGTGTACAATACGTGTCATATACAAACGCTATTGTGTCTACTATCCGGAGCTGTTAGGCATGCCATGCCCGAGCCCGGACCTCGGGTTCCCAGAAGGGAGTGCCCCGGTGTGGACGCGTGTCTTGGAGTCTCCCGTGTTCGCGTGTCCGTCGCCTCGAGGGAGGGCCTCCCGAGGGCCAAATGGTGACCCTTCGATCCTTTTTACGATCCGCAAATGGCTTGGTCCGTGCCATGGTGTGGTGTCGGCCGTCCCGAGGGTCTTTGGACTCGTGTCGTAGAGATGAAGCCGCAAGCAAAATGAATAGTGGAACCGTGTTCCCCGTGAGGGGTGACGTGTGTGATAACCGTTACCTTTATGTCCCATCAACGGGGATGCGAGGAGATAACGGGTCAAGTAAAGAGACAGGGCAATCGATTGCCCCGCCATCGCGGCCCGTGGAAGCGTGTGCATTTAATGCGGCTGCCCCCCACTACCGGGTTTGGCTTCCCAAGGCGCGCCCAAGATGGTGTTTCATGGGAGAGGGAAGAGCCGCAGTCGGGTCCTCCTATCCTCGGCGAGGCGGAGAAGCCTTGCCCGAGGGTCATGATCCCCGTGAGGCGGGGGATTGTCTCTAGAGATCCCGTGTCCCTGCGAGGCGGAACTTAGTCCTCGAGGCTCGCCCCTGGTCAACGTAAAGTTGTGGTGAAAGTGGGCTGTTCTCATTAGCGTTGTGGCACTCCGGCCGGATTTTGGCCTGCATATGGATGGGCTTCAATATGCCTATTGGGGGATTGTCTTCCCGCATTTCTTTCTTATTCATGACGATTCGGGCTTGGTCCTTATTCTCTTCATTTTGGAGACTTCACCCTGGGCCCTCCTGACCTTGCTGGGGTGATTTCAGTAGGTTGGGCCTTGCCAACTGAGTATTTGTAGACGGGCTGCCTTGGGCTTCTAAAGGGGGCCCAAGGGAGTTTTCCGTACATTAAGTCTTTAGCGAGTCTGCAGGCTTGGGGCCGGCCTTCATTCTCCTGGGCGTCTTTTAGGCCCAAAATGCGCCTTAGGTCGTCAACTCCGGCGTCGTCTTCCCATCAGTCCTTCTTTTTGGGCCTTGGAGCCGTGCTATCCTTCATGGGCTTATTTCCCTATGGGCCGATTATTTTTTCGTCCCCGACAAGTAGCCCCAGAGCCCCCCGAGGGAGTAGGGATGACTCGCCCGGGGTTTTCGCAATTGGTTCTTGGTTTTGAGTCTCGAGACGGGTGCCTACGAAGCATCTTGGGTGTAGCCCCCAAGGCCTCTGAGGAATAATTTTATTCCTTAGAGGGCTTTTCTTACACGCTAGTAAGACTTGAACTACCCACTAATCTTTTGGAGGATGTGCATGGGAGGTCCGGATGCGGGGCAGTCCGGAGCCCGCGCTTATGTGCGCAAAGGTCGTTTCAAACTTCTCCGTCTTTTTATTTACGCTCCTCCGTCGCCTTTTCTCGAAAAGGAGGAGGAGGGGGTTGTGTCATACGCCCTCGTGAGCCGAGTATGGCACACCCCATTGAGCGTTGTAACAGAAATCTAAGTGGAGTGCCCGTGCCTCTCTCCGGAGCAGGGGTCGGCTATGTGGTCCAGACTCGCCCATAAAACTCTCTGACCACCTAGCGAGATCCCGGCTCCCGACAAAGTCGGGTCCCGAGGGCCACCGGGCCTCCCACGGATGGGACATCTCCCCGTAAGTGGTTACCGTAAGTCTTAGATACGCTCAGAAATCCCAAGCTCCCGAGAGCTTAGGCTCGGGCCGGTTGTGCATTTCCCTTCGCCCTTGCTCGGGTTGTCCCGAGGCAGCCGGGGAGAAACCCCGAGGGCCCAAACTTAAGATCCTCCGACCCGTATAGTGAGCTCATGGCTCGGCGTTTCCCTTTTAGAGGTCACGCGGTGCGGTGATTTTTCAATCCCCGCCCCGAGGGTTTCCTCCTAAGCGCCTTCCCTGGGAGGCATTTTGAGTTTAGACAACGGATCGACATTTTTACCCTTACCGTGGTCGGGCGCATTTGGCACGCCTTTCCATGTTACCTCGAGGAGGCGACCGCTCGCGTTCGATGGGATGGCTTGTCGCGGCGTTCCCGAGCCCGCCGCTGTCGTATTAATGCGCAGGCCCACTGGGCGCCTAGGGCCATCCGCCGGGATCTGCTCGGTTGATCTTCCGTCGCGCCGGTTGGGTGAACGAGATGGTTTCCCATCTCCCTTATATATTTGGGGCTCGCCGGGCGGCGCATTTGCCTCCTTTCATTCCCTCGCAAAGTACTAGTTCTCGCTTCCTTCGTCCCCCTCGGAGCAAAGAGGAAAGAGGGCGTGGAAAAGGAAGGGATTAAGGGAAAGGCGAAGAGGTAATTGCGCTTACTTGTTGTTGCTGTTCCCTTTTGTTGCGGTTGCTCGCGAAAGGGAGATGGCGTCGCAGAAGAAGGAGTTTCCTTCCTCTAGATCCCCGACTTGGCCGCGTCGCCGGTGATCGAAGCGGTTGCTGCGACTAGTAGTAGATGAGGGTCTTCTGCCCGCCGCACGGATGACGCCACGACCGGAGTGGTTGGTTCCCCGACGCTTCTCACGAGGGAGCCACAACCCCCACCCGGCACATTGTAAGTATGATGGATTACCATAGGCGTGGCTTTGGCGTGCCTGGGCGAGCAGGTTTTATGCGGGCCATCCCGCATTGGTATGGCGTTGAACTCCATCGGATCCCCCAAACTTCGACGCCCAGGGGCCGATTTTCGTGGGGCTCTGTGAGGGTTTCTTGGGAATCAAGCCCCATTGGGAACTTTGGAGGTGGTTCTTCAAGGCGGAGTTGAACACCCCGAGCACCGCCTCCTCCCGCTCACCGCGACGGGCGGTGCGAGCCGGATCTTGCGTCATTCAACTCCGTCCCAATGACAAGTATGGGGTGAACCGAACGGAGGAGTACATCCTCTCACGGCTCACGGGTTCCAACAAAGGATGGCAGGAAGAATGGTTCTACCTTCGAAACGACGGAGGGGGTCTTCCAGCATACACTAGGAGCGTGATAAAGGTGAAGCCCCGACCACCGGAATTATGGGCCTCCTCGTGGCTGGAGCAACATCACCGGGATGCCCTTCGCGCCGCCGTTCATCGGCTCCGTGATCATGATGTAAACACGGCGGCGGTTGTGGCCGCTTTCTCTCGTCGCCAAGTCCTCCCTCTTGTGGAGAGGCCACTCTACCTCCGGCAAATGACAAGGGATGCTAACTTATCCCAAGACCCCGAATGGCATTTGGGGTTCTCTCGGGGAGGCTCAAGCCGCCGGGTCCGCGTGTTTCTAGGCGACAAGACTCCCAAGACGATCCCCGGGATCGCGTGCGTCGGTCGGGATACATTTCTATGGTAAGTCCCGCTTGCTCGTAATTGCGTGCTTCTCCCTTACTTTCCGAGGGTTGGTTACGAAATTTGGTCTTCTTTCTTTATGCGGGGGAGGTTGAACTACAAAGAGTCACTTCCCCCATTCTCGAGGACTAGGCGCTGGGGGAGGCTAATCGCTTCGTAACGAACGCGAGCCCGGTTGAGGAAGGCCCGAAAGGATCGAAGAAGGCGAAAAGGTGGCCTTAAACAATCGGGCGGCGTGAGCAGCGTAAAAGCGCTTGGCGAGTCAACGGAGTCCTCGGCGACAGACTCCGCCTGCGTCTTCGAGGGGAGAGCGACGCGCTCTCCCGCCGATGCCGCTATGGGGTCATTATCGGGGCCCGATGAGCGGTCCGAGTTAATAGAGTATGCTAGGCATCGGGCGGCGGTGGCGAGGAGCTTCCTAAGGAACGTGTGTTCCGCCGTTTTCAATTCCTCCAAGTTCATGCGGGGAACTTGGGTGAGCTTGGGGATATCTCGGAACATGACCAAGCGCTACCTAAGCCCGCAAAGAACAAGTAGGGAACCGGAGACCCTCGAGCCCCGGCTCGACGCGGCGAGAGACCGATCCGGTTTACGTACCGGGAGCCGGTGCGTCACCAAGTCTCTGCCGGTCTCGGCGGCGAACTCACCCCGAAGGCCGCCCGAGGTCCCCCTGTAAGTCAATTCTCCTTCTCTGGCTGCGCCTCAAATCGTCCTATTCCTCGACCGGGTTGTTTTTCACCTTCTTTGTATTTCCATGACAAAAAGAGTTTGAACCGCCGGCTCTCCATCCTCGGAAGTAACTCAAGTCCGCTACAAAGCTTCAGCGGGCCAAGGACGGCAGATTGCTATGTCGGGGTTTCCCCACCGCCGACGCCCTCTCCCGTGATCCCATCGGGGTGACCAAATGATTCGGGGGCGAATGTTGGCCTTGGCCCGACTCCTCCAAGCCGCCGGCGCCGTCTTCCGAGGTTCCTAACCCGTCGAGAAGAAGCTTCACAGTTCAATCGGAGCCGACTTCTTCTCCTCACGCTTCACCTCCACGAGCAATGGCGGTGGAGGTCTTAATCCCCTGAGTAACTCAAGCCGAGGAGGCTTCGGGACCGAATGTTGCGGGGAACAATCCTATTGGCCATCCAAACCCTCCTGCTCTGGGGGCCGTTCCACGATCCTTTTGGAGAAGTTCCTCAAGATGTCTTATTTGATGCGGCGATGCTTTATCACTGCCCTTGGCGCCAACCAACAACCTTCAATTGGCGATCTGTCCATCGCCCCGATTTAGGGGCTTCTCTTGCCCCGAGGGGCGCTTCCGGTAGCTCGATTCTGAATTGCTTTCGATGAACCGTGAAGGTCCCATGGATTTCTTTTTGGTCGGACTTCCCTCGGCATGGGGAGGTCTCGTGCCACCCGCCGCTTCGATGATCCCAACGCCCGGGGCGGTCCCGCGATCGAGCTTGGGAGGCCGCTGAAGGCGGCCCTCGGCGCTTATGATCGACGATCGCCCCGAGGTTGCCGCTTGAGAGAGTATGATCAAATTAAGAAGTGGGCGACCGAAGGCTTGAAAGGATCGGGTCATGTTCTACGCCATCGCTTGTCTCGCATCGACGAGGTCCTGCTCCTCTTCTTTTGAGTTTTTTGTTTTGCTATCTCGCTTTTCCCTATCTTAATCTTCCGTATGCCTTGATGTTCGCAGAGCCCGAAGTGGTTTGCCCGCGAAGTCCGAATTGCCGAGGAGTAACGCCGGGGTGGAATGCCCTCGCATAAACTTCGGGCCGAGCTGAATGAGACGAAGAGGGAGGCGACCCGCCTCTCCTCGAGCTTATTACCGAGAAAGAGGGCCGATTCGGTCCTTGATGATGGAGGCGGAGTCGCCTAAATCCATGGCGGCCAAGGCAAAGTCGGATGCGGACCGTGCCATCCGTGGATCGTGAGGAGGGTCTGATCGAATCCTGGAAGCTTCTAGAGGAGGCCCGTAATGAGCGTGACCAGGCCCGAGAGGAGGCCAAGAAGCAATCGGAGATGGCGAATGCCTTGAACACTCAGGTGGAGGAGTTATCCCGAGAGATGGACTCAGCGAAAAAGGATGTGGAGCTGGCCCGGAATTTGTCCATCAACGAGCATAGCGAAATGCTCAAATGGAAGAAAATGTGTGAAGGTATGATTCCTCCAACCTTGATTGTAGTTGAAAGACTGATGCTGCCATGGTTTGTAATCTTGTTCTTCCTTTTTCAGAGGCGAAGAAGCTGCGGGCGAGGCCGTAGAAGCTGCTACCAATATGTCCCAATGCCTTAATGCCGAGGAAAACTCACGCAAGGTGTTAGAGGCGGTCGTTCTGGACCATATTCGGCGGTTCGGGCCTTCGGATCTGGTATCTGATAACTCCGTCCGGAGCCGATCGAGTGCCTTTGGGGGTTTCATCCGAGGCGAGATCCGGGGTGCATTCCGCAACGGGTACGGTGTCGCCTTTGCGGTGATGTGCTCGCATTTCTCCTTATCTGACGAGACCCTCGAGATCCTTTCGAAGGGCTTCTTCTTGGGGCATCAAGATGAAGAAGAGGAAGGGGTTCCCTGATGAGAGGACGGATGAGCGTAAGATTGCTGACTTTCATGCTCGGGCAGAGGGTCCTAAGCAGTGCGCCGCCACCCACATCGAAGATGAAGTCGCTCCCCCTTTCTCGCCCGTGGAGTGCGCATATGAGGCAGCCCCCGAGCCTATGGATGCTTCCTCCGAGGACGTCTTCGCAGGTCTTTTGGGGAGGATGATGAAGGGCCGAGTACCTCGGGGCCTCCATCCCCAACCTTCCATACCCGATGTTGGGTCGGAGAATGTCCCGCCCCGTGAGCTTCTTTTAGGTTGAGCCTCCGTGGTAACTTGTAATAGATGTCCTGAGAGGCTTTCGTAATTGGGATCTTTTAGGCTTGATGTTTTAGTAAACATGTTAACCTTTCGCTTCTATCTAGCTTACTGGTTCGTCTCGAGCTGCCTTCGTACTTTCCCGAGTAAGTTTGGCGATGGATACCCTGTGGGTGGTCCTTGAGCCTTTCTTGCCTTGTTCCAGGATTTTTACAGAAGGTTCTTACGATTTTAGCATGATACAAGCTAAAAAGCGAAAAACAAATGAGAGTTTTTTCTTTAACTTTTCCAAGGGGTTGTCATAAGGAGAGGGTTCCCCTCCGATAGCTCCCGAGGGAGGTTTTTGTCTTTTGGATTGGTCAAGACAAAACCTACCTAATATAAGACTTGGACTCATAGCTTTTGTGGAAAAAAGAGTTCTTTTATTGCTTTAAATGCAGATGTGTATGTACATTGCATATTTGTCGGAGTTCTAAGGATAGAACCGACTTGTTGCTCTATATTCCAAGCATTTGAGTATACTTCACCCTTCTCGTTTTTAAGTTTGTATGTCCCGGGCTTGACTACTTCAGCTATGAAATATGGTCCTTCCCATGGAGGTGCTAGCTTGTGTCGCTCTCGGTTGTCTCTCCTTAGCTTTAACACCGGGATCGTTGACTTGAAGCCTCGGGGTTTAAGCCTTCTAGCGTGATATCGCCTTAGTGATTCTTTGGTATCGGCGCAGTGAATCATTGCTATGTCTCTCGGCTTCTTCTAATTGGTCCAACGAGTCCTCTCGGCCCTTTGATTGTCTTGTTCGAGTATGCTCGGAGCCTTGGGGACCCATGCTCTATATCGAGGGGAGGATGGCCTCGATCCATAGACCAAGAAGAAGGGCGTGAACCCCGTTGCTCGCTCTCCTTGTCGTTCTCGCTCCTCCATAACACCTGACGGTAGCTCTTGGTACCATCTTTTTACCATACCGGGCTTAGCTTGTTGAAGATTCTTGGCTTGAGTCCTTTCAAAATCATGCCATTGGCTCTTTCTACCTGACCATTGGTTTTGGGTGTGCAACTGCGGCCGTGTCTACTCTGATATTGTAATCTTCACAAAAGTCAAGGAATTTCTTTCCGATGAAGTTGGTCCCATTGTCGCGATGATTGAATTCGGGACTCCAAATCTTGAGAGTAGATCTTGAACACTTTTACCGTTTCTTCAGTCCCGAGGTGCGACGACGGGTCGGGCTTCAATCCATTTGGAGAACTTGTCTATTGCTACCAAAACGTGTGTAGCCCCCGGCGCTTTCTTGAGAGGTCCGATCATGTCCAATCCCCACACCGCGAATGGCCAAGTGATTGGAATTGTTTGTAGAGCTTGTGCGGGAAGGTGCGTTTTGTGGGCATAGTATTGGCAACCTTTGCATGTTCGGACTATATGGGTTGCGTCCCCCGATCTTTGCCGGCCAATAGAAGCCTTGTCTCAAGACTTTCCCTTACTAGGGGAGTACGTGGGACAGCATGGTGCCCACACTCCTCCGTGGGTATCCGCCAACGACTCCTTGCCTTGTTTCCGGAAATGCATTTTTGGTATATCCCTTGAGGCTGCTTTTTGTATAGCTCCTTGTCATCGCCTATCACGGCGAAGGACTTAGCCCGGCGTGCTATTCTTCTTGCTTCGGTTTTTGTCCTCCCGGTTCCTCCTGAGGAGATAGTTTGCTAGGGGTACCCTCCAATCTTGAGTCTCTTCCCTCAATCGCATCGCCTCTCGGTCGTTGTCGCATGGCTTGATTATTCCCTTCCTCCGGGTCCGCTTGATTTTCTCGAAGGGGGTTCCTCAATCCCCGAGGGAATTAAGTTAGCCCCGAGGGAGCCCCTGCTTCTTGGTACTTGACGGAAGGTTTGTAGAGGTCTATTGTTAGGATATTTGGCGGTATCATGGCTCTTATGGACGCAACCTTCGCCAGCCTCGTCGGGCGCCTCGTTGTACCTCCTTGGGGTGTGTTCGATGCTCTAGCCCATGGAACTTTTCTTCTAGCTTCCTTACCTACCAAAGATATGCTTCCATTTTGGGGTCGTGGCAGGCCGAGGCCTTCATTACTTGATCCACCACTAGCCGGGAGTCTCCTCTTGTTTCCGTGCGTCGGATCCCGAGGTCTACCGCAATGCGCAGGCCATTGACTAGAGCTTCGTGATTCGCCACATTGTTCGAGGCCCGAAAGTGTAGCCCGATGGCGTATCGATGTGTTCCCCGAGGGGTGAAATGAAGAGCGACCTGCCCCTCGCTCCCGTCTTCATTAGAGATCCATCAAAGAACATCGTCCAACATTCTCGATTGGATTGGCGCCGGGGTAGTTGTGTATCCGTCCATTCTCGCGACAAAATCGCCCAGACCTCGGGATTTGATGGCCTTGCGTGGTGCATATGTCGCTGTCTCGCTTCATGAGCTCCACCGCCCATTTGGCTACTCTCCCAAGGGCTTCTTTGTTGTTTATTATTTCCCAGGGGAAATGCCGATACTACCGTGATTGGGTGTGCGTAAAATAATGCCTGAGTTTCCTTTGTGCGGCACCACGGCATAAAGTAGCTTCGCATTTGAGGGTATCTTTGTTTTGGTATCGAGAGTACTTCACGATGAAGTAGACCGGTCGTTGGATCGTAAGGAGTGCCCCTCCTCTCGGCGTTCGACAACTATGGCTGCGCTTACCACTGGGTAGTTGCAAATACATAAAGGAGTAGCTGTTCTCCGAGATTTGGTGGCACCAACACCGTGAGTTGGTCAATATTTTCTTCAGGGTTCCCGAGGGCTTCTTCTGCCTTGACAGTCCAAGTAAAGTGCTCGGTTTTCATCAAAAGTCTATATAGGGGTAATCCCTTTTCTCCCAACCTAGAGATGAACCGGCTGAGGGATGCTAGACAACCCATGAGCTTTTGGACTCCTTTGAGATTGGTTATTGGCTCCATGTTAGTTATTGCCGCGACCTTGGTCGGGTTGGCCTCGATACCCCTTTGTGAGACAATGAACCGAGGAGCATCCTGCGAGGGACCCCAAACACACATTTCTCCGGGTTTAGCTTGACACCCTTTTCGTTTAAGCATTTGAACGCCGCCGCCAAGTCTTCAACTAGGTTTGCCGTCTTTTTGATTTTACCACTATGTCGCCAACATAGGCTTCAACTATTCGCCTACGAGTTCACCAAACACATGTTGCATACATCGCCGGTAAGTGGCTCCTACTTCCTCTCCCCAAAGGGCATGGTGAGGTAGCAAGACATTCGAATGGTGTGATGAATGAAGTCGCGAGTTGATCGGGCTCTTTCATCTTTATCCGATGGTACCCGGAGTACGCGTCAAGGAAGGATAGCGTTTTGCACCCCCGCAAAGAGAGTCAAAGATTTGATCGATCCAAGGTAATGGGAAAGGAACTTTGGGGCATGCTTTATTAAGACTAGTGTAGTCAACACACATACGCCATTTTCCATTCTTTTTCTCTACTAATACAGATTAGCTAGCCACTCGGGTGGGACACTTCCTTGATGAACCCGCCGCCATTAGCTTCGGACCTCCTCTCCGATGATCTTGCGCTTTGCCTCGCCAAATCGCCTCAACCGCCGTGATCACCGGTTTGGAGCCGGCTCGGATGTCTAGGGAGTGCTCGGCGACTTCCCTCGGTATGCCGGGCATGTTGAAGGACTCCATGCAAACGTGTTGGCGTTTGCACGGAGAAAGTCGACGACGAGCAACGCTTCCTATTTCTGGTTGAGCTCGAACCGATGGTCGCCAGCTTCTCCCCGACGCGTTGGGGATCCAAAGGAATAGTCTTTGTTGCTTTGGAGGCTTCGCTACCTGTGTGCCGCTTGGCCTCGGGTTCTTCGCACATCTTGTCGAAACTTTTGGAGACATCATCGATGAGTGCCTCGGATATGGCCGGTGCCTCCCACGTACTCGACACTTTCGACGTCGCAATTGTACGCTGCGTGGTGATATGTCGAACCGGTAGTGATGACTCCGTTAGGCCCTGGCATCTTTAGCTTTAGGTACGTGTAGTTGGGTACAGCCATGAACTTGGCGTAACACGGCCCCCCCAAAGACGACATGATAGACCCCTCTCAACCCGAGGACCTCAAAAGTCGGGGTCTCTCGTCGGAAGTTCGGCAATCTTGGTACCGGATCTTGCATCGTAAGTCAATCTGCCCAAGGGGTTTTATTTGCTTCCCGGGGACAATGCCGCGAAGGCCGGCCCCCTCTCGCGGATCTTGGATTTGCCAACTTTGAGCAGGTCAAGGGTCTCCTCGTAGATGAGATTGAGATCGCTCCCTCCGGCCCATGAGGACCTTGGTTAGTTTTGTGTTACCGATAATCGGATCCACTACCAATCGGTATGCCCCTCGGGTTCGGGATGTGGTGCGGATGATCCTTTTGGTCGAACGTGATCGCTTGATCGACCATTTACGGCTTGGGGTGGCCGGCTCCGCAGAAAGACCTCACGCCGTTCCTTCTTTCTCTCTCGTGCGGTCCATATTGCTCGCCCCGCCTCCGAAGATCATGAAGCAATTGTTGACCTTTGGGAACTTGGAATCTTCCCCGTCCTCCGCCTCGGGCTCTTCTTTCTTCTCTTCATCTTCGAATTGTCCCGAGCTTGTTGAAGTGCTTGCGGAGGGTCTTGCATTCTTCTAAGGTATGCTTGACAGATACCGATGGTTGGTGCGCGGGGCTTTTTAAGCATGTCGTCAAACTTGCCCGGGGCCCCGAGGCCCCTTTCGGTCTACGGCCGCGACAAGATCCTCCTCGAGGTCATCCTGCGCCAAACCCTTACCCCCGTCTGCCCTTGTTCTTTTTCTTCTTTTTGGCATCCGGGGTTTGATCCTCGGCCTCGTCCTCCCGACGCTTCCCTTTTGGAAACTTGATCAAAGAGTGCTCCGACGGCCTCCTCGCCACTTGCAAACTTGGTGGCAATATCCATCGATCGTTAGCTTCGGTTGGGGTTCGACGCCCAATTTATCGGGACGAGCTCTCGGCAGTGGTGCTCGCCAGAAGGCTCCAATGACGTCGGAGTCCGTTACATTCGGGAGTTCGTTTCTTTGTTTTGAGAAACGCCGGATGTAGGTGCTTGCGAGGATTCATCAAAGCTTCGACGGCAATTCCTCGAGGTCCCGTGAGTTTCGGGCGCAAGTATGTGCCTTGAAAATTTCCTCTAAAGACTCTTACCAGTCATCCCGGCTGAAATCTGGTTAGGTGGGAGATATTCGAGCCATGCCCGTGCCGATTCGGAGAGGTAGAGGGGCAAGTTGCGGATAATGACCTTGTCGTCATGAGCTCCTGCGAACTGACAAGCCAATCGATAATCATCCAGCCAGATCTCGGGACGTGTTTCGCCAGAGTACTTTTCAATATGGCTCTGGGGGCGAAAGCGTGAGGGGAGTGGCGCCCTCTACGGATTTCCTTGGTAAAGACTTGAGGTCCCGGAGGGTCGCGAGCCGTTTTCGCCACATAGCTTGCCCTCGGCGTTGCTCGATTTCTTCCCTTAGATCGTGGAGCTGTTGGTTATCATGCCGGCTTCATCCCGATTGTCCTCTTTGCTGGCTATAATTCGGGCGGTGTTCCTCGAGACGTTGCCGGACATCACGATTGGATCGATTGTCGGCTAGTCGTTCCCCGACGGATCGTGCTTGGGCTTGGCTTTGCTCGGGTTTGGCGAGGGCTTGTCGATCGCGCATCGGCTCTTGATGTCTTGAGGTCGCATAGTTCCCGAAAGCCGAGCTCGGCCTTGTTGGACTCGCGGCTTTATCGAGGAGTTCTTTGAGTCCGTCACGTAGCCTCCTTCCTTCGGTGGTCGAGGGTTCGGGCATTTCCCGAACAAGCATTGAGGCTACGGCTACGTTAAGGCCGGGCGCGGTTGAAGGGAGCCGGCACCCTGGTGGCCGAGTTGTTCCCGTATTGGCCCGGCCGCTCGGGGCTTGAGGCGCCAAGCGGGTTTCTTGCTCGTTGAGCGCTGCGTTCCCGACGGATGGTTTGTTCTAATCGTCGCACGCGCTCAGCCTCGGCTTGAAGTCGGGCCTCAATGTCCTCGTAGACGTGTGTTTTGCCCGGCTAACGCCGCCGGTGCCGGCGGGACACGTCGTCGTGGCGGACTTCTGCGTTGTCATCACTTTCCTCGGTCGCAAGTTGACCATCTACGAGCTCAATGTTATAGCATTCCCCGAAGGGGGTCATAATATTCATTATTGAAACAACTGAAGTTCGTAGTCTACAACACAGTCGTCCCTAGGGGATACCCTAAGCTTAGATGTCCATCATGGATCTCCCGAAAGTAGGCACCGACCGTCCCTTGGTGAGGGGGTACCCTCGGTCCTGTGGTGAACAGGTCGTCCCAATCCGGGCTAGCAGCGCGAGGGGAGTCCTCATAGCGTCCCTCCGCTGCAGGGCTCGTGACGCACCTAGTATGGGGAACTCCCCGGTTCGCGCGACACCGTAGTGATGGACTGCCGGGCGTGGTGGTTGCCGTGCCCAATGCCTCGTGGATGTTTGGGATGTTGTTGTCGCATGGCCGCTCCCGCCCATACGTAAGCTTCTCCGGTGGAATAATGAGCGCTCGCGGTGGGGCTCATGGGCTCTCCATTGCCCCGTCCTCCTTCCATGGGCACCATTGTGGTTGCCGCTTTTGCCGAAAAGCGTAGCCGCTTCCTCTTCACCGCTCGGTGTCAACGAGCACGGGAAGAGGTCGAAGTTGAAATCAAGCGCCGACGCTGCGTCGCCGCGGTGTTGCGCTTCTTCCGCGGCGGCGCCCATGATGTCGGTTGCGCCCCCCTTTTGGTGCTTGGGAGCGGTTGTCTTCGATCCGCTCGAAGGAAGATTGCCTCGATGTCGTGATCCAAATGGGCGCGAACTCGAGACTCGCCAAATCGCGAAGAAGATTCCCCGCCTTCTTCGCGATCCGATGAGTAGGACGGAAAAGGTGAGCGACGCCGCCATCTAGGTTTTTTGGGAAGTGATCTTCGCACGCTTCCCCTACCTCGCGCGCGCCAACCGGGGGTGTTTTGAGAACCGGGTATCCCAAGTACCGGCAATAATTTATAGGTTGTGCGCCTCCCCCGATGGCGTCGCGAGCTTGGAAGACGAGGGGTTTATCCCCGGTTCAGCCATGGGGCCCCTACGCCCAAAGCAAATACCGTGACCTTTCGTATTACTCGCACCAATTGTGCACAAGAACCAAAGCGGTTACAAGGTGTTCTTGGGAATGAAGAAGGACTTCAATCCGGGTTGAGATGGCTAAGTGTGAAAACCTAGTTCCGGGATCCTGTTCTATAGTGGCACTACTCTCCCTTTTATAGTGTAAAGGAGAGATAATGTGTACAATACGTGTCATATACAAACGCTTACCGTGTCTACTATCCGGAGCTGTTAGGCATGCCATGCCCGAGCCTCGACCTCGGGTTCCCGGAAGGGAGTGCCCCGGGTGAACGCGTGTCTTGGAGTCTCCTGTGTTCGTGTCCGTCGCCCGAGGGGAGGGCCTCCCGAGGGCCAAATGGTGACCCTCTGATCCTTTTACGATCCGCAGCTGGCTTGGTCCGTGCCATGGTGTGGTGTCAGCGTCCTGAGGGTCTTTGGACTCGTGTCGTAGAGATGAAGCCGCAAGCAAAATGAATAGTGGAACCGTGTTCCCCGTGAGGGGTGACGTGTGTGATAACTGTTACCTTTATGTCCCATCAACGGGGGATGCGAGGAGATAACGGGTCAAGTGAAGAGACAGGGCAATCGATTGCCCTGTCATCGCGGCCTGTGAAGTAGGTGCATTTAATGCGGCTGCCCCACTCACCGGGGTTTGGCTTCCCAAGGCGCGCCCGAGATGGTGTTTCGTGGGAGAGGGAAGAGCCAAGAGTCCGGGGTCCTCCTATCCCTGGGCGAGGCGGAGAAGCCTTGCCCGAGGGTCATGCATCCCCGGGTGAGGCGGGGATTGTCTCTAGAGATCCTGTGTCCTCGGGCGAGGCGGAACTTAGTCCCCGAGGCTCTGCCCCTCGGTCAAGAGTAAGTTGTGGTGAAAGTGGGCTGTTCTGGGCTAGCGTTGTGGCACGCGGGCGGATTTTGGCCTGCATATGGATGGGCTTCAATAAGCCTATTGGGGGATTGTCTTCCCCAGATTTCTTTCTTATTCATGACGATTCGGTTGGTCCTTATTCTCTTCATTTTGGAGACTTCACCCCGGCCCTCCCCGACCTTCTTTGGGTGATTTCAAGAGGGGTTGGGCCTTGCCAATCGAGTATTTGTAGACGGGCTGCCTTGGGCTTCAAAGGAGCCCAAGGGAGTTTTCCGTACATTAAGTCTTTCCTAGCGAAGTCTGCGCAGGCTTGGGGCCGGCCTTCATTCTCTGGGGCATCTTTTAGGCCCAAATTTCGCCTTTTAGGTCGCCAACTCCGGCATCGCCTTCCCATCGGGCCTTCTTTTTGGGCCTTGGGGCCGTGCTATCCTTCATGGGCTTATTTCCCTATGGGCGATTATTTTCATCCCCGACAATGACCCCATCAAAGACCGACCGCCACGCTAGGCGCCCTTGCCACCCCCGCGCCCGATGCCCCCCTGTCCGACGCCCGATGCATCCCTCGCCGCCGCGGGCCAGCGTGAAGGCGGTGCACCCCCTCGTCGTGGGCGGAGATAGGTAGAAGGTTGTGGGTGCCCAGACACCCACAAAAATTTGAAAACCAATGTTAGAAACATATTTTCACTACTATGGTTTTGGATTAAACTTTCATATCTACAAGAGCGAGGCACCCCCCCCTCAAATTTGTTCTAGCTTCCCCCCGCCCCTCGTCACCGGCGTGGAGGCAGCGCCGCCCTCATCTTCGGGCGCCGAGGCCCCCGTGTCCGACGCCACATGCTCGAGGAGGCGGCCAACAACCGCTGGCGTGAAGGTGTCCGGCGGCGTAAGAGGAGGAGAAGGTCTTCGAGGACGCAGTCACCGACGAGCAGCTACGAGAGGTAGTACCATGACCTCCCCACATCTTTATTCCATCTATCCTCATTGATCTAATGATGCTATGAACTGAGGCGCCTTTTTACTAAGTGCTGCTTAATGAAGATTGAATCTTGGTCCTTGTCGTGTGTGCTATCTATCTTGCAGTAGAAATGTTCTTGATGATGTGTTCATCTGGATGCAATGCAATGTGATTTGTGGTTTCTGATTCTTTGGAATGGTTGCCATGTGAGCTTGACGACTTGAACTTGCCAATTCAACTTGCACGCTCAACAAGATCCATTTTATTGTTATATATGATTCTTGGAAATTGGTTGCATCATTTTTCTATCATTCTCATGGGACAAGATATGAAATTTAGGAAATCAAATGAACTGTTGTGGCCACATTTGTGGCCTTCCTATTGCATTATTCCTACTGGACAAGACACTGTTCTAACTCATCTGAGATGCACTGTTTTATTTTTTAGGTGGGAGGTAATGGCTAGAGATAGCCTGATGCATGTAGGAAGCAAGCAGTTGGATTGAAGTGCGCATGGTTGGTGTATTATTTTGGACATCTTAACTACGACAAATGCTTTTGTTAAGACTTGCTAGTGATGAATCATATTGTAATGAGTGCAAGGAAACCATATGCGATGTGAGTTGTGCAACCAGTGCAAACATCTTTGAGCTATGCATTATTCTAGTTTGATGGCCAAACCGCATGCTGCCTTGATGTAACTTATTTATGCAAGATTTGTGAAAAATGAAAAGACAAATGCTTATGGCTATAATATAAGTGTTAGTTATGATGAACTTTTGTGCCGTGATTGTGTATTGTTTTGAAATGGAATTGTTAATTGAAGGTATCATTGATCGTATGAATAGTGCTGATCTTGACATTAATGTATAAACAAATAATATTATTATGTAATTTCCTTGTAAGTGGTATAGCGTCAAACCATTGGTCGCTATAAGTTTGTAAGTGGCTTTGGACGATCGACGCTATATATTTGACGTACCGTCACACGGTCGGTCGCTATAAGGTTGGTCGCTATAAGTCATAGTGACGCCACTTTCAGCAACTGACCATGTCGGACGCTATATGTTTATAGAGACCGTCCGTAGTACGCCATAGATATGATGTGGTATAGTGGTTGGGAGGCCCACCTTGTGACTTCGTGTAACACCTCAGAAGAAACCGTAACACTCCTCTGAGAATACCACATGACACTACACTTCATCAATAGAGTACCCAAAAGTGAAAACACGACATCTAGATTAAACATTAAATTAAGTCTTCTATGATTACATAATATTAAAAAAAATCTGAGCTGTAACTAGCAAATTCAAAAGGAAGAAAAAGATGTAACTCCAACATCAAACAAAACTAATTACAACATAATTGTTTGTTTGTAGTGTATAGCGACACATGTGCAAATGTGCTACTACTCCCATCACACCAAGCATTCTCATAGATCATGTATCTGAGATGGAGAAACAATGCATGACTTTACTTTTACCCACACGTCCCAATGACTGATTGAGGATTTCAACCACATTGCTAATTTTAATGTGCATTGTTGTACTGATACTTCTCACAACAATTCGACTATGTTTTCTCCTATGCATATCAACAGGAAGAGTGCAAATGAATGTTACAATGAATGCATTTAATAAATTTGAGAGATCATAATTTAAAGATCAATACCACAAGATATAAAATAGCCTACTTAAAAGTTAAACAATGACTTACACACATGAACACCTAATCACAGAATAATACTAATATCACCTAATCATAGCGTAATAGCATACTTCACCGTTTACTTGCCTTTACCGATGATTGATGATCAAAGAGTTGGGCACACTCCAATTGCAAAACCACCTAATGATCGTAATACTTAGTACCAGGCTATTGTAATCTAATGACAAATAAACGATGAAGAACAAGATCAATCACAGCGGAGACACGAGATTTTAACATGCAAAACCCTCCCCAAGGAAGAAAAAAAAACCACGAGCGCCCAACAACACTCCTCATCACTAATCAAGAGTTGGGTTACAACGCCAGTATGGAATGATCAACGTGTTAGCTGCTCGAACGCCTTCTCGGGGACTACCACCTCTCCGTGACGTTTGAAGTCATCGACTCAGCGTAGATTTCCTGCTCATGGTTGTGTATAGGTGACGTGTCGCGCGTATAAGCCAAGATTCCTTCAGAACTCAAAGCAAAGGAGGCCGCCACCGGGCATCCGCTTTATCACGGGCGACTTCAACCTCATCTACAAAGCGGCAGATAAAAACAACTCCAGGCTAAGCCCACGACAATGCGCCCGGTTTGGGTGAGGCACTAGATGAGTGCGACCTCACGTAAAATTAGCCCGCGAACGTAAAAATTCACTTGGAGCAATGAGAGATAGTCACCAACGATGGCAAGGCTTGACCGCTTTTACGTAACACTCGAATGGGACGCAAATGTTCAACTCCCACATCCTCAACACACCGTTGACATCACTATCTGACCACTGCCCCTTGATGCTATCGGATCGAGGCAGCCCACATCGACCTAGGTCCTTCAAATTTGAGAACTTCTGGGTCAAGCATCCAGGCTTCAAAGAAATAGTAAAGAGTGCGTGGGGCCCGACAACCCATCATGAGCTTTTCCATGTCTTGCACAACAAACTACGCACGAGTGCGCAAAGGCTACATGCATGGAGCAATGCCCTAACCTCGGACGCCAAAGACAAGTTCTTCATGGCCCAAGACCTCATCCCGAGATTTGGCATCGCGCAAAGAAAACAGATGACTAATGCCGGAAGAGGTTCTTCTAAGAGCAAAGCTCAAAAAAAGGATTCTAGGCCTAGTGGTGATCGAAAAGAGCCGATGCAAACAAGCCGAGGCTATCATCCATCGGATTGGGGGCGCTAACACAAAGTTTTTTCATCGAGAGTGAACGCAAGACAGCGCCAAAAACCACGCGGCAACGATTGAAACGGGCAATGGGTGGGCGCTACGCATGAAGATAAAGCGGACATTGTGCACAAACACTTCTCCAACATCATGGGCCTGGCTGCCACCTAGGCAACACGACATAAACCGGGAGCGCTTAAATCTCCCACACCACAACCCGGTCGAAGCTAGATGCGGACTTCACAAAAGAGGAAATTAAGTTAGCTATCTGGACAAATGCTCGCGGACAAAGCGCCAGCCCGGATGGCTTCACAGTGTGCCTTCTTCACATCCCGGAAATCATCAAGAAGGACTTCCTCACAAATGCCAAGGCTTTCCATGACTTAAGATCACAAAGCCTCCCCATCATAAACTCGCAAATGTGATCCTTATCCCTAAGAAAGAAGGTGTAGAAGAAATTGGCGACTTCCAACCTATTAGCCCGATCCACTCGCTCACCAAGATAATCGCCAAAAGTCTTAGCGCCACGACTAGCGCCACATATGTCCACCGTCGTATCCCAATCGCAGATGCATTCATCAAAAGAGCAAAGATTCATGACAACTATATGGCAGTCCGTAATGCGATTTCACGCTACCACAAGTCCAAACAACCGCCATTTTCCTAAAACTTGACATCACCAAATCTTTTTAATTCCGTTCATTGAAATATCTTCTCACCTTGCTAAGCAAACTTGGCTTCCCCGGCCGTTGGCGCCAATGGATTGCTGCACCGTTGCGCACCTCCTCGACTCGAAGTTACGCTAAACGGCATTCCATGCCCACCGATCAGCCACGGAGAGGGCTCGTGCAAGGGGACCCTCTTTCACCATTGCTTTTTGTCATAGCCATGGATCCGCCGCAAAAAGCCGCTTGATCTCACGACGCAGCAGAGGCCATCTATCAAAGCCGAGGGCGAGGAACGCAGCTAAGAACCTCCATGTACGCCGATCGACACGACGATTTTCATCAAGCCGACAAGTAGGATGTCCCGCACTCGCCCATTTGCTCACACTATTTGGCGACGTCTCGGCCTAAAAACAAACTTTCAAAAGTCTACGGTCATACCTATCCATTGCCAAGGGCTCAACATGAATGACATCCTCGCCGATTCACCGCGGCCCATCTCGTAATTCCTAACAAAGTACCTAGGCCTACCGCTCTCAGACAAACAGCTCAAGAGAGTGGACTACCAGCCGCTAGTCGACAAAGCAACACATAAGATCACGCTCTGGAACGGAAGACAGATAAATCAGGCTGGACGATTGACACTGACCAAAGCGGTGCTTATATCCTAGGCGGTATACTACCTCACAGCCCTACGTGCACCCAAGGGGGTCCTCGACGAGATTTAACGTCAAATGAGGAAATTCCTCTGTGCAGGGGCAGAACCACTAACAGGAGGGAAGTGCAAGGTGAACTGGCCAAGATCGGCCAGGCCAAAGAATTCAGGTGGGCTAGGCATTCTCAACCTATGGAAATTTGCACGAGCACTAAGACTACGTTGGCTATGGAAGCAATGGTCTACGGCTGAGGCAAGCAGCCTTGCAAGTGAAACACCATGCACCGTAATCGGACAAACTCCTCTTCGCGGCCTCCACAAACGTGGTAGTGGGTGATGGGAACAAAGCACCGTTTCGGACCAGCGCGGGCTTAACGGGCAACATCCGTGTGATGTTGCGCCGAGGCTCTATTCCATCTCCAAGGAAGAACAAAACCCCGCGCCAAGCCATGCACAACAACAATTGGATCACGTAAATCAACCTTCGCCACAATACCTTCACGATGTCACACCCGATCGAGTACACAAATCTTTGGCAGCGGGTAAGACATCCGACTCTTTCGGAGCGCGGATATACCGCACTCAATTACTTGGAAGTTTGGGCGTAGCGGCGAATACTCGACATATCACGCGCAATTCATAGGAGCGACACACAACAATTTCGAGTCAATCATATGGAAAGTATGGGCGCGACCCAAATGCAAATTCTTCGCTTGGCTTGCGATTCAAGAAAGAATGGGGCGGTGGGACAGACTTCAAAGGCGGAACGGGCCCAACCAAACAATCTGCACCCCGTGCAGACTTCAGGCGGAAATAGGCGTGCACCTCTTCAAGGACCTGCCGCCGTTAAGCGGCTCTGGGGAGATGTGACAACTTGGGCTCAGAATGAAAATCTACATTCGAACACATGGCCACCATCCGACTCCGCCCACGCCTGGTGGACATCGTTGTCCATGAGACCGGCGAAGAGCAAAAAGGTCTCCGCTCTCTAATCATCCTCATTTGTAGGGAGGTTTGGAAAGAAAGAAACGCTAAAGTTTTTGAGCGCGAGGAGACACCAAATTCCAGAGTCCTTCACAAGATCAAAGATGAGGCGAGACTTTGGAGTTCAGCAGGAGCAAAGGACCTGGCGACCCTTTTAAGTCATGCACCCTTTTAGTTTTTGTCCCTGTTTTGTACAACTCTTTTTTCTTTCGGCTCTTGCTGTTCTTTTCCCGGTTTGTTTGTAAACTTTGTTAAGCCTCTGGGCCCTAGTCACTGCGCGTCCCGGTCGACCGGGTCGAGGAACGGAACGAGGATCGTGGTACCCCATTTTTTCAATACTATTTGGAATGACGAGTATACAACTTCAGCACATCCCAAGTTAGTTCGGGACGATGTTCCCGGAACGATGGGAAGGAACGATGACCCAATCTCCACCGGTCTTTTTTGCCGTGCGCCTAGGCCTAGCTTACATGCCCTCTGATCTCCTGACAAAGACCTTGGATGCAGTATCGTGAGCTATAGGCCTACCAACATGTTTTTGCTTGGATGACTGATGGGCTGGGCGCGGCCCGCTGGCCCATTGCTTCTCAAGGCCCAACTTGAAATGAATCGTTATCTTCTTCCTCTAGCCAGAAACGACGAAGGAAACCTGCTAGCGGCGTCCTACCTCCTGCTGGGATGGGCATGGGCGGGCTGAGGTGGGGTGGGGAGGGGTTCCGAGCGCAGCGCTTCCCAGCCCGGGGTGGAATTAGAGTTCAACACCGCAACGATCGTCGGATCGCGTTCCGTGTACGATACACGCAACGACCCACTTCGTTCCCGACCCGCGTTCCGGGACGTCGTCCCGCGGAACGAGGATCGCTGCGTCGTCCCGCGTTCCCGGTGACTAGGCTCTGGGCTCCCCTCCTTTTTAATATAGCAGGCAGCTCTCCTGCCCGTTGTTTTAAAAAAAAAATCAAAGTAGCATCTGTAGCATCTAATACCCTGGATCAAAGCCGGCATTCTGATGATGTGAGGGTTGTGCTGCTCCGACGTGCCTGCATTTAAAATTTGCATACCTATGGTATTGAGAGAGTGCCGCATAGAATTGGTTGCATCTTCTCTGTGTGGTGAGTGCATAGCTTCAGTATTGGATCATCAGAGTTAAGCAGTGCGTCAGGAGACAGAGTAGCTGCCACTGCATGGTGTATATACCTGCGTTGAAAGTTCGATCTCTCCGAACAACGCAAGAACTAATTAATATATTTAGCACCGCGAGCATTTCTATACATCACGAACGAATGTTTGACATTTGGAGATTAGACGTGGATTTGCCACCCACTTGCAGAAGAGTCTTTATACGTAGGTTTATTTTGGACGACCAAGTCACTGACAGCTACAATGCTGCTCTTGCTAGACGTGAATTCCAACGTAAACATCACTGTCATGCATGACATCTGCTCTAAAAGAACACACAATCTTAATTGTTCCATTTAAACATTAACTTAGCATCATTTTGATAAATGAAGTCTTGTCAACTTGATTCATTCCGGACGAGATGCATGCTCAAATAATCGGCGTGATAAGATAAACTTGGTTAATAACATAGCTAGTACATAATTAATTCATCAATAATCGTATATATAATTAAAAACCTTGTGCTTATCGTATCAAGATATTTGTTTGAATTTACAAAAATGCTAACTTCAGATACACCCGTTTGCATTGTCGTCATATTGACATTTGGTTGTTTTATCTCCCATATGGGCCATATCCAACAATTCTTCACTCCCCTTGTCCAAAAAACGATTGTTCTTTCATTTGCTTGCATGTACTTCCCGATGCGCACACACACACACGCGAACTCACATCATAACCCCCACCCACACAAAAAATGGAGAGACCCTTGCTCTGTCTCGCGATCATGTGCGCCGCCCTGGCGTTTTCCACCTGTGCGGCAGGCCTCCGGCTGGAGCTCACCCACGTCGACGCCAAGGAGAAGTGCACCACCGAGGAGCGCATGCGCCGTGCCACCGAGCGCACCCACCGCCGGCTGGCGTCCATGGGCGGCGAGGCGAGCGCGCCCATCCACTGGAACCGGTCACAGTACATCGCCGAGTACCTCATCGGCGATCCGCCGCAGAAGGCTGCGGCCATCATTGACACCGGCAGCAACCTCATCTGGACGCAGTGCTCGAGCTGCTGGGCAAACGGCTGCTTCGGCCAGAACCTCACCATCTACGACCCGTCCCGGTCGCGCACGGCCAAGCCCGTGACGTGCAACGACACCGCGTGCTCGCTCGGCCCCGAGACCCAGTGCGCCAGCGACGACAAGGCGTGCACCGTGCTCACCGGCTACGGCTTGGGCGTCATCGGCGGCGTCCTTGGCACCGAGGTGTTCACGTTCGGCCAGACGGAGTCGGAGAACGCGAGCCTCGCCTTCGGGTGCATCAACGCGACCAGGATCACACCAGGCTCCCTGGATGGCGCGTCCGGCATCATCGGGCTGGGCAGGGGCAAGCTGTCTCTGCCATCGCAGCTCGGCGACCGCAGGTTCTCCTACTGCCTCACGCCCTACTTCAGCGACGCCGCGAACACGAGCAGCCTGTTCGTCGGCGCGTCCGCTGGTCTGAGCAGCGGCGCTCCGGCGACGTCCGTGCCGTTCCTCAAGAACCCTGA
This sequence comes from Hyparrhenia diplandra, assembly GCA_015847255.1. Classification (NCBI taxonomy): domain Eukaryota; kingdom Viridiplantae; phylum Streptophyta; class Magnoliopsida; order Poales; family Poaceae; genus Hyparrhenia; species Hyparrhenia diplandra. The sequence goes on along the minus strand of JADLZK010010890.1, from coordinate 186,250 downwards.
CGACTACCCGTTCAACTTGTTCTACTACCTTCCCCTCACGGGGATCACGGTGGGGAAACCAAGCTCGACGTCCCCGCGGCCGCGTTCGACCTCCGGGAAGTCGCGCCGGCGCAGTGGCGCGGCACGCTCATCGACTCGGGCTCCCCGTTCACAAGCCTCGTCGACGTGGCGTACCAGGCGCTGAGAAATGAGTTGGTGCGGCAGCTGGGCGCCAGCGTCGTGCCAGCGCCGGCAGAGCCGAATATACGCCTCGACCTGTGCGTGGGCATGGCGCAAGAGGAGGCCGGCAAGCTGGTTCCCCCGCTGGTCCTGCACTTCGGAAGCGGCAACAGCAGCGGCAGCGGGGACCTGGTGGTGCCGCAAGAGAACTACTGGGCGCCCGTGGACGACAGCACGACGTGCATGGTGGTGTTCAGCTCGGGAGGGCCGAGCAGCAGGCTGCCGTTGAACGAGACGACCATCATCGGCAACTACATGCAGCAGGACATGCTGCTGCTCTACGACCTCGAGCAGGGCGTGCTCTCCTTCCAGCCGGCGGACTGCAGCTCCATGTGACGATTTAAATTTAAATATGATGCTGCCATCCGGTTTTAGTATGTGTGCTAGCTCGCCATATGTCGTACGTAGAAGGCTATATGCTTGCATTTGTTTTGTACTATGATAGTATGATTCTGTATCAGTTAAAGTTCAGCCGTTACCATTCATACAAAAACATTTTAGCTCCTCTGTCTTTTTATATATGGGTTTATAGTTGAGGAACATATTTAGTGCAAGCTAACCCCTCCATGCAAACCATGCAAACTTATAATCTGAGCTTAGGGGCGGGCGCTTAAGTGTAAATTACCTAATTCTCTCGTGTCCCTTGCACGGAAGGGTTAGTTTGCACCTAATACGTTGTCTTAAGTTCTGGTCATCCCTAGAAATCATCCTAAAGGTCAAGCGGCTCATGGTGCAATGGCAAAGGCCATTGGTTGGGGGCTCCCACCCGCGGTTCAAATCTCGGGTGCGACACTTTATCCCTGGATTTATTTCAGGATTTTCCGGCGCTGCATTAAGTGGTAGGCGACGTCCCCGTCGATAGCGAGGCGCCGCAGGTGACTTCGAACTTCAAGATTTGTCGGCTCAGTCCTTCGAAGGTGCTCATAGGGGTAGGGTTTGCGTGCGTGTATTCATAGGGGTGAGTGTGCGTGCGTGTTGAGCGTCCTGCGTTGTACTGTGTAATCTCAAAAAAAAAAAAAGAAATCATCCTAAAGAAATCTAGCCACCGTCAGCAGCAGAGCCAGTGGTGTACATGGGGCACAGCCGGTGCTGTACTGGTGTAGTCACTGCAGCTTACTCCCTCCGTCCCAAAATAAACGACGTTTTTGGTTTTCGTGCCACAAGTTTGACTCGATTTGTAGAAAATACGTAGAAGATTTAAATCTCCAAATAAATTTGTTAAAAAACTAGATCAAAAGATCTTTCCAATGATATTAATTATGTAATATAAATATTAATCCTATTTTAATATATAATTACCGCAGATGTTTCTCGAAACGAAAACGCCGTTTATTTTGGGACGGAGGGAGTAATGTGATATGATCGATCATTTAAATATGATGCTACGATCCGGGGTTCACGTAGAGCATACACGTGTCACTACTTGAAACCCATTATTTGCCAAGTGTCCGGAGCTTTGTGATCTATCGGGCACTCGGCAAAACAGTTTTTGCCGAAAGTGTCGCCGTAAGAACACTTCGATAAAGGGAAAAAAAAACACTCGGCACATCGTAGGTTTAAGTCAAGTGCCATTCAAAAAATACTGAAAATTTTATCTTTGCCAAGTGCCTGTAAGAAAGGACTCCCCAAATAAGTAACACTCGCCAAACATGCACTGTTATTAGCATAGGCCGTTGTCGTTAGAAGTTTGTCAAGTGCCTACCGCTGACACTAGACAAGGGTCTGTTTTCCAGCACTCGGCAAACCAATAAAACTATTTCCTTTCTTACCGTTCAAATATTTTCTACTCTCCGCATACAACATGTAGTACTCCATGTTAAAATTTGATATATTTTTGTATTTTTTGCTATAATTAATTAATTAACTGCATTTCAAGCAATTTTTTTTTGAATCAAGTCAAATTTGAACTACAACTCTGCAAGTGATTCAAATAAATGAAAAAATGAGTAGAAAAATGATATTCATATTATTTAGGCTAGTTTGAAGCCTTACCCGTGAAATTAAAAGAAATTTCAAGTATCTTATTCAGAAACACGAGGCCAAATGGTTTTTAAATTCTATGAAAAGCAAATGAAGTATGAAAATCATGAAATTTGTTAAAATATCATGATATATATCATATGAGGAGGCTATGGTAAAACATTGAGAAGGTTTCCCACAAGTTGTTGCCACGTACAATGCTTACAAGCATCTATGAAGAAGAATCATACAGTTGAGAAGGATCTGGTAAGATTTGGAGTCAAAGTGACCATCAAGTTGGGGTTTGACTACAAAATTTTTGTATAGGCAATAGGCAAGCTATTACTTTTTTGGTATTATCCAACGTATATACACACTATTTGCAAAATCAATCAAAAGGGAAGATTTTTGTTGACAATATCCTAGGATTAACAATTAAGTCATGGTCTAATACACACCGGGAAAGCCGAATAAAAAGTGTTCAGGCTATCGGATATCAAACTCCTCAAATAAGATCAGCTCAAAAAGCATTAGAGGAGGCTAGTGCACTGGACAATGACCCATCGAAAGTTAACAACTGTCAATCTTCAAGTGAGTGCACTTGAGAATTTTGAATTTTTAGTTGGATTGGTTATTTGGCACGATATTTTGTTCTCTATAAATAAGGTGAGCAATAATTTGCAATCTAAAATTGTGAGTATAGAAGCTACTCTCAAACACATTGAAGATGTCATATCATATTTTAAGAAATATAGAGATGAAGGTTTCACTTCTAGTATGGATACAACAAAAATCATTTCATCTAAACTGGATGTCGAGCCAATATTTCCTACGTGATCTAAAAAGGAAAGAGAAAGAAACATTTTGAACAAGATGATGAAGATGAGTAATTGCATCAATCTGCCATAGACTTGTTTAGAAGAGAGTACTTCCTAGTTATGATTGATGCCACAATTGCTTCATTGACTAGTATATTTGAGCAGGTGAAAGCATTTGATTTTGATAATGTTTTTGGGTTCTTCTTCAACTCTGAAAATTTAAATTCCTTGGATGAAGTACATCTTCGGTCGCACTTTGCAAGATTTTTGCGGATACATCAAATGTTTATCAGATGTAGAGATCAATGATTTTTATTCAGAATTGAAGGTGTTGCAAGTGAGTTTGCCAAATTCTTAGATGTCAGCACATGAGATTCTGAAGTCTCATTATGGATGCATTGCTACTCAAATGTTTCTATTGCCTATCGAATTCTTCTAATTATACCTGTGGATCAGTAGCTTCGGCTGAAAGAAGTTTCTCAAAATTAAAGTTGTTGAAGAACTATTTGAGATCAACTATGTCGCAAGAAAGATTAAATGGCTTTGCTATATGCTCTATTGAGAAGGATATCTTGGACACTATTGATCTCAATACAGTCCTTAATGATTTTGCATCAAGAAATGGCCGAAGAAATAGCTTTTCATGAGAAACAATGGAGCATGATGGAGTCCAGGTACAAATATATCACTTATCAGACATGTTAAATTAAACATATCAATGTATTGTTTTTGTTTGTCAATAAAAAATTATAGTCTAGAGGGCATCACGATGAGTTCGCATAGGGCTGGCGCTAATATGTACATTTCTCATGTGTTCGTACAGATGAAAGGTTCAAAATTTTGAAGAACCTTTGTGAGTTTTCAGTTAAGCTTGTGAACACACAAAAGTATTAAAACAATATTATGTTGTTTATAAGCTTCTTAAGTTGGTGCTAATTTTTCCCGTAGCCACTGCTAGTATTGAAAGAGTGTTCTCCACAATAAATTATGTGAAGAACAAGCAAAGGAGCAAACGGGTGATGAATATTTGAACAATTGCTTGGTTACATTTAATGAGAGGGATTTTTTCAGGCAAAGTGAAAGATGAGGATATCATCAATCGCTTCCAACAAGGGGATCTCGTAGAGTTAAATTGTACTAATAGTTATTGTTTTTGTAATATTTATGTTTCAAACTTGTACTTTGGTTATTATTATGGTTTCGATGAACGTTATGGCCGCTATAACTTTTGATCCACTATATTATATACATTTTGCTTCAACTGTTTTGGTAGTTGGTATACTCAACCACAGATTCCTGGCTCCGCCAATGTCAAGACCAATTACATGGCTAATTAAATTGAGACCACCGAACCCAGCCTGGTCAAAGCAGCGACAGGTTCTTGATCAGCACCAGGCCTCCGCCTCTTCCTGGATGACGACGACCAGCTGCGCCACTGGTGTTGCATACCACTGGTGTTGCGTGGGCATTGAAAGTCACTAGCCAACCAAGAGGGTGAGGGAGTCAAATCCCCAGTGAACTGGTTATGGGACCTGCTTGCGGACCTGAAGCGGTTGTCGAGAGCGGTGACGTGCTGGAGCTGCAGCTTGTTCAACCAGGTGTGCCAGACCTCCTTGCTGAATGAACAGCCCAAGATAATTAATGTGATCCATGATTTTGGTTTCATCTTCCTGGTCTGGTGTCAACGTCCAACAACGTCCATGCATGGTCGGACAAAAGACGAAACGGACGTGAGGCGGCGCTGCAGTCTTCCAGATCTGCTTCGCACCAACGCGCGTGGATGAGCTAAGAAATATGGCGCCATAGGCCCAAGCCGCGAAGTAGTTTTGATCCACAGTGAAGCGCCATTTGAAGGTGTCCGGCTGCTGCGACAATTGGATGTGCTCCAACAAGTCGTACAACCTAGCAACTTCGACTACCAGCTGCATTGTGATCGGTCCCTGAATGTTATGTGACGAGTGCCAGCCATCCTCTTCCTCGGCCTGACCGCCGCATAGACCGTCTGGGCCAAGGTCATCCACCAGTCAGTCCAGAAAAACGTGGACTCCCCGTTCCCCAGGCCCAAGATGGTACCGGCCTAGAACATGGCAAGAACGCAACTCGCCCCTGCACTCGCCCTTGCAGTGTACTAGGCAGGAATACAATAAACTTTGTAGTTTCTAAAACCATGGTTTAGTCTTTTTGGAGTTTTAAAAACTTCACTTTTATGATATCATAGCTTCCAAAAACTACGTCACCCAAACAGGCCTTAAACCTTACTCCCTCCATTCCAAATTATAAGTCACTTTAACTTTTTTTTAGGTTCATTCATTTAGTTATGTATCTAGACATATTATTGTATCTAGATACATAACTAAATGGATGAACCTAGAAAAAGTCAAAGTGACTTATAATTTGGGATGGAGGGAGTAGTTAAATTAAGCACCATTGATATAACATTATAAAATATAATTACCCACTCTCTTTCGTACGGAGTACTGTATATCACATTTGTTGAGAGGGAAGATCAAATTTGTACACCAATACACTATAGCATATACCCGTTCTTCCTACAAATTTATTTATTTATTTTTTAGATAATGGATTTAAAAATCCGGCTTCATCTATCAAAAGATAGAATCAGGCCAATTATTACATACTTTCTTAAAAACAAAAAAATTATCGGCTGCAACAATTTTGCGCACAAGAATGAAATAACGATTAACCTAAACATGACCGATATGTCTTGCGGATGACCAACCACTAGAACAGAAAAATTGTAACGCCGATGTCTCAAGATGTCGTGCCGCATGTATCGCTTTTCCCCGCCGATCGTCATGCCGCTGTAGACTTACTTCCACCGGGCGTAACCAATGCGTTCCCCCGAACAAGACACGCAAGAAAGATTTCGGTCTGCATTTATCAAAAACCACTTCATTCCTTGTCAACCAAATTGCCAAACAAAAGTGCGGCAGTTGCAGTTAATAACAATGAATTATACTTTTTATTTGTAATTTTTGACCACCTTATGAATAAATCATGCATACTAGTGGGAGGAGCTAAACCAAAAGTATATGTATAGCGCGCCATAAGAATTTGACATAATAACACTCAAAAAAGATGTTGAATTGTTTCCTAAAGTGGCAAACCGAACAATTTTTGTCACCATTCCATTTACGTCTCCCTAAATTATCTTTAGTTAGAATCACACCTTTTTTTTAGGTACCATAGGAAAATTTTAATTTTCATAGGAACCTTAATTTGCCAAATATCTTTTGACACTCTGACACCATTGTTAATTAACGCAGCATACATAGACTTGACTGTAAAGATTCCAGATGCATTTAGACCCCAAGAAAAAATATCCCTCTGTTCACTTAAATTTAAATCTTGCAAGGATGCAACAATTCTATACCAAGCATTAAGGTTTGCTCCCACTAAATTCCGTCTAAAAGAAATATTTAGCGGACTTGAACTAAGTACTTGTGCAACAGTAATCATTTTTCCTCCTAACAATGTTAAAAAAGCGAAGGAATTTATCTTTTAAAGGCTTATTACCCAACCAAGTATCATACCAAAACCTGGTTTGAGTCCCATCTTTTACCTTAAAAGAGTCAAGATCTAAAAAACAATCCTTGATGTTCATCAAGCTTTTCCAAAAATGCGAATTTGTTGGCTTTTTGTAACAACTCCCCAAAGCCTTGTCTTTTTATATACTTATTTCTCGATTAATTCTTGCCACGTAACATCCTCATTTAGTAATTTGTAAAGCCACTTACTTAATAAGCATTTATTTTGTATACGAGAGATTTTGAATGCCTAAACCTCCTTGATCTTTGGGTTGACATAAAATTTCCTATTTTGTTAGTCTATATTTCTTTTTATGCTCATCATTTTGCCAAGAAAAGCGCGATCTAAAGCAATCAATTTTTTCAAGAACACCTTTCGGTAGTTCAAAAAAGACATTATAAACATCGGTAAGCTGGACAATACCGAATTTATAAGCACCGACCGCCCCTCCCACCGACAACAATTTTCCTTTCCATCCACTTAGTTTCTTTTCAATCCTGTCTTCAATAATTTTCCAGTCTTTATTATTTAGCTTCCTGAAGTGCATAGGTATGCCTAGGTAACGAAAAGGAAATTTCCCAACAACACAACCAAACAACTGCGAATAAAACTCTTCCTGTTCTTTTGCTTTACCAAAGCAAAATATCTCACTTTTATGAAAGTTTATCTTTAAGCCTGATAATTGTTCGAAAGTGCTTAGTAAAAGTTTCATATTTACAGCCTTTTGAACATCATGGCTCATAAAGATAACTGTATCATCCGCATATTGTAATATGGACAAGCCATCCTGAATTAAGTTTGGGATAATTCCCTCAACCTGCCCTGCATCCTTTGCTCTTGCTATCAGTAGAGCCAACATATCGACCACTATATTAAATAGTATGGGCGACATGGGATCTCCTTGCCTCAAGCCTTTTTGGTTTGGAAATAATTACCTAGTGAGTCATTTACTTTAATATTAACGTTTCCTCCTTCGTGAAACTTTGTATCCATTTACACCATTTTTGTGAGAACCCTTTCATCCTTAAAGTTTGTTGTAAAAGTTCCATTTCACCTTATCCTAGGCTTTTTCAAAGTCTATCTTAAAATTACCCTATCTTTCTTTTTTGGTATGAAGTTCATGTATTGTCTCATGAAGTATCACTTTGCTCCTTCCATAATATTCCTACCGGCAAAAAAAGCCGTTTTGTGGGGCTTAATTATCCTCTCGTAGGCTACGGTAGTTAATCTATTTGTTGCCACCTTAGTGAATAATTTAAAAGACACATTCAAGAAACAGATGGGTCTGTATTGCTGAATTACTTTCGCATCGTTCTTCTTAGGTAAAAGTATAATGGTTCCAAAATTAAGGCGATTTAAATGCAGATCTCCTTGATGGAAGTCCGTAAACAGAGCCATCAGATCATTCTTTATAACATTCCAAAAGACCTGATAAAATTCTGCCGGAAACCCATCTGGGCCTGGTGCCTTATTATGTTCCATCTGAAAGAGTGCAGCTCTAACCTCATCAACAGAGAAGGGTTCTGTTAGGAGGTCATTCTCCACCGAGAGACTGTGGAATATCGGCAACATTTGCCTCCTCCAACATAAAATGCGAGGCTTCCGGGGGACCAAAGAGGTCCTTATAATACTTGGTAATATGCTCTTTTAATTGAGCATCACCATTTATTATATTATTCCCGTCCTCAAGCTGGAAAATACGAGTTTTGCGATGTCTACCGTTAGCAAGCAAGTGATAATACTTCGTATTTGCATCCCCTTCTAATAAATGTTTTGCTTTTGATCTTTGGCACCACTTAATTTCTTCCTCCCTTAATAGCTCGGCTAACCTTTCACTTAACACATGTTTTAGATCTAGTTCCGGCTGGTTTAGTGAAATTGCTTTAGCTTTTTTATCTAGTTCATCTAGTTTGTTCAACAATTTTGTTTTCTCTTTTTTGTACACGCCACCGACATTCTTTTTTGCCCAACCACGGAGATGCTTTGGCGAAGCCTTCTAATCTTAGCTCCCGCCGATCGATAGGAGTGCCGCCACAATGGTATTTTGCCATACTTGACTCACCATCTCACAAAATCCATCTCGAAGTAGCCAACCAAGTTCAAATTTGAACCGATATTGATTATTTGGAGATGAATTATTTGTAGAAAATAGTAAAGGTGTGTGGTCGAAATTTCTCTATTTAATGGATGTACAAGAACGTGAGGGAAATTGTTTTCAAAGTCAGTACAAGCGAGGACTCGTCTAACTTTTCAAAAGTTTGATTAGAAAGATTATTAGCCCAAGTGAAATTTCTACCCGACATTTCTATCTCTCTCAAATTAAGCGTATCAATCACAAAGATTAAACATAAACGGCCATTTGTCACTATAATTATCATTATTTTTTCATCCGGTCTCACGAATTATATTAAAGTCACCACCTATAATCATAGGTACGGCTTCTTTGGAACAAACTCGAACAAGCTCGGATAAAAAAATGTGCTTTGTGTTCGACTTGGGCGGGACCATAAACAGAAATTAAATTAAATTTAAAGTCATTTTCTTTATGTCTTAACTTGAAACGAACAAAAAAGTCTCCATCCTCAATCTCACCAATGTCAAAGAACAACAAATGAACCCCTAGAATCATACCACCAGATCTACCCCATGGAGCCTTACAATGCCACAGAAAATCTCTACCAGGCCACGAGATATTATTCAAAGTGGATTGTGGAAAATCAGCTCTACCAGTTTCCGACAAGGCAATGAAATCTAGGTTTTTTCTTTTGTTAAATCCGATAAAAATCTATACTTTTTAACATCCGTGAAACCATTACAATTCCGAAAAAATTCCTTTCATTTCTTCAAATTGTTTTTTTATTTATTTTCTTTTTTTTTTTTCCCTCTACCTAAACCAGAAAAAAGATGATACAGGAGTTTGTAGACACTTAGGATCGCAACCCCCATCACCTAGACCCTCAGTAAGCTCTGAACAAATTAAATTTAAAGCCTCTAAATCCAAAACATCCTCCCCTGAATAAGTTGTATCAACATCATCATTGTCTAAATTTTTTGAAGAGGCTGAAAGCAAGACTTTCATCTAACCGATTAAATTCAATCTTTTCTTAAAAATTCTAAAGAAATATGAATAGCATCACTATCATCTCCTAAGGCAACACCTAAAACCTTTGCAGAAATTAAATAAAGAAGCATCATCTCTAGAATTTATATATGTATATATCTATACCTACTAATAAAGAGAAAAAATTTTCCGTTCATGAATATCTCTACCTAAGAGAGGGCCTTCTTTGGTAAATGAATATCTACCAAAAGGGCCATGTTTCCTTGTAAATGAATACCTTCATGATCTGAACACAGGGCCTTTCTTGTAATCCTACATCTTGAGTCTAACTATGTTTAGAAAACTACAAAGAAAAATAATAACTTATTTATTGCTTTAACCCTACTGATCATATACAGAGTGAAGTTTAGTAACTTTCGGAATTTTTATATGCAGAAAGTTGACAAATTTTTTGTAAGGACAAGAAGTAGCCGCAACAGATCAATAGCTTCGCCTGTGAGAACTGAAACTTAACTATTGAATAGGATGGCGCTACTAATCAGTAGCTTGATGAACTGAAGCTTAACTGGTGAATTGTTATGTGTGAACTGCATAGAGACAAGAGAATGGCGGTTTTTTAACCCTTTTTTGCTGCCCTTTTTCATATGAGCACCTTGATAATATTTTTTTTTATGAGCATGTGTATATGAAAATATTATATATTCTTGAATTGTATACATGCTTAAATACAATTGTGTAAAAGTTAAAGTATGCAAAAAAAAAGGTTGTTTTCATGACCATCCCTAAGACAAAACCGAGCGTTAGCACGGACATTATACTAGTAAACTTTTAGTAGTTTTCATCTCCCGTGGTAACCCACCAGCATTTTTGCTAGTGATATAATAAAGTGACGCTCACACATCACTAATTTTTGTCTCTTTTTATTATTTCAAAAAATCTAAATTACTTGGTTCATCACTCGTGCAATTAGGAGCGCAACCTGTCTGTATTTCTATACCTCGGTCGCTAATGGTTTGCGACTGCTGACTTCAGCATCGATCCAACGGCGCACGATGATTTCATTTAATCCGTTAATATATAATACGGCGCCAAAGTCGTCTCCTGCTTGGTCCTTTAAAACAATCAATCATTCCTCATCATCATGCAAACAAATTAAACGTCCTCGATTGCAGCCGCACGCGGAGAGATCGATTCCTTTCTCTTACACGTTTCGATTGGCGACCATCAACACCGCGTCGAGCAAGCACAGCACGCCAGGCCAGCCATGGCGGCAGCGGCGGCGGCATCACGAAAGCTCATCAAGGCGCCTGGCCTCGGTTTCGGCCCTGGGTCAGCAGCTGGCGACGACGTGGTCCCGTGGGACGTCGTCGAGCAGAAGCTCGCCGAGCTCCTCCGCTTCATGACGTCCACGGTCCAGGCGGTTGTGGCGGCGATCCAGGAGCACGCGGCTTCGTTCTTGGCCGCGCTGGGCTCGCTGGCGCGGGTCCTACTCCCTGCCGTGGCGGCAATGGCGGTGTTCCTGGTCGTGTGCGGCTGCTGCGTGGCGGCAGCGCAGCGACGACGGCGCAGAGGACCGGAAGGGGAGGAAGTCGACGGCGGCCTCGGTGGCGGCGACGGACCGGTGGTGACGTACCGCGGCGTGTACAAGGGAGGGATCTTCAGCATGCATCCCAACAAGCCTATCGTGTGTTAGGCCGCCAGCTCAGCTCTTGCGCATGCATGTATAGGAAAATTGCTCGGTGTGTAATAATAAACTAATTAATAATGCTTATGGATATGCGAATATACCAGTGCTAGTGTGTGATAAGACAATACAGCCTCTAAGACGGTAAGACCTATGAAATATATTAATCAGTGCATACTGTGCATTTGTACAATGGTGTTGAACTGTCTATAATATTTTTATTTTATTGTATTCTTGTTTTGCAGCGCTTTTTATGCCATGTTTATTTGAGCTTTTGACTAGTTTAAACTACCGGCTTTTAGATTTTTCAAAAGCTAAACAGCTCCCATAAGCCAAAAGCTTATAGTGAGCTTCTGGCTTTTAGTTTTTGGAAACTTTTGGCTTTTGAAAGGTCTAATAGCTCAAGAAAGTCCAAAGAGATAATTAAATGAGATGGGTGTGTCTAAAAGACTTATACAACATGACCTTTCTCTGGGTTTTTTGACCGTTAGGGTCACGACGAGCGCTCCCCGGCGGCCGCCCCCAAACCCCGACGTTGCCGCCGGCCTCCCTGGCGGCGCCGGCAGCCCCTCCCCAGCCTCTCCCTCTACCTCCACCCCCCCCTTCACCCCGCCACCAAGAGCTCACCCCCCCACCTCCCTCCGACCTCAAGTCCGAATGGAGGATGTGGAGCTCCCCCTTTGATGTCTCCACCACCCGCCCGGTGCCCCCTGGGCGAGCCACGGCGTCTCGGCAGTCCGACAGTGCTCGAGAGGATGCGCAGCCGACGCCTCCGCCCGGTGGGCCCCCCATCGGACCACAGCCGCGGCGGCTGTCGCCTTCGGCGAATAGGCTACGCCGAGACTCCGCCTCCCGGCGGGAGCTCATGCTAGGGCTCCCCGTGTCCTAGGCACCCTTGTCACCGGGGACCGCGGCAATTTGGGCCGATGGCCGCCGAAGAGGCTCGGTCATCATTGAGGAGGTCTCAGAAGATCGATGAAGACAAGGAGGAGGGAGCCACGTGCGCTTGAGCCGGTCCCGCCGTCTTCCCTCTCCCCTCACGCCCCTTCTTTCTTCCCCTTCATCGGTCGATGGGCGGAGCAAGATCCAAAGACCGGGAGGAAGACCTCAATGCATGCGGCTCAACAATGAGCACACTTCTTCTCGCGACCGTACCTCGAAGCCACCGGCAAAAAGTTTTAGGGCTTTGCCTCCGCCGCCGATAGTTGCCCCCTCGAGTGAAGCCGCTGTGACTAATCCGGTGGTCATGATGGGGAAGCGATGTCACCGGCACGCTATTAGCCATGGGACTGCGCCGTGGAGCACAACCACCATGGGGGGAGCCTACCCGGTGCATCTGAAGAGGATATTGTGGCGATGACGCAAGACCAATGCTTCTAATGTTCGGGGGACTACGTTGTTGTGCGCCATGCGAGTGCATGTGCGGGGCCGCCTTGGTCCATAGCCGGTAGTGAGAGCCCCTGTTGCACCAGCGTCTCGGCCGTGGTGCCGGCGTCGGTGCTTGCCATGTCTGGAAAAATCATTAGGGACCCAATGTCGATGCCGACGGATTCCGCCTTGTTGTGAGCCGTCGTCGGCGGCGTGGTCCAAGGACAACAATGCCCAAACTCCACCGCCTCGTTCGCCGGAGCTTGCGAGTCTTTGCTTCAACTACCTTGCACATGACCACCGGCCGCTCGGTGTCGTTCCCCGTTCCACCGCCTCGATTTGTCGAGGTACCGGCCATCGGGCAAAGACGCAAGCGCGATCGCTTCGCCGGTGTCTGGCGAGACCTTTCGTCGCCCCAAGCCTTCGTCCGTCGAGGTGTTTAGCAGCTGGCCGGAGGGGTCTTGGCGAAAGTCATAGTCTATCGTCGGGATGTCATGATGAGCCGGATCGGGCTCCCACGCCATCGTCGCCTCATTGTGTGCGGCGGGTGACCACGTCATGCCGTGGGGCCATGGACTCGAATGACTAGAAAGAGGACAAGCCGCCCACCACCGGCCCTAGCTCCGGTGGTCACCGAGACCAACGACACTAGTGCCGGGAGGAAATCGGCAACGGACATTAGCATTGGTGGGGTCCACAACACGCTTTCCATTGTTCATGCGAGCCGCTTCCCTCAACCCTTCCTTGGGGTTGGAGCCCTCGCGAGCATGTGGTGCCGCCATGGTCGATGCTAAATTTGAGTGCCCAAGGAGTGTGGAGGTACTCCATGGCATGGTTGTGGCCATGGCGGTGCTGCCTAACATCACCCGACCCACTCGATGGCGTCCTTGGCCCAATTAGACTATCGTCGTCATATAACAAAGTTGCTCGTGCCTCTACGGCCGGCGAGCTCTTGGGCAAACGGCCCCCGCCTCACGGAGGACTAGTGGGCAAAGTTTGTAGGCATCGAACTATCCGCTCCACTTGCGGCGGCTCTGTGTGCTCCTCCTCCTTCCGATGTAGACATCGACGGTGCTTGCCGAGCTCACTACAAGAAATCCTACTTTTATGACAAAATTCTTTGTGATTACTGCTCGATTTCGTCATATAATGTACCATAATATGATGAAAAAAATTTATGTTGTCACAAATAGGGGAGAGCCGAGAATTTCTTATGATGACTTTGTTTTATTGTCACATAAAGTCACCAAATATCGTCACAAATTGTCCGGGCGCCGTGAGATGTTCGTCTATTTACTTTTTGTGACACTAGGACCTATCCTTTTATGACTGATTAGCGTTGTCATGTTTAGTTACTTCAATAATTTACCCGTCCCAGTGTTACTCCATGACCAGATTCTAGAAAATTAATGAGAAGTAATACATGTATATAAATACAACATATTCCCCTGTTACTTCAATAATATATGTTTGTTGGATGTTGCAATAGTCGATTTCAAGATGTTGCAACATGTTTGGTTTCATGTTGCAATTGCTAATTTTGATATGTTGAAACATATTTTCTTAGATGTTGCAATAATCTTTTTCAGGTGTTTTAACAATTGATCTCAAGATGTTGTAAGTGTCAATCTAATGTTGCCACTCCCGGCCCCTCCTCAATCTCGGCACAGTGCCCTTCCCCTTCCTCTTACGGTAATGTTGCAAGTTTCGTTGTTTTGCGGGGGGCGGGCTGTGGGGGCGACCTGGAGGTTGCAGGAGGTGGGCAGAGGTGCTGGGGACTGATGAGGGCGTGGTTTGTGTTCCTTGCACGCGCTGGGGGGGTTGTCCGTTGTTGGGACCCGATTTTTTCTTTCTAGGCTCCAGCGAGAGAGTCCGATGGACCCGGTGTCCATAGGACGTCGAGTGTTAGCTCAACCGTTAATTAAACGGCAATGATTATATATGAGGATAATTACAAAAATATGCCCGTGCATTACAACGTAAGAAAAAAATAAGCAATAAAAATGAAATGAAGATGAACAAGTGGTAATCACAATCAAAAGTGCTTTCTTACCAAATCACTGAATTGCTTGTTCATAATCTATTAGTGTTGGCGTCGTATAACGAGGGCCGCATCAGATTTGCGGTTCATGCTTAAGGTTCATGCAGAACATCTATGTTATTAAATTGGGGAAGAGCTCATCCTTCTTTCTGAATAAAATAAAGTGATTATTCATTTTAAATTACAAGAGCATTTGGATATAGGCTCTGCTCGGCTGTGATCACTGCTTGTTTAAAGCGTCTCCATGGCGATTTTTTTTTACATTTAAGTTGCAAATAAAAATTGTTGAGTGTTTCAAATACATACAGTTTGAATAACATTCATAACATATTTTGATAACTTTCGAATGCACATGGTGATTTTTTAACTTGATTCGTGTACCTATAAGTAGGTACATCTTTTCATCCCACAAAGGTAATAAAAAAACAAACATGCATAAAAGGAACCCAACAGCACCAACTAATAATAATTGAAAAATACAAATAATTAGCCCATATATAGAAGCACCTTCATCGTTGAACGTAGCATCCACCAAGCACCTCAAATCACACGAGTAAAGTTCTTTGACAGTTCAAAAGAATAGTGCAAGAAGGCAGGGCCGTGCCAAGGCTTCTTATTAAGCACACCTTGTGCACGCCAACGACACAATCTCCTGTGAGCGTGGCCAAATCAGTCCACGTACATGTCTTGGGATCGTATGCTTTCAGTTCACATGTCCTCTCCACCCACGCGAGTATTCTCCCGTCATCAAGAACAGCCAGCGGATAGTGGAACCACGGGGAGAACATGTCGTTCCCAAACGGCGTGCGCTGCAACGTGTAGCGTTTGCTCCAGCGGCGTTGTGGCGTCCACCATGTCTTCCATGGACCAGAGTTGCGTCAAGCTTTTCTTGAAGTTGCAGTAGACTACCACCAAGTTGTCTCCCAATCGGGCCAGCTGAAAGTGCCTCCTACAAAGAAGGTAAACACGAGTAAATTGCACTCACCATACAACAACTTGTCAAGTCGGTGCAGATTGGTCCAACAACTTGTAAAATGCTCAACTCGGTGCAAGAACTTGGCATGTGGGTGCAGATTAGTCCAACAACTTATAAGATGCTAATTTAGTGCAACAACTTGGCGAATTGGTGCACATACAGTACACGGTGCAAATGCTACAATAATAATGTATTTTGTTACATACAAATCAAATGGTGATGTTACATGTTATGTAATTTGCCATTTTGGAATTAAATTTTTAATTCTTACTTGTATCACATCTTTCAAATTGATGTTCTGTTATTTTCTTGCAGTTTTTCACTCTTTGTTTTTTCTTTATTATTTGAATTTTTTAAAATTAAGTAAAAATACTTCTTTATGTATACTTGAAGTATAAGATAGTAAGTTTGGGTCTATGATGTTTCTTAGATATTATTTGTTACGTCAGAGTGGAACGAAATAATTTTGTATAGAGGAGAATGTCTCTTTTTATGTTATTTGAATATATATTTTTGAATTTTTAAAAATCAATTTTATCTTGGACAAATATATCGCCATTACAACACGAGTATTAATGGTCACATAATTCTTAATTATTTGTTTTTACCTGAATATACCCATCTATTTTCTATTTGGCTTGGATAGATACATCACCGTCACGATGTTTGGACTGTATCTGCACCAATTCAACAAGTTGTTGCACTAAGTTGAGCATATCACAAGTTCTTGGGCCAATGTGCACCCACATGCCAAGTTCTTGCACCGAGTTGAGCATTTTACAAGTTGTTATACCAATCCACACACACTTGACAAGTTGTTGTATGATATATGCAATTTACTCTTTTTATTTTTTATAGTGGAGGGCTTGATCATCGTCATCCCCGTCTGCTAGAATGCTGCTGGTTAGGGGCCCTTGGAGGGTTTTGGGCTTCCACTCCTCCGTCGCCAAGTCGAACACCGCTAAGCTATCCGCCTTCAAGGGTTGGTCATCTTCCATGTCATAGCAACCCAAGAAGTAGGCGAGCCCAGCGACAATCACCGCGTTCCAAGATGAGCCCAGTGTCCAGAGGGTGACCGGAGGGCACCTTCGCCGTCTCCACCTTCCGGCGTTGTCGCCGACACCCAGTGTCATGACCTCGCACGTCTGCCGCCGCCGCCTACAACAGTAATCTTCTTGGATGCGGAGCACCTTGTACTCTCCGGTGGCGGGCACCTGCCCGACCATGCAATAGGGCGTCGCTGAGTTGACCTTCTTCCAAGGATCGACGCCCACGTCCGCGACGGCGCCAGTCACCATGTCGACCACGCTAGTCAGTTTCCAGCCGTGCGATGCGCAGAGCAGGTCGCCGTGGATGCTCAGAGGGCCGACGATGGGTTTTTGGATCTGCATCGACTTGATGACATTGCCGTGCAGGTCGACGGCGCAGACCTCAGCTGCCTTCTCGTTGTCGTCGTGGTGGCGGACGACCATGACGTGTGGTGCCGAGTGGCACAAGGCGTGCGCCCTGGCGAGCGTTCCTTGAATCCCTGCTTTCATCGATGCAGCTGCAGCGCCTGCTAGTTCCATCGTTGTTTTCTGGTGGTGCAGAACTGCAGATGCAGGTTACCGGCCGGGGATATTTATGCTTTGATCGGGTGCGTGGCTGATTAGGACTCTGATGACGCGATCCGGCTCGATTTACCTATAGAGATCGATCATGTGCGTCGTCAGAAACAACTCGTCGTCGTCGGTCACGAATTGGTTTCCGATTTCCTTTCCTGTTCGGAAGTATTTTTTTCGATTTCTTTCCTTCTTTATTTATCTCCGGTTCCGGTTAATAAGCTCGGTTACGTTTTCTTTATTTTCCACGCATTCTACTTGACGTACGTACGCGCGTGTTTCCATTAAATTATTTTTCATGTTTTACGTTCAACCAAATATATAAAAATACAAATGGTATATAACTAAAGAATAAAAGCAACCCAATATTTATAAACTAGGGGATTCCCAGCGTGTTGCCGCGGGTATGAAGAGGGTATTTTTGAAGAATTTTATTGTTATTAGTAAGAAATAGGATCGGTAAGAAATATGATCATAATCACTAAGACATTTATCAAAGAGTACATTCTCATGTAGGTTCCTCAGTCCTTGGTGTCAAGGAATTCCTCCTTTGATCAGGCCTGACACAAAGACTGAGAGCCCACTTGGCTAACTCAGTTCCATCAATAACCGAGATCCAGCAAAATGACTTCAAAGCTATACACGTTGCCAGCCATCGTCTGACTCATCGTGTATGCATACTTTGTAACCATGATTCAGTTAGTGTTAGCATATACTAAACATCACTACTGTCCTGTTACAAAGATCAGACATATGTTGATAGGAATAAGCCTAATTACCTCCAGAACGTTTCTTCTTCAACAAAGAAAGGCATGCATAGCTCCATGAAGCAGGCTGAGGTTGCAACAGATCAGTATAATGTGTATCAGATGTCTTAGACACAGATTGAAGTTTTGCACGACCACGCTTCTGTAGCCTCCTAGAAACTTTTGGTCATTGCTTGCTTGATAACTGTTACTTCCATCCTACAGTCCTTAAAGATATCCTTGTTAGTATATTCAATAAATATGACTGATGCATATAGCATTATTCTAAAATGAGATTCACAGCTGCTGAAATCACTTAAGTCATCATATAAGGAGTTGATCCCAGCAAGGCAATTCGATTCATATTGTCATGTGCAACAAATAGTTCTAGATGGCATTGAATAATAACCATAGTGTTTGACCACTTAAATATAGTCTCACCAAAATATTGTAGTGATCGATCATCATTGCAATTAACCCCGCAACAGTTGTTCCCTCCGGAAGAGATAAATATGCTTGGATATGCCACATAATAATTTAGTTCAACAAAGCATATATAGGAGCATAATTCATAGTTATGAATTTGGCAGAAAGTTATGAGACCAAGCAAATCAACCATTGCCCATTGTTGGTCTAGAGAAATTTAGGTTAGCAAATGGAATAGGAGCAGGTGTATAGCATGACCAGCCAAATATTTACCTTTTTTTCATATTGTAAAGAGCCTTCACTATGTCAGATGTTCTATCGTGGATAGCACCAGTCACCTAAAAAGTGGAATGAAAAATTATTAAACTGAAATAGGTATAAGAGTAGATAGATTGACTTTTCCACAACCATCTTTGAAACACGATTGAGGTTGTCTTCATGTTCCCATAAAATGATTACGGGAAGCAAACATACATTTCAAACCATCAAAGCAATGGAAAATGGAATTACTGAATACTGCCTATTAGCTGAATAAACCAACAGAAATCGATGGGGAACAATGGCTTAACAACTACAACCAAATTAAATAGATTCAATTGCATATCGATTGGAGACAAACCTGCTTTCAAGAGTGAGAAACCCAATGATTATCCAGGGGGCAATTCATTAATCCATGGTCTTTGAACAAATACCGGTTAAGCACACATCGTTTCAAGAGTGAAAACCCCAATGATTATCAGGGGAGGGGGAATCCTCATTCTAACCTATATCTAAATAGAGGGCAACATGAACATGGCCTTTCAAAAGTGGGAACAACAAAAGAATTTGGTACCTGTGCCAACGATGGGGACGATAAATTGAGAGGACATGGCTATGGAGTGCTCCATATAAACCTCGCCGTGCAATTAAGGAGGTTTAATCGATCATCAATAGGATTAACTATTGGTGGAGGCTAGATGAAACTGATGGAATTGGCCGACTTGAGGACCAATGGTGGTGGCGAACACCGCGGCGACGAATCGAGAGACGACGACACACCCTGTACACAAAATAGACCAGAAGATAGGTCCCTTTCCAGGAAAAAGAAGCAGTGCATATAAAATTAATTAAAAATAAACCTTAAGTGGTATACTAAAACAACAGGAATATGCTAGAGCACCAGAGCTGCAGTCCCCTTGAGTGCCTATTTTCTTACTAATCCAAAATCACCTTATTATGGCAAGAAGAAATAACCATTAGTGTCAAGTAACTGCTACTAATAAAAGTGTTGCAATTTTTTTTAAATAGACATATTGACTACTTAACAGCTAGTATGGCCAATGGCGGCCATGAACATGTTGCAAATCTGAAATCCAACTCAACAGTAATATAGAAAGACCATTATTACACTTGTGGAAGCTCAAGCCCTGTAATGTTGATAAACTTGTACCGGAAAAGTAGCAGGATAAAATATGCCTTAGAAAAAACTTTTGGGAAAAAAAGGTAGTATCTTCTAGTCGGATCAAACACAATGCAAAACGTGGCCCAAGAACAGCTGCAGTAAGGTCCAGTGCTCAAGATGCTGGCTTACAAGGAATCGTTGGTCAGGTGAGAGAGCAATGTCTGAAATCGTCCAGTGCACCATTCTGCAGCTTATATCCTTTTGAACCTTCCATCGTTTATCGGCGTCATAGAATCTGATGCGGCTTCCCTTATAATCACATCATATTTTTTACACACACAGAAGAGAGAATCGTCAGCCACTAACTACACAACACTTATGTATGTATCTGCAAAACCAAGCAAACAAACCACCTACTGAAACCCAGCGATGACCAAGTACCCATCGTCGCCCAGCTGCAAGACGTGGGCCTCGATGTCCACGCCGCCGATGGCCTAGGGGCCCTTGGTGGGGATGTGCTGCCTGCTGAGGTAGGCTCGGTCGGCCATGGAGAACCGGGAGCCGCCACCGGCCTACCTCACCGACACCAGCTCGAACGCTGAAGGGCCTCTTCGGAGCGCTGGAGGCGTGGCGGCGCCGCAGGTCCTGCCGCACGGCTCTGACGCGGTCCGTGTCAGGTGGGACATCTTGGCGCACAGCGTGAACCGCTCCACCTCACAGTCCGTCGCCGCTCCTCCCTTCTTCTTCCGGCACGATTCCCCGCGCGTGCTACGCCCGAAATCCTCGCATCCTCCTCACGCTTCCCGTGAAAAAAAGAACCGGTGATTCTTGCATGAGATTGGGGGTGGAATACGCGGCGGCAATTGCTCGCTCCTATGAGCACGGGGATCGGGTCAGCCCCCGCAGCAGAATCAATCCCGCACCGAATTGGATTTTGAAAAAGCCTATGATAAGGTCAGCTGGAATTTCTTAGAAGAAGTGATGCAAAGAAAAGGTTTTAACAATAAATGGATTTCTGGATAAACAAAAGCATGCGGTGGTGGTAGAATCTGCATAGATATCAATGGAACCGGGGTGAATACTTCGAAGCTATAAGGGCTTGAGGCGGGAGACCCACTCTCCCCTTTGCTATTTAACATAGCCGTGGATTCTTTATCCACAATGCTCTCCAAAGCAAGCCGGGAGGGATGCTACAAGGATTGGTACCTCATTTGGTAGATGGAGGCCTCACTCATCTGCAATATGCGATGATACTGATGTTATTTTTGAGCTATTCAGTTGAAAATTTACAGAGAGCAAAGGTTATTCTTACATGCTTTGAGGCAATGTCAGGAATGACAATCAATTTTGATAAAAGTGATATATACACTGTGGGACTGAAAGTAGAGCTACAACAACAAATCATAGAGATATTCCAGTGCAAGCTGTCAACTTTCCCTATGAAATACCTGGGATTACCTGTTAGTGATCATAAAATCACAAAAGCTCGGATGAGTTATGTCGGTGATAAAACGTAAAAGAGATTGGGGACTTGGCAATGTGACTACCCGACCTATAGGGGAAAAGCAATGCTCATTGAGTCCCGCCTATCAAGTGTTCCAATGTATACTATGGGAGTATATCAACTCTATGAAGGCAATTGTCGAAACTAGACTCAATCGGATCAGGTTTCTTCCGCGTGGAACTGGAAGCAAAAAAGAAATATCATATGATTAAATGGGAAGCGTTGAACAGACCTAAGGACTTTGGTGGACTTGGTTTTCTAGATGTTAGAGTTATGAATACACGTCTGGCCTGGCAAAATGGATATATAAACCGAAATTGCGAGAAGAGAATCTATGCTGCTCAATCCTTAGAAAAAAAGTATTTGGGACAAAAAGCATATTTCAAATCAAAAAATAACAAGGGGTCACAATTCGAAGTCACCGCTTGACATAAGGAAATGGTTCCAACAGGGCGAGTTATGGAAGTTATTAGTGGCAATCGCACCCGGATTCGTTAGATGTTTGGGTGGGAAACTGTCCTTTGAATGTCGATTTCCCCAATCTGCTCCAAATTGCTACTCAACCCGATATAGAGGTATCCAAGCTCTTCCCCGAATCAAGAATGGAATATCCATTTTAGAAGACAAATCAATGGAGAGTTAGCTATTGAACCGAAAGTGACCTCATGGAATTGCTACAACCAATTTCATTGGAAGATGGTAGAGATAAAATGGTTTGGGCTCTAGAACAGTCCAAAAAATACACCGCAAAAATCTTTATACGAGACATCCGAAGACGAGAGGAGTTAAGACGACGGACAAATGATGAATTTGTGGAAATGTACAATCCCTTTAAAAATAAAAATCTTCATTTGGATGGCTGTGCATGACAGCATCCAGTCCGAGTACAACTAAAAAGAAAAATTGGCTCGGGCCTGAAAACTGCTTTATCGTGATATACCGTAAAAACAAAGAGACCACATCTTGTTTCAATGTCCATTCTTTGTCTATCTGTGGTGTTTCTTAAGGACCGCACTTGGATGGCACCACTCTCCAACATCATGTTCTGATTTTGCTCAAGAGTTCCCGGAAGACCGCCATAGAGTTACACAAGAGATTACAATGTTTATTTGTGCAGGGTGCCCCAGTGGACAATCTGGAAGACGCCTTGATGATATGGCGATCAATAAGAAGGTGATGGCGTCGCCGAAGAGTATCATCCACAAGACCTTGATCCTGATCAAGTCCTGGCGCCTACTAACAAGACAAAAGATGGAACCATTCTTTGAAGAAATGATGCAACTCCTGTCGGCACAAGCTTACTGACCTGATCACCGTGAGCCGCCATCAAAGAAGATAGTGAAATTAGCCTTTTGCGTGTAGGCGTACTTTGTAATAATCTGTGGAGTGGTGCGTGCCTTCGAGCCGCGGTGGTGCTTTTGTGCTGTGATGAGCGTGCCTTCGTGCCGCCTTGATATACTGCAGTAGAGGTTATGCTCGTTTTCTTTTCAATGGTTTCTGGTAGAGCTAAGTTTAGATGAACTTTAGAGGGTCTGTGCTTGCACTAATGAGTGCGTAATCATTGTAAACTAGTAACCCCAGTCCCAGGCCGGGGGTTCGTTAAGCTTTCAATAAAGCCGGGTCGAAGCCTTTGGTCTAAAAAAAGGAACAAAAAAAAATAAGGCGGTCTTCATCGCTAGCTCACCCCGCCGGTTGATAGCACAAACGAATGAAAAGAACCGAGGAATTGCGTAATCGACAAAGAGATTTTTTTTCATGCAAGGTCGTGGAGGAGCGGAAACAATCATCGAATCCGCCCGCCGCCCGGTCCACCCCCGCCTCAACTCCTCCTCTCCATCCGCCGCCGCTGAATCCACCCGCCGCGCGCCTCTCCGCCCCGCACGCCGCGACCCTGCCGCCGCCCGCCGGCCGCCGCGAGATAGAACCCCACCGCCCCGGCCGGGCAGCGCATGGAGCCGGTGGTGCTCCTCGCCGGAGATGACGCGTTGGCCTCCCTTTCCCTTCCTCTTCCGATCCGCCGCCTCTCCTTCCATCACATCACGCAGCCGCCCGGGCCGGTGAGAGGCGACGCCGCCGCCGCCGACCCTCGTCGCCGCTTCCTCACGCACGCCGGGCCATCGGACTCATCGATGCCCCGCTCTTACAGCCGACCACCCGACCTCCCTCTCGCCGCCTGCCGGAGGCCACAAGGCGCCCGCATAGGAGGCGCGAGGGGCTTGGAAGCGAGGGTGTGGTGATGAGGCGGGGATCTCCCCGCGTCAGGCGAGGGGTAGGGGAGGTTAAAGAATCTACTAAGGACGCGAACTGGGTCGGCCAGATGACGCCGTGGATTGTGTGGTGGACGGGGAGGCCGACGGTCCTGTGTTTATTACCGCGGCGACAAAGGCTTCAGGGCGTAGAGGCTGCGGTGGGACGGAGATGGGGATGCCAACGTGGATAATTCGGTTACCACCGACGGAAGGGTGAGAACTCTAAAATAAACCTCTAGTGGAGAATAGCCTTATAGGTGTTTTAGATTACCGTGTGCTTAGTTTCACCAAGTCTTCGAACTATGACCATTCATGAAAATATCTCCCCACTTCGCCTCGTACACCGCGTTCACCGCACAAGGCCGTGACTACGCTCCGCACACGCCTTTCTCTCCACCGACGCCAGCGTTGAGCTTCCTCTCCACTAGCGCACGCCAACATCGCCATGGCGTGCTCCCCCATGACCGCATAGCCACTTTGCCACCTCGCTGCGTGAGGTCGCACCCACCACACCGATGTTGTCGCATCCACAACGAGCACCGCGACGCCGCGATCGTCGCCTCCACTCCAGCGCAGTAGCTCCAAAGGTGGAGCTGGCTCTGATGAGTGGAGTTGGAGCTGTCTTAAAGGTAATCTCAACTCCAAAATGGTGTTTTATTAGGTGGGGATTGCCCACTTTACCTTCTTAGTGTGACCCACATGTCATCCTCCTACCTGGTTGCTACTTGCTATAGAGGAACTCGGCCATTGTTGAAGAAGGGGAAGGAGCAGCTATTGCAACAGAAGGGGGAAACTGCAGGGCTATGTGTTTGCCGTCAAATCATTAGTTAGACAAGAAAAAAACAAGGCCCATGTGTGAACTGTGTATGGTGTGAGACAAGAAGAGGATAAATAGCAATTTTGAAACAAGCAATACTGAATTCTGATAATGGTCACGAAAAGATTATGAGGACAATTTTGGGGGTCTCTAATAAGTGGAGTTCCTTTTTATGACCATTGAAACGAATGACTTAAGATAAGTTGATTTAGCAGCTAGAAAGTTCACTGGGCTTGTTCTGTAAATAATGCTGCCTACGAGTGCTATTAAATAAAAAACAAGATTATTTTATGTTTATTATTTTGTTGGTTCTCATAGGAGGAATTGTTAGAAAATATGTGGTTAGCTCCTTCTAAGGAAGCTAATCATGTACAAAGAAGACCAACACTACTACATATTCGTTCATCACTGATGTTGACATCATTGCTGAAATCTAGTCCACCGACAATGATCACCAGTTCAGGCGTGGGAAAATCAGAAAAATACATGGACTCGTCCAACACCGGCAAGGATTTATGTACATCACTACCGATTGAATTCCCCCGGCAAAGGATCTCGATGGACACGCATCACTGCCAGGTTTAAATAAGAACCGATAGCGATTTAAATACCAAGGAACAGTAAAACAAATAATAAAAAAAGAAGATTGGCGCACATCCGAATAACAAACGATTGATTCATTGGACGATAATATATAGTGTCTTACAAACACATAAAAATACTAGATAATTGATAAAAATAAAAAGAAAGTGGCCTCGGCTGCCGCCGCCTTCCTGGCCGCCTAAGCTTCATTAGTAGATAAACTAATGGATATCATTCATGTTTTCTAGTCTCCACCATTCTTTGAGAAAGCTCCGCAATAGTTTGTAGGTTATAGACTATCATCATTTTTCATATCAGATATGTAGACACCAAGATTTTGGCTAAGGTTCCTCAATTCTCCATAATCAAAATCACGTGGATAAAGCTTTGCAAGATTCATCAAATTCTCAAAATTAAAATCATGAAATGAGTCTCTTGGACTAAAGGAAGTCGAACAGCAAGGCCAGCAACGACTACCTCATGACGTTGTGCCCGTGATCAACGGAGAGATACATGCATGCGTGCATGGTGACGGCCTTATCTGCCATGAGGTTCAAACTAGCTTCGCACGACAGTATCTCGTAATGCGAATGTCGTCTCTGTCATGCATACAAGAACCTCAAAGAGTTGACAAAGAAATAAACGATGCTTCTAGCTAGTAATCAAGTTTCGACAATGGTTGGACTAGGACACCTCAAAGACGTACTGTACGTACTTCTCCATGGACGTACGCGTCGTACAACTCAACAACAGTGAAAGCCGTATATATGTTAGGGTTCATATTATTTATTATATATTAATATTACTACATAGACTATTAAATCGAATTAATATTATTATATTGGGAAATATTAAAAAATCGGGGATGTAGCTCAACCGGTAGAGCATTAAGGATTGCATGCTTAAAGGTTTGGGGTTCAATTCCTCACATCTCCATTTTTTATAGAGTTAAATGCATCAGTAGCACCTTAAACTTGTCATGGTGTGCCATCTAGGTCCATCATCTTGCAAAACGCATATCCGCACCTTAAACTTGTCATGGTGTGCCATCTGGGTCCATCATCTTGCAAAACGCACATCTAGCACCTTAAACTTGTCATGGTGTGCCATCCGGGTCCATCATCTTGCACAACACACATCCGTCACCTTAAACGACTAAGCCGATTACTCGTGAAATAAAAAAAGTAAGGTCGCGTGCACTCCGGATAGAGTACGCACGCAGTCAAGCGCGTCCTCCACGGTGCTTCCTGGGGTGGAGTGGCCGCTTGACGTCCGGGAACAGCCGTCTCGCAGCCTCCTTGTGCAAAGGTTGTCGCCGAACAGATTCTCCTATGCTTGTTTGCCCTCCTCCGTCGGCGTGCCTTTGATGAACCCCATGCGTTGTATTACAAGGATCTCTCCGCGTTTGGCGACCGATACCTTGGTGAGTGGCTGCGCGGCGATCCGCCTTCCCGGCGGCAGCTTGGCCGATGAGGAGTCTTGTGCCTTGTAATATAGCAGGTGGAGATGCCGCTTTCTTGAGGACCCGTCCAAATAAGCGCTTAATCCGCCCGTCCGTGAGGAGGGCTGCTCGGATGTGCGTTTTGCAAGATGATTGACCTGCATGGCACACCATGACAAGTTTAAGGTGCCGATGTGTGTTTTGCAAGATGATGGACCCGAGATGGCACATCATGACAAGTTTAAGGTGCCGATGTGCGTTTTGCAAGATGATGGACCCGCATGGCACACCATGACAAGTTTAAGGTGCTACAATGCATTTAACTCTTTTTATATTACTCTGTTTTTGAGTTTTGGGAGTTTCTTTCGTAATATCGGGATGGAACGGGATGGAACAAGGTTTGGTTTGGCTTAGTTCGTGTATTTCGGCAGTGCAACAAAAAAACATCATTGGTGGAAAATTAACTTCCATCGCACTGACGTGCTCCCGTTTGATATTTGCTACGGTAACCTTAAAAATAAATAAAGAGTCTATTTTAGACAAACTGCTGTTAGTACATAGTGTCATCACTTCTATTTTGAAAGTCTAAATTATTTTGGAGTCAGATTATATATCTAAATTTACCTATTCTCTTGAAGATGCTCTTAGTATATTTTATTAGTTGATTTAAAAATAGAACATTTCGTTAGTTTTTTTTTTGGAACGTACATTTGTTTAGTTGCTTCATCGATGCTCTTAGTACATGCGACTATCAAAGAAAGGATTATGTACCACTGGAAGAAAGGATTTTGTACTGCTGTAATGAACGCGATATTGGCAGTGCACAAGTCACTTTTGCATTAGCAATTATACGGCCGGTGCAAGTAAACTAATTAAAATCCACTATGTGGCATATTAAACAAATGTTGAGGATGTAGCTCAATTGGTAGAGCGTGAAAATATGCATTATTCAGTGTATGTGGTTCACCTCGCATCTTCAATTTTATTTATTTGCTCTTTTACCTCTCCTATTATATTTCTTTACCCTTTTTGTCTCATAGTGTTGGTCGAGCTCAACTCGCAGATGTTGTGGCGTCGGCTGTTCCTGTGGTGCTGGCAAATCCTCTCGCCACCTTGTATGGCCCAGCCCAGCCCCGCAGTTGCTGAGGCGTTAAAGCTAGCCAATGAGGAGTGCGCGGCAGTTGGCCTACACCGACCACACCTGGTGCCGCACCGACTACACCGACTCCTTCCGTTGCGGACCAGTTGCTTGTCGGGTCGCCCCAGCAGCCCTCTACCGACCAAACGGACCCTAGGCTGGCCCCAGCCACCAGTCATGTGGGCGTTGTTACCTTGCAGGACTTCATCAGTTCCCTTCGTCTACCTCAGCAGGAGCCGCTTGGTTGAGGCTTCACCGATCCGGCGTGTCTCCCATAGGGATACCTCACCGCTGATGCCCGGACGGAGTGTGTGCATCGCGGCATCGTCTCACCGTCGTGACCCAAACCTGGAGATTCAGGTCAAGAAGGTCTTGCTCAGGAAGTGGAGGCCGGCGACGGATCCTCCCTCGCCGGACGCCCCCCGACAACGTATACAATGATGAGTGCCACCGCAAATTCGGGAACCTCTTTCCTCCACCAAATGCCAGGTTTCACGCGAGGCTATGAAGGAGTTGTACCTAGCGCGCGCAGGCATGCTACGCACGTGGTATATGTGGCATGATGCCTCGGTCTTTTTTTTTTGTAGTGTTTTCTGTATGTAATCAACTTTAGCTTCAGGGAGGAGGGGTTGGTGAACTCTACTATCCCGGCAACTCGCTCGGATAACGCTTGTTGTTTTTTTATATTGCTCCTTCTAAATAAAATACACGTGAAGTTGTGTTCTAGAAAAAAAACTGTGTCTCAGCATGAGCCAGCAATGATATCGTACCTATCGCTAGTTTCTTATATATAGCTTAAACCGGCAATATCATTGTTGAGTTGTGGTTTCACCCAATAGTGATGATAGGTGTCATCAAATGTTTTAAATCTCCGGTCATCAAAGGTTTTCAATCTCCGGTCGTAGCCTCTACAACTTTTCAATGAACAAGTTAGCTCTTAGCTATAGCTATAGCCCAATATAGCTGGCTATAGCCTATTTTGAGACACAGAGAGCTAAATTTCTTAGCCGGAGATTTAAACCTCACTTCTAGTTGAATAGCTTCCTAAGAATTTAGTAGATCCTATAGCTTAGGACCCGGGCAATAATGATAAGCAACCAGTGTTGGCTCTCCAGGATAACTGGCAGTGATGCTTCGGCAGTGATTGTGTGTTCCGGGGTGCAGTATAGCAACAATAAGAAATATTAGGGAGACCTAATGGGTAAACATTTCTATTCAAGATAAACAAGTGCTGATCCTAGAGAGAACGATCTATAGACATTGAGGGAGTGAGAGGGAGATGGGGTACAGACCATCGGTAGGAGTGGAAGACGAAGATTCGGTGGCGGCCATCTCAGGGGCAGCGACAGTTGAGGAGGGGCATCGCAAGTGAAGTCTAGCGAAGCAAAGGGTGGCACGGCGAGGTCGACGGTGAAGATAGCCCTATGAATGTTGATTGGGCCAAGAGATGGTTTTAGTTTGAATATCAGGGCTCAAGGGTTACTCTGGAAGGTGTAGAACCTGGGGTTTCAGTTGGCCCCCTATATCTTCTTTACAACCAAATGCTTTGGACAAGACTGATTCCATTTCTTTACATGGTGGAGTTATCACCGTGGAACCCTAGTCCTCGCTCCTGTGGCTGATCCTTTACCCGCTGAGTTGCAACAAACTCTTGGAGGATTTCTCTCGAAGTTTTCCAACCACCAATAGCTTTGCCACCAACCAGATTGGGAGATCATAAAATACCTCTCATAGAAGGTGCCCAGCCCTTCTGTCTCAGGCCTTATAGATACAATCCTACCCAAAAGACTGAAATAGAAAACTAGATCCAAGATATGCTGAACAAAGGATGGATACAAGAGAGCACCAACCCCTACTCTTCACCTATGCTTCTAGTCAGGAAGAAGACTGGTCACTGGAGATTGTGCATAGATTATAGAAGATTGAATGCATTGACTGTTAAAAACAAATATCCCCTTCCTGTTGTAGAGGAATTATTGCAGGAATTGCATGGCTCAACTTGGTTTACTTCTCTTGATCTATGTTCTGGATTTCATGAGTTCAGAATGGCACCTGGAGAAGAATTCAAAACAACATTTATAACTCACAATGGGCACTATGAATATAGAGTCATGCCTCATGGGGTTACTAGTGACCCTCCAACATTCTAGAATGTCATGAATGTTGTTTTAAAACCATTACTAAGTAAATGTGTGCTTGTCTTTATTTATGACATTCTAATCTACAGCAAGTCATGCGATGAGCATGTTCAGCATATTAAGTCGGTTCTCCAATTGCTGCAACAACATAGTTTCCATGTTAAACTCTCTAAATGTTCATTTTTCCATAGACAGTTGAGCTATTGGGTCACATTATCGGTGAGGGTGTATCTATTGATCTTACCAAAATTGCTATTGTTAGAGATTGGCCTCAACCAACCAATGTGAAAGAGATGAGAAGTTTCTTGGGAATGGTTGGATACTATAGAAGATTTGTCCCACGTTTGGTATGATCAAGAAACCTTTGACAAATTCTATCAAGAAAGGTACCATTTTTGTGTGGACATCTGAAACTGAAAGTTCATTTCAAGCCCTGAAAAAGGCCTTAGTTTCTGCTCCTGTCTTAGCTATGCCAAACTTTGATATTCCCTTCATCATAGAAACCGATGCATCTGCTGGTGGTATTGGAGCCGTGTTGCAACAACAAGGGCACCCAATTTCTTATGTCAAGAAAGCTTTAGGGACAAAGGCTCAAGGTTTATCTACATATGAAAAAAATGTTTGGTAATGCTTATGGCGTAGATCATTAGAGACATTACTTGCAAATTTCTCCTTTTGTCATTCTCACCGACCAGCAGAGCCTGACACATATGGGTGATCAAAACCTATCTACACCATGGCAACACAAAGCACTTACCAAGTTAATGGGAATGACCTATAAGATTGTGTATAAGAAAGGAGTGGACAATAGAGTGGCAGATGCCTTGTCCAGAGTCCAAGGGTCTCCAACTTATGTCATTGCTGACATATCTGCTGTAAAGCCTCTCTAGCTGCAAAAAGTTCAAGAAGCATATTGTCAAGACCCTGCTAGCAAACAGCTCATGACTGAGTTGTCCCTATCTTCTCCTAATGGTCATTACTCCTTACAAGAGGGTTTGATCAGATACAAAGGGAGGTTGTGGGTTGGTAATAACTCTCATCTCCAACAGAAGCTTCTAGCTTCTTTGCATAGCAGTCCTTTTGGCGGTCACTCAGGAATTGAAGCTACTTATAAAAAGGTCAAACAAATTTTGCCTAGCCTCAATTGAAACAGTCTGTTCAGAAATGGATAGAACAATGTGTTGTTTGTCAGCAAGAAAAAACTGAAAGAGTGGCATACCCTAGCCTTCTTGCACCTTTACCTATACCTGAAGGTCCATGGTAGATGGTAACACTGGACTTCATTGAAGGTCTGCCCATATCAGCAACTTATAACTCTATTCTGGTTGTAGTGGATAAATATTCCAAGTATGCACATTTCTTGCCTTTATCTCATCCCTACACTACAATGCATGTAGTTGTAGTATTTCTAAACAATGTTTTCAAGCTGCATGGCCTTCCGTAATTGATGGTCTCCGATCGAGATAGGGTGTTTCGAGAGTAATGTTTGGCGAAAAACTATTCGGACCGTTGAAGATTGACCTCAAAATGAGTACTACATACCATCCTCAACCGATTGTCAAACAGAGAGGGTGAACCAGTGCCTGGAAACCTACTTAAGGTGCTTTGTTCATGCCTGCCCGACCAAGTGATCCCAATGGCTCGCTGTAGCTGAGTTTTGGTATAATACATCCTACCATTCTTCCTTGGGTGACAACCCCTTCTTTGTGATCTATGGCCATGAGCCTCGTCACTTTGGTATAGACATCAATCAAGTTGTTCAATCTAAAGATCTCCAGAAATGGCTTAAAGACAAAGAACTCATTCAACAGGTTGTCAGGCAACATTTAGTCAGAGCTCAAGCCAAGATGAAAGCTCAGTCTGACAAACATATGACTGACAAAGAATTTCAAGTGGGTGATTTTGTTTACCTCAAAGCTTAACCCTATGTTCGGACTTCTTTGGCGCCTAGGTCTTCTAACAAGTTGGCATTCAAATTCTTTTGGCCATTTGAAATCATAGAAAAATTGGTGTTGCAGCTTATCGTTTGAAACTGCTACCAGGATGTCAAATTCATCCAGTTTTCCATGTCTCCATGCCAAAGAAGGCGGTGCCAACTGACATAACCATCAATGAGTTGCCTGTTGTTGATCATGAGTTGCAGGTTCCTAAAGTGCTTCTCGACCGACGTCTACGTCGTGACAGAGACTGTGTTGTGCCTCAAGTCTTTGTGTTACTGTCCGATATGCCGGTGTGTCTAGCCACCCTCGAAGATGAAGCTCCTCTACGCTAGCAGTTTCCCTGTGCTCCAGCTTGGGGACAAGCCGGTTCTCGGGGGTGTCACCGAAACACTTCCAATACCAATGGCGGGCCTTCGTCATCAACTCCGCCGCCAAATCATGGTGATGCCGAGGACAAGCCAGAGGCTGGGAAGCAGGCCAGGAAGCCGAGTTCCAAGGTCACTAGGCCTGTGTTCATTAAAGCCCTGTGTGGCCCATCTTTGGAAGCCTAGTTGGGACTCCTTCTTGTATCACAAGTCAAAGCTGTTTTTTTAGACCAAGGGCATCCAGCCGGTTTTATTGAAAGCTTAACGAACGCCCGTGCCTAGCACCGGGGTCACCAGTTTTACAAGGATCAAAGCACTCATAAGTGCCGCACACCTCCTCTAGTGTTCATCTAAACATAACTCTAACAGAAAGACCAACAAAATCATCATAACATGGTAAGGCGGCTCGAAGGCACGCACAACGCGGCACGATGGCACGCATAGTTTCACAACCAACTACAGTTTCACCCCTGAAATCAAGGGACATCTTCCATATCCTCTGATGACAACACCTGGGCTTCAGGTTAGTAGGCTTGCGACGTCATGTCTTCCGCTACTGGTTCCATTTTCGCCTTCATAAAACGGTATTGGGACAATAGTGGGCCCGGTGGATGATGTGGTGCAAGTACGTAGTACTAGAAAATTAGGCTAGTGAGGTTTATCGATCTTTACAAGAGATATAGATATCCCTTGAAGCGCCTTGGGACAATATGCAACATGTGGTACCATCTGAGGTGCGTGTGAAGAACTAATCAGGAATTCAGGACAAATAAGCATCATCTCAACCTGTTCGCTGAAATATGGTGATTCAGCTTGTCGATGAGGTGATTATGAAAACTAGGTGAGTCTGGAATTTATTACTTGTACTTTGGTCTTATAATTCGGGCGGACAGCAGTCATCAAAGAAAAAAAAACAGCTTGGGGAGTGCCGGGGGTGGATGGGCTGCGGAGGGAGAGAGCCATTTGGATTGTCAGCGATGAGAGATATCACACTTTTAGAGCAAGGAGCATTTATTTGATGGAAATACAAGGTATGTTTTTGCATCATATCAGATGTGACCGACACACATCCATCCAATGCCCGGCAGTAGAAACTATACCAAGTACGCAAGTTGCTATTTGGCTCATGCAGAATCAGCTAGATTGATGCTGTGACCTGCACGCGGCCTAAAGGCCGGCCCACTTGCATTCATGTTTAGAGACTTCAGAATGGTCAGAGTTGAGTTCTGAAATCCCTTCTCTGTCCCACGAATTCCCATGGCAAGGGAAGTTAAGTCATACAGTACAGTGCATAACTCCCTCCAAATAACGATTTAACAAGAATGATTTAAAATCCAGCTAACTAGGCATCTCTCAATAATAATAAAGTGTTCATTTAATCATACAGTACCTGTTAACCACCAAACATTGATTCAGCAGTGGTAGTACTAGTTAGTTTAGGACACTGGTACTTGAGCGCTGAAGCTAATGGTAGCGGATCATAAAGATCTCAACCTCTCTTTATCTTCAAACAACCTCTTTTGGATTCAAAGAACCAAACTTCTAAAGAGGACTCTGCCGCACAAGCTAATAGATAATTAGTTTTGAGCCATATATGCCACTACCCTACATACGGAATAAAAATGAACTTTTGATTCGGAAGGACAAAAGTTGACCCTATCTCTACACCAAACCAAGCAGTTTAAGATTTTTTTTTTTTTTTTTGGCGCGCTAAGCTGAATGTTTTGTGTCAATCTGCAGTCACAAAAGTATTTTTAATCTTTTCACAAGACATAATTACCTATCCCACTAACTACACTCAGATCACACAGATGAGCACTGCTAACATAATAATTACCATTTCGCAAAAAAAAAACATAATAATTACCATATATACTGAATATGTGAATGGAAGAAATAAAAAGGGAATGCACAAATACATTTCATTTAATTTTAACCAAAAAATATGTGCAATCACGTTATTTGTGTAATATATTTTACGAAACAGAGTACAAAGAAACAAGGCTTCCTTCATCCACAACAAAGAAAAACATAAGCTCTTGTGAAAGAGAACACCTTACACCATTACATGGATCATGGATGACATACAGGTACAAGAAGCTGCTGCTGCCTTAGTTTCCCTGATCAAATCAAATGCAGCGTCAGGCAGGTTTCAGTTTCTCCAAACCAACCTTGTGTAAATAACTTCATGCCTTGATATCCAAGTTGGCAGAGCACTTGATGGAGCCTCTTGCGATGTCAATCTCGATCAGGCTGTCCTCCTCGCTGATCTCCGACAAGATGTCGAAGAAATCTCTCCTGTCCAGGAGCAAATCCGGCAGGAACTCCGCGAGGAGGTCCTTCTTGTAGCTGTATGCGCGTCGCTGTTCAGCTTGCTCTGCTGCACCCACATAGTGCCCATCAACAAGGGAGATCTCAATGAGGCTATCGTCGTCGTCGTCGTCGTCGTTGTCAGCTTCATCTGATAGTGAGTCTTCCTCGGTGCCGCCGTCTTCGTCGTCGTAGGTCGTGCACTCTGAAGGATCTGATAGGCTTCCGCCTACCAAATCCTCCGGCACCTCATCTTGTGGCACAATGCTCTTCTCCTGATGATGCAGAGTCACAGCCTCCTCCATGGAAGCCGGCGGCG
The DNA here is from genome assembly GCA_015847255.1 of Hyparrhenia diplandra. Taxonomy (NCBI): domain Eukaryota; kingdom Viridiplantae; phylum Streptophyta; class Magnoliopsida; order Poales; family Poaceae; genus Hyparrhenia; species Hyparrhenia diplandra. The sequence continues at coordinate 151,618 of JADLZK010010890.1, read as the reverse complement.
GAGCCTTATTAGCCTGCTTGTGGGTGTTGTTGTTGTCTCTGAGTAGCTTTCTGAGGTTGGTGAAGAGTAAGGAGAGGCAGGTGGAGATGACAAGCACCAGCAATGCGTGCGACGACGATTCCGAGAAGGAAGAAGAGGAGGAAGAAGAAGGATACATACTGTAAAGGCTACATGAAATGAGTATGAGTGTGAGTTGTATGGCTATTTGGGAGCTGGGAGGCATCAAGAAATCAATCCCTCACCGCGGCAGCAGGAGCTTTAATTTAGTGGCACAAATGATGCAAATGCTAAAGGGGAAGGAAGCCATGATGAGGCAGGCATGAATGAAAGAGAAAGCAACCAAAGGGGGCTCTCTGTGTGTTTCTGTTTCTGTTTCCCCCTATCAAATGGATTTTTTGAATTGCCACAAAGAGGAGAGTAGGGCTCACCGTGTAAGCATGCATCTGCAGCACTATTTTATTTGACTGGCACGGATGGATGGATGGTTGAGTGCAAAGATATAAACTGCAGCAGCAGTGAATGCATAGAAAAACTGAAACTTTTTGGTGAACTGTTGTTACCAGTGTGACTGTGTGAGTCCACCAGCCATGTCGTCCTTTCACAGCACTAGGTTATGAAGGTAACTGCTGTCTTTGCATCATGGTCAGAGTTTGTTAAGTCTGCATATGAGCATGACAGGAATATTTAAGCTGTGGTCCATTGCGGTTTGCCTATGGCATGACGACATGTATGGCAGGGGTTTTGGGGCTCCGATCGAGCTTAGGAGGAGGAGTAGTAGTGAGAGAGAGGGTGCCATGTGCAGCGAGGAGTAAACTAAAAGTTCACCGTATGGGCTTCACAGACAGACTCATCTCTTTCACTCACTGCTGCTGTTAGCCTTTCACCCTTATCAAAAGCAGGAATTTACTTTGTTCATGAAAGGTGAAACTGTAATGAAATTTCTCCCCTTTTTGCAGCACTCTTTTTATTTCCCTGCGCAATATGGGACTTACCCAACGTTCATGATTCATTCCATCAATTATTTCCTCTGAAAAAAACATTCTCTCTGAAAAAAAAAAAAAAAAGTTATGAGTGCACCAACCTACTGATTTCTAACATATATACTAGTATTTTAGTAATGATTGATTGATTCACATAGCCTTTTGCCCAAAGAGCCAGATGTGGTGCATACTGCATAGGACCAAATCTTCAGAGCCTTTGAATTGTAAACATGGAATCCTATGTTTATAAGAGGTCTTGATGTTTGCTAGACTTGATTCATCTTTTACTGGCCCTCCTTCAGTTTCAAGAGCCATTAATACTGGACCAGTGGATGAGGCAAAGAAACACACCTGAGTCAAATGGATCTACTGAGGACTGCTCCTCATTTAGCTCAATCTACTCTTTTTATATATGTAAAGTGTCAGAGAGCTAGCAGGGTTTCAAAGTAGCATATCAGACAAGTATGCAAGTTAAACTAGCCACCGACGGTACAAGCTCTGTATTAAACACTAAACCTACAGCGATTTCCCGGGGACCAGGCTACTCTAAAAGCCTATTTGTTCTTTAATCAGATCTTGTCAACAGGATCATTATACATCTAGGAACAGTAATATGTTACGGTAGATGGATAATACCTCAGTGCTAATGGTTTTTTTAGTCGTTGAGCACCTGTGGTAAGTCAGGAATTTAATTCGGCTAAATGGATTCTCAAAAAAAAAAAAAAAAAAATTACAGGGAACCCTAACTAAACTACATTCAATTCATTGTAAAAAGAATGCTAGTATATACAGTTTTGCCCTTAAAAAAAAAAATGCTAGTATATACAGTTTTGCCCTTAAAAAGAATGCTAGTAAAAAAAAATCTATTACAGGGCTCGATGCTAGTATAGACTTATAGTCAATTGTAAAAAGAAGATACAGTTTTGCCCCTTAAATTTACACTCTGAACTGCACACTGTGTATATATATTTGCTAGTGTATAGAAAAGTGCTAAGCTTTGCGAAATAATAATTTTAAAATTAATTGTTATATCTGTTTTGACTTTTGAGTAACTTATTTTCTTGAACATCCTGGAGTGGTATCATCATTATATTTGTTTTGAGTAATGAAGGATAACAGTAAAATTTGAAGAATATTTAAAGAGCGAAAGGGATTCTTCCGTTTAAACTTCTTTTTACTTCTTATAAACTGTCATCATATCTCTCTTCATCTGTAGCAATGCATGGGTTTGTGCATATAGGGATGATATATATGCAGTCTAATATTACAAGTTACAACATATGACGCGACTGTTATATAAATCCCCGGGCCACAAGGTGACCATGCAATAAGTTGTACACACAAGACACATGGACATGTTTGTCAATAAAATTTGAAATTTCAGCCGCAATACAGTTAGATTTGTAGGCATTTTCTTAAATGATCAATTAAAACAGTTGTCCTCTTCTGAGCACTGAATGAACCATTTATATTCAGTCTTAGGTGACAATGGTTAGCTGGGAGAATGATAGCATCAAAACACCAACAACCACGAAAGTAAGGTGGCACAAGCTCTCATGATTACTGAACCTTCTGCGGAAAACAAAAAGGGATTCTTTTTCCGGCTCCTCACTAATGCTTGGCCTTGTGTATACAAATAGAAAGGGACATCTCGAAGAGGCACCTATCATTTCGCAGTCCATGAGCTCGAGCGAAAGCCGCCGAGCCACAAATCTCGAGAAACAAGTCAATCATTCCCACAGTTCACAGGCACAACAGGCGAAATCTCACTGTCTAGCTGCTGATCCTATCTTCTTGTTGTTTTCACGTATGTGGGTCATCGTTTGAACAATCTGTGGGTCCTGAAATGAGTAGGCTTTTCAGACACATTCTTGAGGTGGACATCTTGATGTTTGCTAGACTTGATTCATCTTTGTTTCTTTGCTCACATTAACCCATCCTGACTTGTTCCATCCTATTGTTATAGGTGCTGTTTTAGAGTTCTAACTTCTAACCATCACATGTGAGAAGCAGCGTGTTCCCAATTTCAGTGTTCATACGCAGCTTGCTCGGGCAACTTTTTCAGCTGTCTGAAAAATATTGACCTCTGATGGATGTCGTGTTGATACAGAAACACATCCAGGCCCACATTCCAAAGCCGTCGCAGATTAGTGCTGCATCCTTTGCCAAGGAAGAATTGCACGAGTTCTGATAATTTATTCCATTAGCTTTTTTTTTTCTGAAAGGTACTCATTGTGATTGCTGGAAGAGTAATAAATTCGAGGAAGCTGGTCTTCCTTTCATTTTTTTGTTCCAAGATGGGAACTTTAGCAATTAGCATTGCCCTTCCACGCTACAATGAACATCACTGGACATAAAACTGATCTTAGGCTCTTATTTGTTTCAGCAATAGTAGCTTTTTACCTTGAGAGTTCAGACCTGAAAAACGTAATCCATTTTCAGCTAAGAGGTGATCCAGTCTTAGGATTGATAGTCATTAGAATGTCGGGCAATTGTTTACATTGTTTTGTTCAGGCTATGTGTTTTTGCAGAGGCCTAGAGTGGGTTTGCAATAATTGTATCAACTTGATGGAATGATTTTTTTAGCAACAACTCGATGGAATGATTGTGCCACACATCCAACACTGGTTGTACTCCTCAGCGGAGAAAACAGGCGAACAAGGGCCGAGAAGAGGCACCGGCTAGGCCCCACACCGTGCCCTAGGGCAAAGCACGCACGGAGGAAGGGAGGACGCCACCACCACCACCACCAGTCCCACCGCCATCATCATTATCAAGTTATCATATTGAGTCTTAGTTGGTTTGGAAAGAGTCAGGTTTGTTAAGGAATCGAGTTTGAGATTGTTAGGAAAGCGGAATCCAAATCCTAAAAGAATTTCCTAGAGTTGCTTGAGGGTCAAAGTCCCACGAGAACTATAAATAATAGGGAGCATGTAATCAATTGAATCAAGTAATAGATAGCGAAAGTTTTTCCCTACCTCTCTCTCTTGCGTGTGCCCTGCCCTCTTCTCTTGCACCACCGTCACCCACGCCGCCCCCTCTGCCCCCCCTCTCACAAGCAGCCACCTCCTCCCTCCACGCCGCCGCCACCCCGGCCAAGATGATGTTACCTAGCTACTGTTGTCAAATTGTAGAGAGTGTGATGAGCACATGCCTAGTGGTTGCGAGTGACAAGTAGTTGTGGCCCATCTTCTCGAAGGATCTGCGAACTTGATAACTATTGTTGCGTGACCTAATGATGAGGCAGTGCACCATGAGTGTGCACACACAACGAACTGCCGAGACAATTGCTCTTCCATGCACCGACGAAACCAGCCCACACAATCACGCCATATAGACATGAAGTTACGAAACAGGGTGAACCGAAGTTCGGTGTTCTACAACTCCCTCAAGAATCAAAAGAACGAAGAAAGCACTCATGCCTCACCGAAGATTTCCAAATATTCTCTCCATGGGAGAAGAAAAACACACATAAGGTGGTTGTATTTTTAATCCAAAGACTCTCTTCAAATGATGGTTACATGGTTTATTTGTACTAGGAACATCCTTCCTAGTTGGGTGTTGACATATATAAGAACAATAAAAGCTAGTGGAAGATCATCTTGGTTGAGAAATTGAAAGGTCTTCTTTCAGCAGGTGCAGCCTCCACTAAAATGACCATAACTCCTTGCTGAGAAGTCCAAAAGATGCACCATTTATTGTGTTGGAAACTATACTTCAATATATTTCCGATGATGTAGCATATGAATGCTTAAACGAAACATACTAATGTCAGGAAGCCACGGCATCATAGAAATAATCCTACATGATTTTTGGCCTTATGATTGATATCCTTGTCCACATCATAGTGCAATATTCACAAGATCTTATTCATTAACTTTCAGAACTCAGATGTTCAAGTTATAGAATATATTTTTGGAGTGATAGTGCTCCATTATCTAAAAAGCATAATAAAAATATATTAATAAAGCAATGGATTTTTACTTGGGCTCGTGTTGTCCTAAAAATTATTTGGTTTACCGTACAATGTTGGACCAGGCTAGGGAGCAAGTTTGAATAAGTGGTAATCGAGAAGCAACACTTACCAATAATAGGTAATGATAATCTTCACTTTCCACGATCATGAATGATATTGTTGAATATACAAGTGCCATTACAAGTTGAATATTTAAGACTAGAAAGTACGTTGAGATCATGTGCAAATCTCTTATCCTAGTTTATTTTCATCTTGTCCATTTGTATATCACAAAGGCTTAGCCTAGAAGCCTAAGAAACTAAAAAATTCAACTCTCTCCACTGGCTATGCATTCTCGCTTCTGGTTCCTCCATCGAGCTGAGATCTACGTTTGGTGCTACCTCAACAGTGATAAGTTGCGATTTTGATAGCGAATGATCAACATGTTGGTCCATGCATCGCCACTGGAGAAGCCTTAGACCAGCACATGCGACAGTCTCATATCTCCTACTTAAGCTCCAATTGTGTAGGGGACTAGGTCGAGCTGCACTACTCCAAGGTAACTTGTAGACCTTTTTCTTGGTCTTGGTGAGCTTGCTATTCTTTTTTTTTTTGATCCTGCAAACGACTTACTGCCTTGCATTAACTGGAAGGTGCTCAGCCAAATCGCGAGCCATCCAAACGATTACAAACTCCGGGAGGGGGTCAGCCCAAACATGAAACTGACCCGGGTCCCAACTCTGACCCAATTGAGCAAGTTCATGGGCACAATTATTACAAGATCTTGGGATTTTAGACACACTTAAGCTAATAAAGCTATCTACCATCAGGTCACGAATTTCCTGATAAAGACCGCCACCAATGGCTAGATCATGATCCGATGAGCATACCGCCTCCTTCAACTCAACCGAATCAGTTTCAATAATTATTTTTGAGATCCCGAAATGAGCAGCAGCTTTGAGCGCTTGTTTGAAGGCGAGAGATTCAGCCAACAGAGCATTATGAGTAGGCCCCGATCTTCCCTGCTCCTGCTATAACACCGGACCCATTGTGATCACGGATAACAAACCCCCAAGCCCCGTCCATAGACTCAGACTGGAAGGTAGCCAATGGCCAGCAACCCCAAGCCTAGGTATGTTATCTTACTTCTCATAGTCATAGGTGCAATATACATACTATTAATATATTTTCTCAAGAAAGATGCATACTGTAAGTGCAAGGGACCAAACAAGTGCGTAGTACTATGAACCCTTAAAAGAATGTTACCTTGGTGTCATGTGCCCATCTTGATCCGCTGAAGTTTCTACAGCTTGTTTAACAATAGAAAAAAAGTGGATTGAAGGGGACTATTATGTTAATAACGTAGGCCGCTAAAGAAACAATTGGTGCGGATTAATCGTACCACTAAATGTATAAGGAACAGTCTCATTTTATGTTGTGGGGGTAAAGTCCTTTTTCACCTACAAACTTACGCAATAGTATGATTTTCAACCTTATTAAATATGCAACTGGATAAGAAATATTCAAAACCGGATAAATTTGGTTCTCATGCCGGTTTTAAAGATAGTTTTCTATTTTTAAAAAATAATAACAATTTGACTTACTATCTAAAGATTCATAAATAAATTAGTTTACATTAGAGAAATACGAAACTAGTACCATTTTTCTAAAAATATTCTCTTCTTATTATGATCTATATATAGGTATTTAAAATTGGTTTATTTCTGTTTCTATAGCTTTATTGCTCATCATTCGACTCAATATTTATTTAAGACAAGTAAGATCTGAATAACTCTAACTAATAGCACCAAGACATATGACCTTTTTATAACAAATCTAAAAAGTAGTTTCATATTTTTACAGTTTAAATAAATTAATTTTGAAATTTTAGAGACCTAACTAGATTATAGTATTATAATAAAATAGAAACCACCTTTAAAACCATGCGAGATAACCAAATTTATCCATTTTTCGACAATTAGAGGGTGTGTGAAAATCAAACTATTGTGCAAGCTTGAGGATGGTATACCCTAACCATGAGTTTTTAATTTGAGATGGTTGTTCATTGTCTTAAAATGATATCGTTTGTACAAGTAGGCGAGAAACTCATGGTTAGGGTTTTCGGTTTTGGTGGGGATTGGAGGAGCAAAAGGAGGTTGAGTGGGATTAAATCCCCCTACAAGTTAAAATCATCATCAATTCTCTCGAATTCGTTTTGGGAGGGGATTAACGAAAAGCAGGCCTAATGCTCTGGTATGTGCCTTTCCTTAAAACCTATGACGTGTAAGGAACTGTTGGAAAATTTTGATAGTCATTTACCTTAGGTTTGGGTTCACTTACCCATGATTGGATCGGTCAACCCTTCTCATGTGTAACCCCACGCTGCAATCTTCTGAAAGTCGTAACTTTTGCATCTGAACTTTAAATAAAGTCTATTTCATTCACCTTGACAAGCTCTTCGACATGGTAGAGGAAAATATGTGAATGGATAAGTATTTGACTATGTACAAAGTCACATTTATTAATGTCCATATGAGCTCTTGTTTATGTATGTATTACCAATCATTGGATTTATGGGTAATTCTTGCTACTATTATTTATGATATTTGTGCATTGAATTTCCAATATTCCCTACATAATATGTCGGGACACAAAAACATGTGGAGCATGTTAGATTAAGCCCTAGTTATGGTGTAAGACATGAAAGATGCCATTTTATACTATTTTCGCGATTGGATTAATTAAGGGCCGCTAACATTGTTGGCTTCAAGGATCAAGGATACCAATTTCTAGAGGGAGAAAAAGAGACATGGAAATAGGATGGACATGTCGATCAAGTAGATGATCATCGAGAGTCTGCGCTGCAGTTCCAAGTAAGAACATGAAGACACGGGATAAAAAGAGACATTCACCGTATCACTCTCCTCAATTTTTTTTTTTTAAATACTATAATTGTTGTAGTGTTCGATGAAACATAACCATATTTTCATAATGGTACCTAACAAATTATGGCGGTCACTGTGTAAAATGGCCAAAACCATGTTTGTTCTGTCGTCCTCGATGTTTTCCTAAACATTAAATGGTAAACGATCATTGATTGGCTAAACAACCAATTAAATGAGATAAAATGACATTTTAAACATAAGAAAGAACTATTGTTTGGCATCTGTATGTATCTATATCTATACCTACTAATAAAGCAAAAGAAATTTCCGGCTCGTCCAGCCTTTTAGACAGCAGATACGAGTCCAACTCAACCAAGGCGTCAGGCTTCTAGACGAGAGATATGAGTCCAACTCGACCATGGATTGTATTAAACAAATCAATCATACTAGGAAACGAGTCCTAGACAGAGATACGAGTCCAACTCATACTAGGAAACAAGCCGGACATTGTACAACAAATTATGTATTCTCAGGCAACACACGAGCATATTTGTTAGTCTCTTATAAAAGCAAACCCTACTAATTTTTAATCTCTACATGTAAGTTATCCAGATACTCACTATGCCATATCATCACTCAATTGTAAAAACTATATACCTTATCTTTCACTAAGTGCTAGAAATCTAAGCCATACTACTCCTTTGTCAACAAAGGGATGCAATTCTTGTTGTTTCAAGGAGTCAAACAATTAGAACTTTCATTAAAACATATAATAAAGTAATAATATTCATTAAAAAATACCATTAGATTATGTGGAATATATTCTTGTAGTAAACTTTATTGAAGACACAAATGCTAATATATACTATTCATTACAAACTTGGTCAAATTTAGACTAGTTTGACTTGCACAAATCTCATAGTTGCATCTTTTTAAGGATGGGAGTGTTTGTTTATTTGGCCATCACATCCTCCTATAATTGTCTAATATTCTTAAATATTTATTTGATTCTTTTGTTAGGTTTCCATGATCTCATAGACGAAATAATTCTTAAGAAAATCTCACAGAGTATTTTTCTTATTTACATGGTGTTTAAGTGGGTTTAAAAAGACAATTTCACCAAATAGTGGATGTCTCATATCAAAAAATTCACATTTTTGAAATTCATGATTAAGATTTAGAAAAGAGTAACAAAGCATCGAGTTAAATCCTAAAGGACACGAATGGAAGTATATACAAGCTAAAACTCTAAGATTTTCCTTTCCGATATGTTTACTTTATCTACCTATCTCTTTATTTGTATGCGGTACATAGGGTGTATAACAAATTGACTAACTTTTTTTTGAGGTTTCTTCAAAATCACTGCACCTTTTATTAAAGTTTACGGTGTTTTTTTGAGCCTAACTTCAAACTGAGCTTAGCTAGCCTAATAAAAGTTAAAGTTTCATTCAAAATCAACTTATTTTGGTTTTGATAGAAAACAAATACCCCCTCTAGTTTCCTAAAGAATATTGTTTTAGACAAATGACATGGTCTCAAAAAAGAACTTGATCTGTTACTTTTTTGCTATAAAATATTTATAAAATATAGCCAATATATACTTTTATGAAACTACATTTCAAGATGAATCTAGTTATATCAATTTCATGTTTTCAAAGTGAACCCAAATAACCCAAAATAAGTTTTGTGGTCAAAGTTTAAAAGTTTTGACTTTAGGCAACCTCAAAACCACATTCTTTAGGAAACCAGGGAGTATAAAAAATACCAGTATTAAAAAGTGAGCCACCGAACCAATTCAAATTTAACCTTTGTCTTGATGAACCAATTCAAATTTAACCTTTGTCTTGATGAACCAATTCAAAATTAAAAAATACGCGTGAAGGAAACAAGTAGTGTCCATACTTGCTGTTCACCCAACAACAAAAAAAAAGGTGTCCATAGCTTGCACGTCGTGGTGGGTGTAATCTGGCCCGAACTCGGAGCAGGCCGGCCCATATCCCTCGCCTCTTCCCCTTCAGCTTCTTTCTCTCCACGCTAACCCGACAGACACCGCCGCGGTCGGCTCGGCTCGCTCGGCCATCCCCGGCAGCTCCCGTCCGTCCCGCTCGAGATCCCCGCGCTCGCCATGACGGTCGGCCTCGCTCTGTTGCTCGACCTCACCTCCCGGCTGCCCCGCTCCGGGGCATCCGCAGCGGCGGTCCACTCCCACGCGGGACTCTCCGCCGCCGCCTTCGCCGCGACTGCCGCGGCCGCCTTCTCGTCCTCCGGGGTGCCCCTCTCCGCGCGCCACCTCTTCGGGTTCGTTCCCCTCCTCCGTCACGTCTTGCTAGGCTTCTTCCCCTTCCCTGTGAGCTGGCGACTTCCCGTCGCGTCGCGTCCTGTCCTTGGTTGCGCACACAGAGCACGGCTGGCTGCTCGTGTCTCGGTAGAGGTGTTCGATTCATTGCGTGGCTAGCAGGTTGTGACTAGGGTTTGGTTCGCGGTTTAGCTGGAGCTCTGGGTTCGGGGGATGGTACGTGGTTCAGTCGCCGCATATAATTCGTCGCTCCATCTAATCAGAGCAAGGAAGAAGGATGCAGAAAGATATGACTTTTTTAAGATAATAATTGCCAGAAAGATACGTTATAGTTATGTGATGTTAATTTAACAGATTCTTTATTGACTGTTTGATATCTACAAGCTCACTTAGAATTATTATTCTTATCCACCTTATGTATGGTATATACAACCAGGTAGTAACTTTGTCGCGAGTGTGATGTAACTTATTAGAGAATTAAATGTTTTTAATTGTTTATGTCGGGGTGAATTCATGTTTTCTTGTTAGTAATTCTGAGAGTGTTGTGTTGACTATATAGTTGGTTCTTATACAACACAAATAAACTGAGCACAAGTAGTAACTTTGCATTAGTGCAGATTGGTCTCCTGATCCTTGTGAAGCTTACCTTTTACCTTGTTGAAATTATCGCTAATTTATGTGGTAGATTCCTGTAAGGGTAATATTTTCTTGTCCATGGGATAAAGTGTTTTACTTGGCTTATATGTCATTATATGCCCTTGATGTATGTGGATTAGCCAATGTATACAGTATTGTTTAGTTTCACAGTGCACATCTGATTATGGTCACAATTGCCCTTGCACTAAATTTACATCATTGTACATTTGGAACTCTGGTGTTATGCTGGCAGAAGGTAAATTCCCATAACACTTTGAATCAATGGACAGTTCACCAAATGCAAGTGATGCACTTAGCAAGCAAAGAAATTGTAACAAGTTTTTATTTTTACCATATGTAAATGTGCGTTGAAGCATATCTTTATGTGCTGTTTGTTGGCCTTTTTTTTGACAAATGATGTTTGTTGGCCTTGGTAGTGCATCAGTTTTCTTTTGCTTATTTGCATTTGTTTTATTGTCCTGACGCTAGTTAATTTCATTTTTATTCAGTTTTCATGGGTTTACTGTTGCTCATTGTGATGCTGGCACAACTGCTGGATGGAGGAGTGATGGTTCTGATGTACTTGTTGATGAGATTAATACCAGGATTCGTGACTCCATCCCATCAAGAAAAGACTACGTCCAAAACACAACAAAGGAATACCCTTCAGAGCTGAAGCCACTCTTTTCTGCCTTTGGGTTGAAAAATTTTACCATCACAACCCTAAGATCGTTTCTGTTATATTATTTGCCACTCATACAACCTAAACCTCACACTGATTCTGAGGATGAGGATGACGATCTGCTTCATGATGCTCAAGAGAAACCCGTGGATCTGGTTACTCCCTTCTACAATTCAGTGAAGCAAATCATGCGTGAGGTAATTTCTTTTATTATGATGTACTTTATGGATAATGTGATCAATTCTCTGTGTAAAGTAGGCTTTCATAATCTGGCTACTATGCCTCTCCAATAGCAAGCATTATAATTAAAACGTTAAATGATGATTTTCTACAAATTGTCTTTAGTCAAACTGTGTGATAAGAAAATGCTTGATGACCAGATTGATTGATTAGTTACAGTATGTTCTAATTTGTAACACTTCATTACCTTGTTTCTAATGTGTAACTTGACAATAACACCCGAAAGGAGCTTCTTGCTTCTTTATCCTTTTTCTTTCACAAAACTTGTATTTTGATCCATGCTGATTTGATGCTTTTATACACTATTTAAGAATTGTTTCTGTGATTTTAGTTTTCCATCCTTACGAGTTACTACCATCAAAATAATAATAGTTTCTTCATCTATGTGAACCCATGATTTCAGGTCGGTTTGGTTGAGCACGGTCGACTGGGACCGACCAGACGATTAATCGTGATTAATCGTCCACCAGGTCGATGTCGACCCTGGTCGTCCACCTGGTCGTCCATGTGTTTTTCGACATATACCTATATATATACCTCTATATATATGCTATATTGTACACAATAAAGGAAGCATCAAGAGTCAAGACTGCATTAGTGTTTAGCTGGTGACTTAGAAGTTGTTTTATTCTCTTTTCTTCTCCCTGCTATCTATTCTAACCCTAACAGGCCAAGCTGCAAGCCCAGCAGCCTACATACCAGTCAAGTCAAACAGGCCCAAAACAGAAAACTGGTCGTCCATATGTCCTGGTTGGATGATTAATCGCGATTAGACGACGACTAATCGGACGACCAGGTTTCTGGTCGAGCTGGTCGGGTCGGACCTCCTAATTGAGCACTTGGGACCGACCAGGACGACTAATCGCGATTGATCGGACGACCTGAAAACATGGATGTGAACTATAACTTTGTTCCTAGTATCTACTGTGTGGTTTGGGGCTTGGAATCTGAATCAAGACCAAGCAGCCGATTATCATGAATGGCTAGGTTTACTTTGTACTAGAAAACCCAAATAATGTAACCCATTAATCAGGAGGCTTATGCTATGTAGACCTAAGCGGTATAGTACAAGCTTAAGTTTTTTCCAAAAAGGCCTTTGCAATTTTTCTGTTGGATTAGAAGTATAAGTTATTTACATCTGTCATATTCTTGTCTTTACATGTCAGACTTCTATTGTAAATCCACCAGGCAGTATTGGAAAGGATTGCAGTTCGTCATGTTTCACAAAGAACAGCATGGAAACTTCTCAAAGGTAATAATGCATCTTTAATTTTCCAGCACTGAGGGTTGTGTGCTTGTGACATCTGATGAGGTCTCTTGATATTTCTGACTCCTACCACTATGCATTGGGTTGTTGTGGATTGTGGTTTTACTGATCCTTTGTTTGATGACAACAGGCATTGTATTAGGGAATGTTAATGTGTTGCTTCAGAAACCGTATAACTATAAATATGTTGCTTCAGAAACTGTATAACTATAAATATTTCTGACTCCTACCACTATGCATTGAGTATATCTGTAACCTTGTCATTTGTCAACATGTCAGCTGTATACTCTGTGTATATGATGATGCTTTTGTCAATTTATTTATCTGTCTTGCTCTCATCTCCCAATTTGTTTGTTTCAATTTATGGCTTATTATTATGACAACTTTAATTTTTTTTTATGCAAATTAGCTAATTCTCTTTTCTATAGATGCTTCAAAATCATCAAAAAGGAAAGCTGCAAGGGGATGTCAACTCCACAGTACACATACTGTGTTGCCAGAACAAACTTTCCGAGGTCAGATTTGCTTGTTTTGGTGTTTCTGATTTCTTTTAATAGAGAGTTCTCTCAAATTTCTTCTTTGGACAGCACATGCACTGGGAGTATCTGCTGCTTGGGTAGTGCAATCCATAATTGAAGTATACAAATGTTTCATCCGTAAGCCTAGCGGGGGGACTACGAAGCACTACCAAGCGACATCGATGATCAGTTTTTGATATGAATAAATTCAGATTGTTTGGGAGGAAGATTTATGGGATTACCATCAAAAGTTGTTTCTCTTTGGTTTTGGCCTCAGTTGGAGCAGGCATTGGTGCCCTTGTGCATCCAGTGCATGGACAATGGTTTGGTGAGTCATAATTTCCCTGCTGTCTTGAGTGCATTTACTCAGATGCTACAATACGTTTGCAAGCATTCATTTCCTCACTTAATAGAAATACATATATATATTTCACTTTGAACTAGCAGAATAAGGTCAGTACATTAGAAGCATCATTTCAAAGTAACATTGCTTAACTGTATCTTTTTATACCTTGCAGGTTGTGCCTTGGGAGATGTTGCAGGCCCGATTATTGCTATAATTGTTTTTGAGAAGATGCAGCTGCCACTATAAGAAACTGGATTTTTGGCGACCACTACTTTTGGCCCCCTTGTGCAACCTTCAGTATTCTCTGTGTTTGGAGATCTCTGATCTAACTTGAAAGTTCACAGTTGATGAATAACAGTTTTTCACCTCAGTGCTCGTAGTTTAGTAGCTCCCTTTAGAGAGATGCCTTCGGGTCTTGTGAGACCTGAGCATGTACTTTGCTAAATTTTGTACTGTCTCAGATTTTGGAACGAAGAATGAAACTTAGGTGAACATCTTTGTTAATTGAATCGGCATACTAAATCACTATTGTTGCCATGCACCAAGTAACCATTTTATTTTGTACACTCTCCATTGCAAATATAAGCTGGTTTTGCTTTTTTTTTAGATACATAGATTTTGACATGTATCTAGAAGTAATATATGTATGAAGTCTTGGTACATAACAAAAACTGTGTACGAACTAAAAGCTCAAACAACTTACAATTGTGAACTTATTAAGGAGTACTCAATTATTTCATCAAAGTCTATATTCGACGTAGAGAGTCTCTTACACTTGCTCTTAGAAATCATAAATACACACATGATAATAATCAATCGATTACAGCCCTGCGATGCGAGTGCTGGATACATGCAGTGGCGAACATGGTCCCAAAACTTTTTTTTTTCTTGAAAGATGATGGTCCAAGAACTTAGCATTCAGCTTTATTATTTGTATGTAATTTTGAAAATTAAATGTGAAAAAAAAAAAAAAGAAAAAGCAAAGTCGAAATCGTTTATTTCCCTCCCCACCTCCCTTATCTCCCGCGCTCTTCTCTTCTCTTCTCTTCCCACCACCGCCTCCCCACCTCCACCTCCACCATGGCTGCCGTGGGCATCACCTCCCCTCCGTTGCCACGCGCCATGGCGCCCGCAGCATCACCTTCCGCCTCCTCATACTCCGCGCTGGGCCTCCGCCGTCTCCAACTCATCTCCACCCGACTCGCCACCTCGTCGTTCCGCCGCGCGCGGCGGTGCGCTGCCGCTGCCGCTGCCGAAGGTGGGGCCGCGGCCTCGGAGGGCGCCTCTGCGGTGGCGGACCCCGACGCGGGCACAGACGTCGCCGGAGGCGCCGCGACCTCCACGCGGCCGCCCTACTCCATCATCTCCGCCGACAACGTGCAGAAGGCGATGCGCGGCCTTGGTGCGCGCGTGCATCTGTTTCTTGAGTCGTTTGACGCATTCGATTCCTTTTGTTGGTTTTGTTGATCATATGTGAATTGGGTGATGTGAAGCTGCTTATACAAATTTCAGTTTGGGAATTGGGGACTAGGGTGCTTTGATCTGTTTATTTATTTGTATTTCCGGGCGCTGCAAACGAACCCGATTCGTCTTGAAATTGTACACTGTAGTATTGTTGGAAGCAAGTTCTTCTAACTCACGGATCATAAGTCGAGATCACGTATGGAACCTTACCATTCTGTGCGGGAAAAGTTCCATCTCAAGGACAAAAACGGACGTAGGAACTTTTTCTGAACTGCCAAAGCTGCATGAAAATTAGTGGTAGAAATTTGGCTCTTTAATATTAGCTATAGATATTTTGATAGGGTTACAATATTATGTGGCAAGAAAAACTGTAATGTATCTCAGTAAAAAAAAAGGGAAATGTCAGTATAATGTTTACTGATAATTTAGTTGCATTGGATAATGTTTGTTTTGTCTAGCATGCTGAAAGTGTCTGTATACCAATATGATTTAATTTCCCTTTTCAATTATTGTAGGATTGCATGTAGTGGATAGCTTTGGATGATGAATTAATTTGAATTAAATGTATAGTGAGTTGCCACTTAGATGTATGGCTTGTTTGCCCCTTTCAATTGGACACCCTGCTTCCAGTAAGTGGTAAACTAAGTGGCCTTGAGTATGGCATTTTTGAAGTTAAAGTTCCCTTGTGCAAGAAGTTAATTTGAAGTTAAAGTTCCGTTGGCCACATCGATGTATGGCATTTGAAGTTAAAGCTCCCTTGCACAATATGTTAATTTAGCCACAATGTTATGCCGGTTCTGGAAGATGTTTCTACTTTGCACACTACTGTTACATATTTAACAATATTTCCCAAACTTGCAGCAATTACAGATGCTGATCACTATGGGAGGCTTGGAATCACCAGGCTAGCTTCTACCGATGAGGTAAATTAAAAATTTTGCACATGTGTGGTTTTTTCTTTCTTTTAAAGGATCCCATGAGCTTTGGTATCCACTCGAGATGGAGGCCTGACCTGGAAATAAACAGGTTAAACAATCTCCATACCACTGTGCGATGGCCTGCCCCTCAAATAGTATGCATCTCATTACAATGGCATTAACAAAGTACCTTGTAGATGCAAAGATTGGGAAACTTTTGCAGATTTTAGTTGGTACCAAACAATAAAGTGACTGGCTCCATTATGGCTAGCTTTCTACTTGCATCTGACAACCATATAGCTATATGCTATGGTGTTATGTTCACATAGTAGAGCACTCAATTCTAATAATGAAAATCTGTGCCAAAGAAACTTTTAACTATATCATGATATTTGGTGAGTATTCAAGCTAAAAGCCAAAATTATACACTATGAGATTAAGTTAGCTCTGGAGTCTAAACAAACAGATATATGCATAAACTAAATTCTCATGGTCATCAAGTGCATTGTTTTTCTTTCACATAGCTCATAGAGACCAGAAAATATAGAGCCTGAAATCGAGAGAGTGGATTTAAATTCAGTCTTGTTCCCTTTTATACTAGCTGGAACAATTTTACTTGTATACATTGTGTTACTCTCAATCTCTCTTTAAAACTTTATGAACGCCTTTGTTGAACACTAGTTGGTAGATACTTTCTGCTGAGTACTAAGATCCTTTAAGGTGTGTTTGGTTTGAGAATGGTCCATCATCTTCTCGCCCCTCGCTTTTTGTTTGCTGATTAGAATAGATGGGTTGATTCTTCACCACCTCATCCCTCATAAGCTAATAATGGGATAATTCCACCAAAAATCATGAAATGAACTCATGGTGCACCACCTCATCAAGGATAGGATAATTCCTGAAACCAAAAACCCTTAGTAACTGAGTTTGGCCTTGAAACAGGTAAAAGCTGCGTACGAGAAGAAGTGTGAAGAACTAAATAGCAAAGAACTAGAAGAAGAGGAGCTTCACAAGGAATATGACCTCATAAAGGTTCTCAGCCTAAAATAGGAGTCATAATGCCTCACTTCAATCATTTCCTGTTCTTCAATCATATATGCACCATTGTAGGAATCATTTACCATACTATCAACTGAGGAAGAACGAAGATTATATGATTGGAGCTTGTCAAGGAGTGGACAGCCTGAGCGATATGTGTGGCCATTTCAAGTTGATCCTTTGGAGATGGCACCAGATCCTCCACAGGTTTGCATCAGCTCAAAGCAAAACTGGGTTTTTATGAAGATGACTTGTCCTATTATTTTTTTAATATTCCTTTGAAAAAAATTACTCAACATGCCCCATAATTTTCTTAGGAATTGTAGCTTCTAAATATAGTATGAATGAAATCGTTATTGCAAAACAAGATAAACCAACTATTGTTTTATTTAGTAGGGCTCATGGATCCATTATTGAGTATAAAGTAGCTCACTTGGGACAATTAGATCAATAGAATAATTTATTCCCTTCAGATTAAAATATGGAAAAAGTGGAAAAATTTTACTCCATAATGAACTAATGATGTTGTTTTTGAGAATGTCTATTGATTGTGAGGATGACACGTAGGTCCAACATGTTAATGATACATAAACAAGCAATGTCAATTTTGAAATTGCAAATTTTCATTAGTCTGCTAGGACATTGTTTCCTTGAACTACTAACAAAGATTAAAATTCATTTGAAGTGTTTCTCTTTGTTGTGCTTAACTTGGCTAACGGTTTTGCATGATTGATGAAACAGGAACCAGAAAATGAGTATCCAACCAAGCTCGTTGGCTACTTCCTCCTTGTGTGGTTCTTGCTCTCTGTTGTTCTCTCAGTGACCCTCAACAAATGAGGAATTTCTCCCAAAAAGAACATGAATTGTAACCCAATAATCTCTTTGAAGCACCCCCGGTTATCCGGAAACTCAAATGTGATATGTAAGTACTAGTCCTAGGACGCTAGTACACACATCTATTACACTCAAATGTTCTTAGTTCAGTAGTTGTGATGGGAGCAGGTGATGAAGCCATGGCACCCAATACAGTAACCATGATACAATAAAGAACCATGCGATCCAAAAACAACAGAGCACGGTATCCATCTGGCAATTCGGGTCTTCCTCTGTACAACAAAGCAAGGATTGAGTATAAAGCAGCACATCAACCATGGAACGAATCAGTTGGTGGTTGTGTCCTAGGCATTATGCTGTATGGACGTGTTTAGATTGAAGCCTGTCAATCGTTGCCTAGCCAGACAAACAATCCTGACCCAGCCATCCAAAAATCCGACGCTTAGAAACTAATCTATGCAAGTTTTTCTTTTAAAAAAAATGCTCAAAACAAAGTTAATCTTTTTTGAAAGTAAATTTGGATTCCGTTACTCAATCATGTCACCCAAATCGCTTGACACCAAATTCATGATACAATCTGGCACAACGTCTAGCACTTAGGACACTAACCCGTTCCTCATACTTCCTAACGAAGCTAATTCTTGTGCTATTCATGGCACATATTTTACTTGAAAGAAAGTAAAATTATCTGTTAACAAGGCCTTCAACTCGTGCACCGGACCACCCACCAAGGATAGCCTAAACCATCATGGGGACGGGCTTCCATCAGGTCATGATAATTATCGTTTTTGTGGAGCGTTGTGGAGCACGACACACTGCTCTAGGTTTAGATCAAAAGACACGAAACCTACAATCTTAACACCACGACTCCTTTGGTTATCAATGGTGTCACTAATCTGGTTGACCTTGCCAAGAAGGCTAATACCTGCCTGTGAAATGAATAATACAAGCAAAAACTTGAAAGTACGCATCTCAATTGATACAAATGTATGATTAAGTTCACGAAAGTGGAGTTCACAACCGAAGAATAGATTGTTCTAAAGCAAAAAACCAAACCTAATGATGATGATGACGACGAATGACTATAAGGTCTAAGGGTCATCGTTGCCCCTAGACGCGCCCCCCTAACTAGCTCAAGGATGATACACGGCCCAACGGACCAAAGATGGGACGCATCACATACTATGGACGCTGACTTGTTTTGATGATTCCCATTGATTCCGGTAGAATTTGTACCTTAAACCAAAGCTATTGGTTAGCTTATGAGATTAGCTTTGCGTTGGTAGGTGGATCGTCATAAACGGAGACCGGATACATCCTAGGCGTCCGTTTTATTACAGTGATGACTAAGGTAGACTTGAAGTCGCCTCTAGCTTGTGTTGGAGTGGTCTTTTCCTCCTCCACACCTTTCTCTAAGTACTTTATGATCTTCTCCCATATTCCTAAGCAAGATAATATCATTAGATAGTAGTCTATTCTCAAAACTGTGAGAAGGATCAGATAAGAACGAGCTCACAACTAGATTTTAATTGTCATATTAGAGCTTGAGTCATTGGATCTTACATAATAAGGATGAACGAAGACATCTGAAGATCGACGTCCTTATCACATCGCCAAGAAGGGACTCCACCACCTGTTGTGCATCAATCTCCATGATGACGTCATTTATGCTCAGCCCCACTACTGCCTTCACCCCTTCTGTGCAAGCGATCAGCTCTAGATGCATTGGGCTGCAAGCAAAGCACTGTCATCCTAAAGACAACCACTGTCAGCTCCACCTTCATCTCTAATAACATAACTCCATCCCCCATTCCTATCAGTTTCTCTGAAAGCTCCGTCGACATTTAGTTTCAGGGCTCGCTCCCTGTGGGCGTTGCCACTTTCTCAATCGGCCTCAACCCTTATCAAGTTCCTCTCCCTTCGTGCACCAAAGTGTTTATCTAGGTTCTTAATTACCAAAGTTTGCTTCCAACTCAAAATTGCTAGACATCTATAACACCTATATGAGAAACCCCCACTAGGGGATTTCTCTCGACGTGCAAGGGTGCCACCTCAGCAGCCGGCCCCACTCATCCCACCACCACAAGCACCTCAGCAGCATTCGTTCAGTTTCCCTTCGCATTCGTTCCTTCGTGCGCATCAATGAGGAGTAACAGAAACCATTTCACAATCTCCACTGCCGCAGCCCACTACCGATTCCTCCAGCAAAAAAAACTGCCACTAGCGCACCATGCATTCAAGTACCATAAGATAACTGCCAATGCAAACAAATGCAAGCAGAGCTAAAGTGTACTGAAGAAAACCAAAGGCCACCGCAAAATTGAGTTTAAATATCTCTGTTCCACATCCGCTCGGCAGCACACCAGCACCACACCACGTCATGCGTCGAGCTGCCTCCATCTGCCTTCAGATATCCGGCCGGGGCTCAACATCACCTCCGCTCCGGTCGGCGATGCTGCAACGCCGCCCGTTTGCCTGTGACGGCCTGCTCACTGCTCACCGGCGGTACCATCCCCAGCCCTGGCAGTCGTCCGCCTTATAGGCTGGATCTCAACGCCGGAAGCTTGATTTGTGTCTAGCCCACGCTTACATGCCGAGATGTGTGGCACGATGCCCTTGCTGTCATCAACAACCACAGCCACGACAGTCACCGTACCTTTGCCAGCTTCATGCTTCCTGCCATGCACGGGATGAGGGAGATATCTCTAGAAGGGAGAGAGAAAAAATGGAGGAAGCAGGAAGCGTCCGTGGTGGAGAAGAAGAGTGGCAAGAGGATCGAGTGGCTGAGAGAGCCTATCTGCATGTCCATGTGAGGCAATATGCGTTGATTTTTCCTTTTTCTTTTAACAGGGCGGCACAATTTTTTAACGTGATGAGATGGAGCACCAAGGTTTTAGTGATAGGTCCCACAACTATAAGTGTTTTTTTATGTGTATGTCTTTGATTCATCACACCATATATATACATATCCTGATTTTTAGCTATTAACATTCTAACATATTAATATTCCGTCTTCGTACTAGCGACACGCACGGGGAATGTAAAATAGTAGATTTCGAAATCATTGCAACATTCCCTAACATACGTTATGTTAATTATTTATTTATATAAATAATATAAGTAGTAATTTCATCTGTAATCCCCGTGGCTTTCCAAGCAACAACGCACGGTGTATTCGTCTAGTTCTACTGTTGTCCTCTTTCTCTAACCAAGTTCCTTTAATACCACGGCAATTTATCCGTCACGAATAGAGAGTCTGGGCATCTTGTTTTGTCGTCAGGATCATTCTCGTAACTTTTGAAGTCTCAAACCAAACATAGCAATAAGTTTACTTTAGAGAAAAAAATAATCCATGAAAATTTTTAAAGTCTCAAACCAAACGCCCAAGTAGTTGGCCGGTAGGTACAACCTTTCTCAGGCTGTCCACATCGGTCGATGACATGCCGGTCCCACTCCACAGCCAAACTCCACTCGGGTCCCACGTGCCACCTGGCACCTACACAGCCGTCCCAACTTCCTTCCAAATTCCAAGTAGTTCTTCAGCCCACTCCACCAACGGCCGTCACTGAGGACAAAGCGAAAAAAAAAAAAGAGAGGAAAAGGGGAGCAAAACCCTAGCACAGCCGCATCCATGGCGATGTCCATCTCCGGCGGCTGCGTCGGCGCTGACTCCGGCACGGTTCTCGCGCCGTCCGCGTCCTCGCTTCGCCCGCCGCTCCGTCGTGCCGCAGGCCCCAAGGTCTGGACTCCCGCTCCCGTCCCCTAAACCCTACCATTTAGTGCCTGTTAGAAGTGGGATTTGCACGAGTTTGGGCATTCGGTTGGCTGGGGAGGCCCAAATCTCTTCCGGGTGATGCTCCGGTAGGCTGCTGGAAGCCCGCGGTGCGGTTGTTACTCTTCAGGGTTTGTGTGTGCCTCCGATGGGTTGGGTGGGTGACAGGTTGAGGCTGGTGCTGCCTTGGGTCAGTCTGAATGTGCGAAGTGCATTTTTGTGTTGATTGGTTGGCTAAATGTGCAAGTGCCTGTTAGTAACCGGGAATGGGGGAATTGGTTTGGTAAATCACATGGATTGAGTCGACTAGTGTAAATGACAAACTAGAGATTCTGCCCATGCTAGTGTGAGGTAGGCCCACTAGAACACCTGCATTTCTGGACAACGTCAATGCCCTCTTTGATCCTGCCAAACGGTAGCAGAGGGGAGAAGCTCTTTTGTACTAGAATGGTGAAACCACGGCACCTAAATGTGGCTTCTCCAGCTTCTTGTCTTCTTCGATCAAGTCGTTTGCAAAGAAACCTTACCAAACAAGGGCTAAGGATTAGTTTTTACTTTTAAATCTCCATTTTTCCTAGATTTGGCATTTTATTATTTTGCTTGCCCCAACATTCTTGGGTCCAAATGTTTTGCTGCTTTTGTATCACTTTGTTGTTTCCACTCGTATTCTAGCTTGTAGGGATGCACATTCTTGGATTCCAAATATCTTTGAGTTCATAATGTAAGCATTAGGATATAGAAAAGGGAATTTTTTTTGGGGGACACCGGACAAACGTGTTATTTGCTGATGGACAACGCCAACTCAGAATATGCTCAGCACCATTATGAAATCGTGTTTCTTTGCTGCCGGACACCGCAACTGTTAAAATATTCATTTTCACAATTTAGGACAGAGAAACGGCACTAAAACATGACGCTCATCTCCACCCGGCAGCCTTATCTCTCTCCTTCCTCCATTAATTAATGGAAAAACTGAAATCCATTAACGCCTGCTCCTTTAATCTCACCTCCATGACGCTCCTTTACTCTTCCTTTCCATTGCCCCTACATCCGTCAATTGTTAACATTATTCTTCCTATCTCGTCAATCGCTGACTGTCATTAATGGCTCCAACCAACCTCTCTGTCGGTCCCTTCCCTTTTCTCCTCCTCTCTAACAGACACCCCGAGCAGTCTGCACGCACGCCGCTCCCGCACCACCACTCTTCTCTCCACCACACTGCTTCATATGGCCGCATCGCCACCACCATTGCCATGGTTGAAGCTTCACTCAAACTCCCGATCTCATGATTCTGGCCATCTCCCTCCATATCCTCTCCTCCCTTGGCACTGCAAGAGAATCAGAAGGCGTCCTCACTATTTGACACCAAGCCTCCACATTTGCAACGCCATCTCCTGTGTACTGCGGTATGTCCCGGCTATGATGGCAGCGGAGAGCTGCGCAAGGTTTGCTTCGGACGGTGCTGCTAGGGCGGCGGAGACACGGCCGGCAAATAACGCAGCAATAGAGAGATCCAGTTGGGGTGGCGGTACTGGAGTTTGCCAGAGCGAATCCTACCTGCCAGCGATGGGGGAGGACATGGATGCAACATCAATAGGAGGAAGATGACCACAGGGGCAATATGGCCTTTTCACTACCCGGTATCACTCTAAACTGCGAAAATTAATATTTAAATGGCCACAGTGTCTTGTGGCAAAGAAACACGATTTCATAATGGTACTGGGCATATTTCCTAGTTGGAAAGCTGGTGTCCCATAGCAAAATTTCCCTATGGAAAGCTGGTGTCATGGACCCATTTGTTGTGAACTTTGGATTGGCTCAAATTTGCACTTCTCGAGTTACTGATTGTATCGTGTGTATATTGTCCTACCATGTATAAGTGCCCCGTGTTTGATTTTCTGGTGAAAGGATTTTCTCTTCATGTTTTTATGTGTTGACTTATATGTACAGCTTTTGTATCCCACTTGGTGGTGCTCTGTCTGAACTCAACCACTTTGTCTACTTTCTTATTGGTCTTTTCCATTGCAATCAGTTTATATGCTGTATATGCTAATTACAGGTCCTACACATCATGTATGCTAATTCTTTGATATAAACCTCAAGCTAAGCATCATTTGTTTTTTCATTGCAAAATGAGAGTAGGCTGGCCTTGTCATTATTAGTTAAGAGAACAGCTGAGGCTAACTTTGTGCATATATGATGTGTTCACTTGAACAAGTGCGGTTTGTTTCCGCCCTGTAGTTATACTATCATTGTTCATGCATATTTCTTCAGTTTATCTTTGTTATAAAAGGCCTGAATGTATGCTTGCTTATGCAATGACTCAACATACATGTGATGTGTGTATTTAGACAGCTAAGCTAGTGTAATTGTGCTACTTGTTGAACTGTTACTGTATACAGCTCTGATATTATTCAAGTTCTTGCAAGTTTCAGTATGGTGAGTTGAGTTTAGGATTGGGAGTTGGATCTTTCTGGGATTGCACATGATGTAAATCATGTAATGAATATACTGGAATTCTTACCATTTTTAGTTATGTCATGCTGCAGGGTCACTTTTGTACTCTTCCTCATGGAGCATCTAGCAATCACAACCGGCTATGCATTGAACATCAAAGGTGTTCTCGGAGATCCACCCAGACCAATGCTCTTTCTAGGAAGGGTTTTTCTCCTATAACTCAAGATGTGGAAAGCTTCCTTCACAATGTTGTTAACATGGGATTTCTTGACCGTCTGAAATTAGCGTGGAAGATAATGTTTCCTGCACCAACGATGAAGGATACCTCCAATGCAAACATCGCAAAACAGAGGCTTAAGATGATCCTATTCTCTGACAGGTGTGAAGTCAGTGATGAAGCAAAGAAAAAGATCGTGGAGCACGTCATTGAGGCATTGTCTGAGTTTGTTGAGATAGAATCAAGGGATAACGTCCAAGTGGATATCTCTACTGATGCTGGCCTTGGCACCGTGTACTCTGTGACTGTCCCTGTGCGCCGTGTGAAGCCAGAGTACCAGGAATCTGAAGAGCAGTACAGAGGGAAAATTGTTGGCGTCGACTTCAAGGACACAGGAGAATCATCAGGGAACGTCGATGTCACCTTTGACTTCTTTATACCCAATGAGAACTAATTCCTTGTGCTTCTGTCAGATTGTGGTCTGCAATGTTTCATTTGTTCGTTGCATTTGTGAACCCTCTAGGTAGAAAGCTAAAATGTTTCATTCTCTAGAGTGATGTAAATATGTAGGATCTCTGTTCGCTCCACATTTCCTGTATTGGTTCTGGAATTTTGTTGGAGACCTGCAGTGGCAGGTTTTTTGTAAAACCAATATTATGTTTTCATTGTTGAGGAAATAATGTCCAGGTGCTGTCTTCACCAACTGTGTTAACATGTCATTTTCTTGGCTGTCGTTTGTCCCATCAGGTTCCAGAACCTGGCATTAATTGATATCCAATTCTTGGGGAATTGTAAATTCTGTTCTGATTGCTATGTACAAAAGGATGGCATATTAGCATGAGTTTCAGAATGTGCAGCAGTGCAGGTCACGTACTATCGCCGCAAAGCTAATGGTGTAGGCAATGGGCTACACATCTTCCAAATGTTCTTTGTTTGCAAGCGAGTTAAATAGAATTATCAAATACCGTTAAATTCCACCTGCTTATATAGACAAAGAAATACGGTTAAATTCCACCTACTTACAGGCAAAGGAAAACAGTTATCTGAAAAGGCATGCATTACACAAATCCTTTGTTACATATGAAAACAATTTGCAAGACTTCGATTCTGCAGTTTTGTGGGACTGAAGTTCTTTGAATACAGAAATATGTTTTCACTTATAGAGGAAAATGCTATCCTATCATTGCCTTCACCAAAGGAATATGCCATTTTTTGTCTTCGCGCATGTTTTCCAAAATTGTCAAGGTTCCGTGCTGAACCTGATCCTACAGCTGGGTGTCAATACTCAATAGGTCAGCAAAATTATGGAAAATCAT
Organism: Hyparrhenia diplandra; assembly: GCA_015847255.1. Lineage (NCBI taxonomy): Eukaryota > Viridiplantae > Streptophyta > Magnoliopsida > Poales > Poaceae > Hyparrhenia > Hyparrhenia diplandra. The sequence continues at coordinate 125,798 of JADLZK010010890.1, read as the reverse complement.
TTACAGAGCACTTGATCAGACATGTCTGATTTTGGGTATTCGAATTCCATAATCTGACAACAACGGTATGAGAAACACATTGGTTTTTCGCAAATCATTAGTGTTACATATGACAATAAATTAAAGCGCACACCTGTACGCCTGTATCTTTAGATGTTCAGTCTTCCTTGAAGAAGCTTTGGTAGAATGATAGAAGGTTGAATGGTAGGTATTAACAACCAAGTTCGACTTGGAGACTAAAATTCTATCTGTTGATAAATAAACAGTTTTGCCCCACAGGGCTGCACATCATCCTCAAGAGGAGACAAACCAAATTGTAGCATTCTAGTTCTAGTACTTCTGTTACTAGCTGAACATGGTATATAGCACGAAAATACAGAGGATCATTACAAGGAGACTGCAACCTCACAGTTTGGCGCAAATAGAGTGTGACCTATTAGACTTTGACCACACATGCACCAGCCCTTTACTGTTGCCGGTATAGATTTCGTTCATCTCCTCGTCGTAGAACAGCGCCGTGACATCCTCCAGTGCTTCTGAAACGTTGCTTTGGACCAAGGACCGCTTGCTGCTACTGTTACTGTTACCGCGAGAGACCACGCTGAGGTTGTTGGCAGACAAGTTAGTAACGCAGTTGCCCGTCATCATTTCACTCACGTTGATGGATCCAAATGGAGTAACTGCAGATGACACTAGTGTTGTGTCAGGATAATAATCTCCCACATATTTCAACAAATTAAGCCGAAAGGAGAAATTCTATTGTATGCTCCAAAATCATGATTAATGGAAGGTTGCAAACAATTTTTCAAGAAAATGATCATGGTTTGAGTACTGCACCTGTACCATCCTCAGCCACTGCCTTTGATTTGCAGTATGAGATAATAAGATCCTCGTAACTAGTGATGCAAACATTGTTGGTGCTACAATCATGATGCCAAAGCAGATGGTCTTCACATGAAGTCACAAGCTCTCCCCGCAAGTTCCACACAGTGACCGTTCTGTTTTGGAATGTCAAGAAGAGATTGTTCCCATATGGAAAAAAATGAATTCTAAATGGGTCGTAAATTTGGTGCCACTGACTTCAATTAGCTCAGAACCCCACACCTTCAACGCAACATAGAGATGTCAAATTATTAAGCTCGACGAAGGATGTAAGGCCTACTCTAGGGCAAAAATAATCACTCATGAACCATGCCATACATCAATTATCTGAAGGTTCTCTTCCTCTTGCTTGACAAGGAGCTTCTCATTGTACTGCTCAATAAAACTAATTTTCTTGTTGGGGTGCAGCCAGAGCTTAACAGATTTCAGTGGCTTCCCATCTTCAATTGATAATATCTTCAATGGAACATGACTCAGAGCTCTATCATATATCAAGATAATGGTTCCATCACTGAAATAACAAGTTAACAAGTCACCTTTGGCCCCTAAAATACAGTAAGGTAGATAAAAATCCAATGGAAAGAATGCAAACCTCATTTTTATATCCTTTATGTTTTCACCCGGTATTGAATATAGAAAGGAATAGTTCTTCAAGTCGAAGACCTTATAGATACTGCATACCAAAAAGGACGGCCAGTAGATCAAAAATTGTTGTGAAAAAAAACATCATTTAGTACAACAAACTGTTTAAGGAGGCATATATACCAATCACCATCAGTTGCTGAACATGTGAGTGCTTTGCCATTTACAACATCGCATGCCACAAATCCTGGCCACTTAAGGCTTTCTGATTCAAAAATAGGAAGCCCGGCATCTAACTGGTTTCTCCTTATATACCTTAAAGAACATGAGCCCATGGACACTGGTAAGTTGCATGGTTCAAGAAACAAATCAATACAATAGTCGCTGCAATATTTGATATATAGGACTGAGAAGAAATAACAGTAAATTACATAAAACAACATTCAGTGGCTGCTTCTTGAAAAGTCACATACAGCATCAGGCGTCACACTGAAATTTTAAGAGAAATACATGTGGGGCATATGTGTACTTACTCAATCGGTGTCGTTCGACACTTCAATGTGCTGTAACTGTCATGTGCATATACTGACACAGTAAAGAGTGAATCAGTCCTCTTGTTGTAGAAAAGGGCCTGAAGCACTTCATCTGGGCTTATGTTCAAGAAGGCTATGCGCTTGCTTGTTACTGCAGACAGAATACGAAATACAAAGGCAGAGGACAGATGACAACCATATTTTTTTATCAGATTGTATCATGGACAAAGCCTCATCTTGAGAAAACCTACTTCGGTTAAAAGCAGCACCAAGCCCAGATTGAGCCATGACAAATATAATATCCTTTACTACCAGGATGTCAATAATTTTGGATCTTCTTTTAAGGAAAGGTAGTTCCACAAGTAGGTCAGTGTTGTCGTCATACATATCAAGTTCATCCTGCACCAAACGAAGAAACGTAATATTAGTGTTAAATAAATACTCCAAATGGTTGTCGCTAAAGGAAAAACTAATTAATCTGGCTTTTTTTAATTCAGCGCAGAAGAACACGTATGGCCTCAGTAGTTGTTCTTCCTGAATACACCCCTCTATCCCAAATTACAGGTCGTTTTGCCTTTCCTAGATACCTAGTTTTTGTACATGAGAATTTTGCGCATTTGCATGAGAACAAAACCTAGTAGATAATCCAATAGATATATCAGCAACACGATATGCATTTTGACTTTGTACTGAGCGCACAATTGAGAAAAAAAACGCAAACTAGAACCAGACAGTTGAGCAAAAATGCAAGCGAGAACCTAGTAGACAGCTACAAATCTCTCTCTCCAACGACTCAATAATCCTGAAGCCCAATTCGTAACTGAAAGGGAGAATAAAATTCAGTTTCGTTTCCAAGACCCATACTTGCTAAAAAAAAACAGAACTGAAACCCTGGACGACAGCATCGATCAGCGGAGGTAGAGGACGGGCAGGTCGTCCGTTTACCTGGAGCTGCATGTTGCGGAACCTCTCAGCCATCGACGGCGGCCGCCGTTGAGAAGCAGTTGTGACGGATGTGCGAGCGAGGAAGATGGCACTGCCGCCGGCCCTATATATCTCAGTTTGTTGAGATCGAACCCCGGGTTGCATTGCTTTTTAATAATATATATATATAGGTAACGAAAATTCACGCTAAAAACTATTAATAACTAAAAAATGTTCATATCTTTTAGAGATCCAAACAACCGCCAACAGTACTTATGCAAATGCAGCGCACGCAAAGCGAGAAACCCGCTTTGGTAACATGCCGTCTATACGTGCTGTGATATTTAAGCTTCTTTGATAGCTCCCAACAGAAACCCGAATATATCGTCCAATGTATAAAACCAGCGTCCGCCATTTTCCAGGCATGTGGTGTACTTAGGTGAACCACGGGCACAGCAGTAAATATGGTTGTTTGCTGTTTCTGTTTATTATAACATAATATAATATACTCAGATTACTTGATATATATTATCATTCCTGGGGCCAATATTGAGCAGCTTACAGACAAAGAACCACAACTCAAGGAGAATAAGCCCTTAAAAACAATTATCCTAGGCTGATCTGATTTCAGATGATTCAATAGTGTTCTGTGATGAAGAATAAGCTAAACCAAGCTGAAAGTAGTTCAAGCGAACAGGAAAAGCTGAGAGTTCTGACAATGCCCTCAACAGAATATAACCATTTTGCAAATCCCTACTGTTACACATGAAGGTTAGAGCTTCAGGTCCTCACTTTCTTGCTGCCAGAAACTTGGAACGATGTACCCAGCAAAGTTTAGATTTAGAGGCTAATTTCTATGTTACTTGAACAAGGTCGGTGAACGAAATATATTTACAAGAATACTTTGCATTCACAATTTCTCAAGAAAAACACATTCTATTGCCAGATACAAAAAGCTAGGTGACCCCGAACCGGGGATCGTACAGAATGTAGTCAAGCTAACCAAGTCAAACCAAAAGGGGGAAATGTATGCACATGTTACTATCTAGTTAGACCATACATGCACCAGTCCATGACTGTTGCCGGTGTAGATCTCGTTCCTGTCCTCATCATAAAACAGTGCTGTGACATCCTCCAGAGCCTCTGGAACGGTGCTCCAGAACGAGGACCGCTTGCTGCGACCATTTCTGCGAGGGGCCGCACTTAGGGCAGGATCATTGGCAGTAATCTTGGCAATACACTTGCCAGTCATAATCTCACTCATGTTGATGGATCCAACTGGAATAACTGCACATGAGACCAGTGTCTGGATTATTTCCTGCTGATAGTACAAATCAAAGGAAGATTTCTATAACACAGTTCACATTTATGTTGTGGTCATATTCATGATTTCGTAATGGTGCCTGACATCTATCAGCTTATATTCAATGTAGCAATCATCTAGCATGTTGACATCGGAGGCTAGTTGAAGAGGCCAGTATATCAAAAAGAAAAGAAAAATCCCACTTGGGAAATCTAAATAAACAGTGCAAACTAAATACTGAGGAAATCGTCGGGGTTTGGGTTTGAATAATGCACCTGTACCATCCTCAGCCACTGCTTCAGATTTGCAGTATGATATAATAAGATCCTGATCACTAGTGATGTAAATATTGTTGGTGCTACAATCATGATGCCAAAGCAAATGGTCTTCAAAGGAAGTCACAAGCTCTCCTCGGAAGTTCCATACAGCAACTGTTCTGTTTCGAATGTCAAGAAGAGATTGTTCTCATATAGAAAGATGAATGCTGAAGGGGTCATAAACTTGGAGACACTGACTTCAATTAGCTCAGAACTCCGCACCTTCAAAACACAGACCATAAATCATTAGACAGTAAGGATTACAGTAAGAAAAAAATTTATCCATAAACTACACCATACATCAAGTATCTGGAAGTTTTCATCCTCTTGCTTGACAAGGAGCTTCTCATTGAACTGCTCAATGAAATCAATTTTCTTGTTGCGGTGCAACAAGTGCTTAAAGAATTTCAGTGGCTTCCCATCTTCAATTGATAATATCTTCAATGGAACATAACTTGGTGTTCTATCATATATCAAGAGCATGATTCCTGGACTGAAATAAAAAATTACAAGTCAACATTTGGACACCATCCCCTTTACCTCTTCTAAATTACAGGAAGACAGATATAAGCTAGGAAAAGAGCACAAACCTGATCTTTATTTCCTGCACATTTTCATCTGGTATCGAATATAGGAAGGAGTAGTTCTTCAAGTCAAAGACCTTATATATACTGCAGATAAAAGATGACCATTACAACAATATTATTCTGATAAACACCATTTAGTTGATGAACCATTAGAATGCATACCCATCCTGCGCTGAATATGTGAGTACTTTTCCATTCACATCATCAAACTCAACAAATCCAGGCCATTTCAGAGACTCTGATTCAAAGAGGGGAAACCCAGCATCTAACTGATTCCTTCTAATATACCTGTAAGAACATTTAAATAAAAATATATATATATTAGTTGATAACAAGAATTTTAGTATGCTGCATCATTAATAAAAAAGATTAACTACACTAAAAGGATTCTTATTCATAGGGTGTTTCATGAAAAAAATCACATCACAGAAATATACGAGAAATTTCTGGAGCATGCTTTCTTACTCAATCGGGGTTGTTCTGCACTTCAATGTGCTGAAATTGTCAGATGCATAAACTGAAACGGTAATAAGGGAATCATTGTTCTTGTTGTAGAACAAGCTCCGAATCACTTCATCTGGGCTCAAATTCAAGAAGGCTATGCGCTTGTTTGTTACTGCAGGCATAAAGTACAAAGACAGGTTAGAAGACAGCATCTTTTTTTACTCCCTCCATGCACAAAAAAAGAATGCAACTATGGGACTTGAACAAGTCAAACTAACTTTACTTTGACCAAGTTTATATATTTATTATGTCTACAACAAGGTTTATTACAAAAATATATATCATAATCAATTTAAAGGTACTTATTTTGTATCATAGATGTTAGTACTTTTTCTATAACTTTTTAAACTTTATATTGTTTGACTCCTCGAAAAGAGAGAATTGCATTTTGTGGACAGTGAGAGTATCAGATTGTGTAACATATAAATCTCATTTTCAAAACACCTACCTCGGTTGAAAGCAGCACAAAGTCCGGAATTAGCAAGGGCAAATATAATATCCTTTGCTGCAACAATCTCAATAATTTTGGATCTTCTTTAAGAAATTGCAGCTTCACAAATAGGTGAGCATTCTCATCATATGTATCGAACTCCTCCTGCACAAACAATGGATTACTATGTCAACGCTAGATCTAATGAACTAGTTCATGGCAAAAGGAACAACTAATCCAACTTTTTGACTAACCCAACACATGTCTGCATTCAATAATTCCACACACTGATAATAATGGAAATGTTCCAATATGCACCCCACCGACATTTTTCAACCAAAAATGCGGTACAAACAGAGTCAATTGAACTCAAGCCAACAATTGAGCAAAGATTTAAACATAAACCAGGAGTCAGCATTGAAGCCAACAATTGAGCAAAGATTTAAACATAAACCAGGAGTCAGCATTGAGGCACTGTTTTTTCCTTGGATTTGTGTGAAAAGGATCACATGAATCATGTCATGCCAATAATAAAAAGAGTACCAAGCCACTATACCAATCCTTGGATTCAAATTAAGGGAGCATTAGGAATTATCAGACCCCAAGATCCAATCCTATTCGATTTGACTGAAAGATGGCCTTTTCGTAAGAAAAAACAGTTGGCGGAATCCACAAGACGAAATGTTTCTCCTCTCCGGAACAAAATTTGCCGCCTAGCAAAGCACAGACGGGAGACGTCTCAGCCACAACCACCCGCCATTCCCACCAATTTGACCCCACGCAACACCGACACCGGCGCATAACCCTAGCCTGACCGCCCGCCGTCACAGGGCACACTCACACACCAACCCGGAGGGAAAGCGGATGCCCGCAGCAGAGCAGCGCCGCGACGTACGCACCTGGAGCTGCATGTTCCGGAAGCGCTCGGGCACGGCGGCGGCGGGGCCACCGCCGCGCGCGGCGAGCTGGCGGCCCCCGATCTCGCGGCGCTGCAGCTTCGCGGCGGAGTTGAGGACGGGGGCCTCCATCCGGCGCTTCCGCCCGCCGGGCCCGGCAGCGCCTCCGGCGCCGTTGCCGTCGGTGCCCCGCTGGCGCGCCCGTGACGCGGAGGCGCAGCCGCAGCTGCGACCGCTTCGGCCCTTCCATCCACCGCCCGCCCCGCCTCCTTGTTAACCTCCCCTGCTGGATCCGGTGAGGAGGACCCGCGGCAGAGGAGGCAGGCCGCGGTGGTGGCAAGGGCCTCGCTAGGGTTCGGGAAGGAGGTCGCCGGGGAGAGGCGGGGGAGGGGGAGAGGGAGAGGATGGGGGCCAAGGGAAGGGAAAGGTAGTTCAGGTGGTTGTGGAGGGGAGGGGGAAGGGAAGCGATTGTGCCCCACGTGGCCATGTTTGCGCGAGTTGGTGGGGTCCACATGGCAGCCATACACGGTGTTCAATACTTTTTTTTTTTATGGTCACTACGAATGATTCAGGATTTCAAACGACAAACTATGGCTATGTTTGAAATTTGAATCATGGCAAAAGCTTCTAAGATCTAATTTCAATAAAAAAATACTTTTATACCTTTGGCTTTTTGGCATGGCGTTGTTAGAAAGGTCAAATAAAGCTTGGTATAAAAACTGCTTTCATCGAGGCCTAACTTAAAAGTTAAGGCATACAACAGTACCATATCCTCTCATATTTTAAATATTATTTTTTACTCCTCTTCTCTTCCTACCCTTCACTCACGGCCGCACAATTCACATGCGCATGGATGGGCTCGCATGCTGGGTGCTACAGCCTAGGTAGTAGCGTGACCCCACGGACCACCTGAGTTGTGCAAGCGCCGGCCGCTACATCTCTCCCAAGCAACTCGGCTATTCCCTTTTCTCTTTCCTCCACCCTAGACATTTGCTAATGTGGCTGGGCTATAAGCCAAAAGGCGATATGTATTATTGTACCTACTCTTACTATGTACGCACGAACTCCACAAGGAAATGGCGTGGCGGCTTGACTTTAATTAGCACAAACATGAGAAGTACAACAACGGAAAAGGGCTTCGTGTGATATGGGCGGCAACACGAGATGGTCGACAAATGGAGTGTCGATGTCTAGGAACCAAGGGGTCTCGTAGCACTAGACCCGCTGAATTGAATCGGATCACACGCCAAGACCGCGCCCGAGCTACGATGGTGTGCAAGGCAAACACAAAGATATATACTTGGTTGGGGGCAAAATGTCCCTACGTCCAAATGGGTTTTTGATGCTTGTGTAGTCTTGCACCGGCGAGGTGCTTGTAATAGGGGTTACAAGCTTTCAAGAGAGGAAACAGATTCCAAGTCTCTAGGTGGTTTGATTGAGGCTAGGCGCCAATATCGGATGCTAGTGAGGTATGCGATGTTGCGATGCCTAAGTCTAGCGTCGGGCCCTCCCTTTTATAGATGAAGGGAGAGGCCAGCTTACATAGGTGGCCCACGGGGCTAGAGGGACAAAGAAAGAGAAAAACAAAAGAGAAGAAAGTAGTGTAGGATCATGGTGCTCGCCCTTGGTCTCCCTATTGATGTGCGTGGCGCAATGGAGGAGTGATCGCCAAGTAAGGGGTTCCGTCTTTGTGTAGCCATGCCTAGTCCTGTGTCCCTCGTACCTTTGCGGTGGTCGTCGGGTGCCCCGGATTCATGGGTTAGGCAAGATGCTGGCATGGGAGTCAATCTAATCCGATGTATAGAGCATGGCAAATGGTGTTCTCCCTACCCTTTACCCGCCCTACGAGAGTAAAATTCAAGGGGAGGGATGTGTTTAGGCGAGAAAAAGTGGCCTATACTCCAAGTGTTGTGGAGTCGCCATGCCTCTTCCCGTAGGGAGTGGTCGGTGCTATGACGGCATGGTCAAGGACGGGCTTGGCCTGCCATCTTACACTATGGATGGTCATTCTTACCATGTTCGCCAAAGACAATCGTGGTCGTCCCGCACCGCCGTGCATGGCTTGAACAGGGGGTGATATGACCGGAGCCGTGATGCTCACATTCAAGGCATGTGTAGTTCGGGGCGGACATGCCCACTCTAAAGGGGAGCACGCGCGACTAAGTCTAAGACTTAGAGAAATTGGGTGAGAGCGCGAGCGGGGCCTTGGGATGATGACGTCATGGCCTCGGGCGAATCGGAAAAGCACCGTGAAGAGTCTCCTGCACCCATGGCCGTTTGTGAGATCAAGCGTAGTGAGGATATGCTTGGGAAATACAAGGTGTTTTCCCCCGGACCCTCGGGGTTAGGCGAATCGCGGGCGTTGGCTTGCGCCCGAGGTCTTTGGTGGTTCTGGATGAAGCGGAGGGAGTTGATGGCCAACTTGGACCATAGTACTCCATACGCGCTGTGTTGTCAGGCTTGTTGGGTATCATATTTCTATGTACCCGACATGAAGCAAGGTGAATATACGATGTGGCGACGAGAACATGCGGTTCTAGGAGTTACGTGTGAGCAGGTAACTCTAGAGGAAAGCAAGCACCGAACAAGTGGGCTTTGGTGAGGCAGTCCACAGAGAGAAGGATATGCTAGACAATTGAAGTTTGTTCAATCAACATTGTGTGATGTGGCAATGTTCAAACATATTGAGTAGTATTGTTTGGATATGTTGCAAATCTCACACAGGTGATGGAGGAGCTTATTGTATATGATAATAAAACAAGAAAATCTTCAACGATTATCTCTGTCAATGCCTATGCATTAAGCTTAGTGAAAATCTTCGAGCTAGTGACAAGAAAATCTTAGTGACCAGAAAATCTTCAGCCATCTCTTATTAGGAAAAGTCAGCACAAGGTGAAAAGGGAGAAGTTTGGGATGCTGCTCGAATTTCTTGTTCAGTTGGAAAAAAACAAATCACGCGCGAAAATCACTAGTACAAACACAAAGGACACTCAGCCTTATCCCAATCCTATCCACACACACGCAAGGAGCAAGGGAGGGAGCCACACGCGCGCAGGGAGCCAGTGCACGCGGACGAGGACCTGGTGACCGGCGACGAGCAGCGTGGCTGCGCTGGTGACGAGCAGCGCGGCTGCCCGGTGCCATCTTTAGCCATGGCGCTCGCTGTGCTCTCCCCTCCACACCATCCCATCGCACACTACTTCGTCCCCTTTCATCTCTACCGGCCTCGCGCACCACCAGTGCCGCCAGCTTCGGGCTCGCGTTCTTGTGCCCCATCTCCCGCGGCTCGTCCTCCCCGCAGAGGATCGGCGGCGTCGTTGACACTGACGGAGCCGGAGAGGGCTCATCGGAAGAGCCGCCGGTGGCTGGATGGCTCAGCGCAGACCTACTCAGGCGGATATCAGGCGCGGCGGACGCGGACCGTGTCCTGGACATTGTTGCGGAGTCAGTTGAAGGCGCGGGCACCGCTCTGGACGCGCCAGTGTGCAACGCAATCGTCGCCGCCGCCTTTGACCGTGGCAACATCGAGCTTGCGCTCTCGGTGTTCGAGGTAATGCGGTTCGGCTTCGCCGGAGGTAAGAGGCCCGTTACTTTCTTGTTTCTAACTAATGTTTCAGAGTGACTTTTTCTATGGTCCTGAAATTTGAAATTCGACGTCTTCAGCCTGGATTGCTGAATTCCTTTTTGGCCAAATTTAATAATGTACAGTTGGGAGCTGGAGGTGGGCAAGGCCTGATGTTCAGACTTATGCGTTGCTTGTACAGCGGTTGGCGGCCGCCCTGCGTGTTGCTGATGCAATCATGATAATTGATTATGTGTCACGCGCAGGTGTTTCTTCTATGGATGAGGTGATTTTTGATGTTCAGACGTACTTGTAAACATTATCGCACCTGTGTTTATCTTGTAGGACGCTTCATTGCAGACTGCAGTATCAGCCATCTTGACAGTGGATGTTATAGGCTCAAACATTCTGTACAGATTTAAGGAATGGGTCATTGGGCAAGTCGGGATATAAAGATTGGCAGCTATCAATCTGCATACTTTGCAGTTGATGTATGCATTTTATGTTTATTTACCAAGAAGTAATCTTGTAGTTTCTTGCTATAACAATGTCAGAAAAGCTCTTTCTCCTGACTTTACACTTGATAATCATAGAATGACTTTATTTTAGGCTCCTCATCTCTTTCATTTGTCTAATTTTGAGCCCGCCCCTCCCCCCCCCCCCCCCCCCCCTCCAATTCTGTTAAAACCAGTCACCCCAACTGCCAATTTTGTTAGATTTTGACCCCCAAGACCATTTTCTCATGGCATATTGTGATGTGCAACATATACTAAGCACCAGAGTTTTTGGTGGTTCATAGAGGCTAAGCACCACCTATCCACTTGCCTTCAACATCTCATCTTTTAGAACACTGCTTCAACCCCTTAGGGACATGGTGAAACAGTTAGGTATATAAGTGGCATCAGAATGTGATGATAACATGTTTTCTTACTGCAGGTTCCTTTTGGAGTCATTGTTCGCTGTCCAACCTGCATGATAGCAGTTGCTGTTGTGCAGCCTCAGGATGGAACTCAGGTTTGATGCTGCAGAAGTATCTTGTAATACCCCTCAATTTTTTAATACTGGTCATGTAGTCATTATTAGCTTACAATATGTGAGATACTAAGACAAGCCCACAGTTGGGTTGGGACTCACGAGATAGAATAGGGAGGGAGGGTAAGTTGTATTAAATTGGCAGAAGACACACTGGAAAAATATGGTACTGTAAATCTCTACAGGCTCACATCCAGATCCCAATATTTTAGGGCATGATTGTTGGTCTCTAGCAAAATTAGTTTTCTCTAAGGTTTATACCATTTTGTGGGAGTTTTACTCTTCAGGTTCCTTTTTTAAGTTCAGCTCGTGTGTGTCCTAGGCTCCCAGCACATTGGCTTGAGTCCTCTTTGGCTTGGTGTCTATTTTCTTCATGATGTAAAAATCAAAATAATCTAGTTCCTGCTGCTGTCTGTTATGAACTAATACCATAGATTACTTATAGTTGCTTGATTTGAAATTCAATTCCAATATGTTGCTTTATCTTTTCAGGTTGTTTCCTGTTCAAAGTGTCGATATCAATATGAATTATTTTCTGGAGACATTACGAGCATTGAATCTCAAGAAGTTAGGTTAGTGAGCTGTGTTCTATCTTTGAGCTGTTCCTTTAATTTCACATCAATATGAATCCATGATCTTGTTCCTTTATATGCATAGAATTGGCTGTAACGGTCCATGGATAATGGACACAACTGTTAGTTGTAAGTTAGGGTCATCGTAAACTGTTCTCCAGGTGATTATTTTTCTCTTATAGTCCAAGGCTCACATGTGGTGTTGTATGGGATTTCTTTCCCCCTTTTTTATTCTTCTTAGTATAATGATAAACAGTTCTCTAGAATGTTCAAAAATTATGTCAGAAGCAACATTCTTGCACGATAGATGTCCTTATCATTCATTGTGGGGAAATAGTAGGTTAATAAAACACTTCATATCTCAATTATCTAGGCTTTACTTGACTCTGTAGTTGAAATAGTTTACAATAATTCCAGTGATTATGCAGCCTTTATCGGTTTTGCTACACTATTTATCTCAGATATAGCTTGTTTGAATGTTGCTCACTTTCTCAGTGGTACTGTATATGACTTTACTTCTAATATTACTTCTCTAAGGATCTCCTCCTGCCGAACGCAGCATGGATATTTCAGCCCTGGAGAAGGCCTTGAGATTTATTAATATGTGGAAAGATGGTCTTCCAGCTGCTGTCCACTGATTGTGGTAGATTATCTTTCAAAATGTACATTTATCTCAATTTGTTTATATTTTGAAGATCTTTACTTTGATGAAATTGCATTTTTATGTCCATTATAGGCCTTGTTTGAATGCCCAAGATGGATTGAGAAACATGGGCATCCAAACAAGTCCATAATTGGACCAAAAGTTCTGTTGGAAACTAATGGAATCATGGAGGAATAATCTAAATTATATACAATATAAATTAAAAAAAATGATATTATTGTGCTAGAAACAATATGAGAAATTATGGTGCTGCCATTTTTCTCAAATACGCAGGAGATGTGTGTATCAATATATTAAGAAGAAAAGGGTATAGAACCCAAACAACAACACACAACCCCACCAAACAGCTAGATCACACACACAAAAAGAAAGGAAAAATAAACTCACCATAGATTGCAAGCACCAAACAGCCTCGACCAACAAACTAACTAATGCTGGACCCAAGGGCAAGGAGATGTCAAACCCCTCAAGCCCCCAGCTAAACACCAGAAAATGTAACTCCTCCCTGATGAACTCTAAAACTTCAAATTAGGTTAGATTCCATCGAACACAGATTGATTGCAGATTTCAAGGATGATAATGGAGTTAAGACCTTTCTAGATTTGACCATCCACTTTTTCATTAGATTTGTCCCACCAATTATCGAAGGACAAATCATCTGGTTGAGGGGTTAAATCTTGCAAGCATATTATGGTGCTGCCATAAGTGACCAATTAGTATCAGAGTATATGTGTTTGAAGCCCCACACTGGCCAAGTCCAAAAGTATCCTACCAAAAACAAATTGTGATACATTTGCATGTTTGAGAAAAGAAAACCAAACCGTGAAAGTCCGGGTTTTGACTAAGCAGGCTGAGTTTAAAACACCCCTTGATGGCTGTGTTCCTGAGTTATATGTGTAACCACCCAAGTCGCTTTCTATAAGATGCACATGGCCGCAGGCATGTGTCCTAGGCACTTGCTTGGTGGCATGTCTGGGGCAACTGGCCTATGGAGTGTTTCTTGGCCTACGTGTGAGAAGTTTCTTCTTAATGCAATGTCACGGGGGCGGTCTTTCCCCTGAAGGTTGAGTTTTTTGAGGTTAAAATTTTGTTTGTGTGACCTCATTAACCATCCGATGTCTGTTAGAGACCAAACAATACCTTTTTAACATGGGAACATATTTAGTGCAAACCAACCCTCCGTGCAACCATGCAAACTTCTAATCTGGGCCACAGGATGTAGATCCAAGGGGCACGAGGTGATAACCACTGGGGAGGTGGGAGGAGGATTTGCAAAAGTGTGATTAGAGCGGGGGTTAATTGTAAAATTACCTAACCCTTGGATCAGCATCCTATGACCCAGATTAGAAGTTTGCATGGTTGCACGGAGGGTTGGTTTGCACCTGATACGTGGTTGAGCAGGTATATTAGTGTGCACCAACGTTTTGACCACCATGTACAATATTTTTGTCAATCCTTTGACTACTGCATCACTAAACAAATATTTTCATAATATGCTGGAGCCCTGTCAAATATCTCACCACCAAATTATGTTTGAGCTATGAGTTTTTCAATCTATGTACACTTTTTAAGCAATGTTCACATATTAGGGGTGAGATCGTTAATTAAGTATATGACTTCCGATATCTTTTTGCAGATCCGCACACCTTCAGGAACAGCACGTACTTACAGATTTGCTACCCAGACTGTAAATCTTCCTGCTCAAGAAGGAGAAAGGGTAACCATTTCCTTGGCGGCCCCATCCAGCGTATATCGACATGGGACCCCTGAAGATAGCTGCACGCTCACAAGGATTTAAACCTGGAGAACCTATGTGTTTCACTAATCACATCAATGGGCAAGTCTCGAAGTTGCTAAGAGCTCCATCAAAGAACGAGGGAGCATTTTTCCTTAGTCCATATTTATTGGTCGGTGCTCTTGCCTTCCTTGCATCTACAGATGCTGCTTCCACATTCATTGACCCAAGTCTTCCTAGACTTGTTACAGCAACTGCGATTGCATCAGCTGCCGTAGGAACAACACTAAATGAAGTGGTCCTTCCAAATATTCAAAAGGCAAGTCCAATTTTGACAAGAAAAACTGCAAGAGAATGTTTGTCCAATGTTTGACTTTCGGTCAATGAAATTTGATTCGTCTTTTCAGGAATGAATGATGGTAGGAAATGATTATTTGCATTAGTTTGTCCTATCTACTCACTGTCTGGCAATACAATGCATTCCAAAAATTTTAAGACAACTTAAAGGGAATACTCAAATGATGCATATACCCCTGGATTAAACCCAATTAAGGTTTTTCCCCTCAAATAATGATTTCGTTTTTATCAAATTTTGCTAAATCTAAACATTGTCACTAAATAGAATGGCTTATATTTCAGTATAAATTTTAGAAGTCATAACACGTTATATTCCAAGATCCAATATTACAACTTAGGTTCGCATCAATAACCATTTGGCCTTTACTTGATTCATTAATTTATCTTTTCTCAATCATATATTATTAACACAATAATTGTATTGTCTTTTGGATTAGTATTTCATGGTGGCAACCTAGTTTCCATTTATGACAAAAAAAAAAGAGGAATTGGTTTGGGCAACAGATAAATGATGTCCATTATATTTCCCCTTGAGGCATTGACTTAAGTCTCTTGTTTTCGTCAGCTTCCACAAAAAGCAGTGGATATAGTTGCTGTACGGCAAAAAAGCTTCTGTCTCAGTATGACATTCTTCAGAGTCGTCTTAAGGAACTGAAACAGTTTGCTCAAAAAGAGGTTTATTTCTTTAATCACTGTTGGAATTAAATATTCTGTGATAAGGGTTGTGGACATCTATATGTAATCATCAAAAACTGTTCTTTTAAGGTGTGGATGCTTGCGCGGATGTGTCAGTTGGATAACAAGATAGTAGCAGTTGGTGAACCATCTTATCGGTAATGCGCAGGAAGTTGCAGTAAATCTTGTATCATACAATATTAGTTGTGATAAATGATAATGCATCAACATCACACTTTCGGTTATTAGAAGGTTTACTTTTTTTTTTACTACTCTCTATTCTAAATTACAAGATGTTTTGAGTTATCTAGATATATTGATTTTACTAAGTTACTAGACATAACTTATATCTAAGTACATAGAGTAAACTATGTATCTATAAGAAGTCAAAACATCTTATAATTTGGCACATAGAGTACTAAAAAATATTTTCTGGCACAAACTAATTTCCAGTGCTAGACGAGGTAGAGTAAAGAGGGTACGGGAAAGCTTGGAAAGCACACTCGTGGCAAGGATTGAGCTAATGGAAAGTTATGCAAAAGTAATCGACAAAACAGTACATTGAACTGCCATCCATACATTTTCACCTTTAAATCGAGCTGACGTAGTGAACATGCTATCGCAGCTGTGTTCAATGATTGAAATTGAAGTTGAGATGGACTCTGATGTTATAGCTGCTGAAGCGGCAAGTAGTGCAGTAAGTAGTTTCTGTATCCTGTTGATCCACACAGTAAACGGCTAAATATGATCATTTCATATTCAATTCTGACCGATGGTTTTCAGGAGAGAATATCAGAGCAGATACAACAACTAATGGAGATCGATAGTCTTGAAGAGGTAAGTATTTCCTTTGCTTGTATAGTTACCCTAAATGATTTTTATCAGAAAGATCTAACATTTTCTTCTGAAACTAATTCAGCAATGGCGTATACAAGCTGAGGCTAATGATGAAGCAGAAAGGCTTCTTAGTTCAGACGATTCCTCAGAAACATTTGCTGCTAGGCGTGTAATGTAATTTTGTTAATGCGCAGGCATTTTATTTCCTGTTAGCTGTTTATCTCTCTTCGATTTAAATGTTCTCTATCAAAGTACAAACAAAACTCTAGTTAGACTTCTCAAGGAAAAATTGCTACAGAAAATTAGAGAAATATTGGAACCACATGATAATAGTGAGATCATATGATGAATCCCATTACAAAGTAAAACCGAATTTGGTTGGAACTGTGTAACAAAATTAAAGATAATTGGCGGTTATTGCATTACTTCGATGGGAAAATATTAAGACACATTCTCACAACATTTCTCTTAGCAGTTCTTTCATTTAGCATCACCGTTCCCCAAACACTATTTTCTATGATCTCTTCTGGTCCATCCATTTTGAAAGAAATGTTGAAAGATAATATCGGTGTTTTGAACCATGACCGATAGTGAATTTGTGATTGCGCGTTAGGCTCGGATGGTACACTTACACAAGCCGCATTTAGGCGGAACGTCCCCTACGCCTAGTTGAGAGCGGCTTGCGTTACTTGCGTTCATAGTAGGGGTAACAAACTTGGCGAGAGGAGAGGGATCTTAGGTCTCTGTGTGTGCGTATGTGGATGGGGAGCCCTGACTCCCCTTTTATAATCGAAGCGGAGGACAAGTTACAAGTGAAAGGATAGAGAAGAAGAAAAAAGAACAAGGAAAAGAAGAGACTCCCCTTTTATAATCGAAGCAGAGGACAAGTTACAAGGGAGAGGATAGAGAAGAAGAAAAGAGAACGAGGAAAAGAACAAAGAGAAAAAAACCGCATTAAAGGGTGTTGTATGGTGTCGGTCTTCTTCTACTTTTTCATGTGGGTTCCATCCCAACGGCCACCCCTTGGTCCTGTTTGGCATAAGAGCACCCAACTTTACCGGTGTGAGGCTGTGGAAGCCAACAACTACGGGTCACTAAGGACATAAGCGTCGCCGACTCGCCGTCGTTGTCGGATTCTTGGAGGAAGTAGACGTGATGGTAGACGAGACGGTGTCACGGGCTAAAACACGAGGCGGCGACGCCGAGGTCGAGCCGCCTCGAAAAATGCGTCATGGGCGTTGGCGAGGGCGAGGGAGACCGCTGCGACCAACGACGGTGTAGGGCTCCGAGAGGAGAGGAATTCGGTGAGCGCGGCGTGGCGCATGTCAAGAGAAGCGAGGCCTAAGGACGAGCATGTCTCCGGGAGGAGAGGAACTCGGCAAGCGCGACATGGAGCATGTCAAGGAGGCGAGGCCTAAGGACGGACATGGTTTGAGGAGAGAGCGACGCCATGCCGTGAGCATTGTGACATGGAGGATCGTGGAACGTTTTTCGTCGGTGTAGGATCTCGATGGAAGCCTAGAGGGGGGTGAATAGGCTTACCCCTAAAATCGACTGTTAAAACTTTAGCGCACCGTCGGTCTGGATATGCGGCAATCGCCACAGAAAATAAAACCGGCAGAGACAGAGAAGTGAACCAAGGTCTGTCTGGAAGGTCTGGCGTGGCACCGCCGGCCCACGCGTGCGGCACCGCCTTGCCTTTTACGTGAGCCCGAGCACCACCAAATGTAAATCCACAAGCCGGAGTTTGGTGCTCAAGGTTTCTACTTGTTCCCGCACACAAATACCGCATTTATAACTAGCCAAAGGTGGCGGATACCCGGAACAAAGTAGATCGGGTCGAAGCCCCTATCTCACAAGACAATATATGCAAGAAACGTAAAGGGGACAAGTGACACAAGGATTTGACCCGTGGGTTCGCCAGCGCCACACAAAGCCGGGTTACGCCCACGTTGTTGAGGTTGCCACACAAGGCTTAGCTTGCCCACCGGCTTGCCTTTTCCCTCGCTCACAAGTCTAGGGAGTTAACCCTAGAGATGTGGGTAATGTATTGTCGTTTGTGTAAGGTTACAAACCTCCCAAGGCTGCCACACGAAGGGGGCAAGCTCAAGGGCGACGCCCTAGCCGCCTAGGAGCAAGCTCCAAGAGTAAAGAACCCTAGGGTTCCGCCAAACGTGAACCAAATGCTCTTTTGAGTGGGGGAAGTAGTAGATCCGCCTCCAATCGAAGTTTGCAACAAGTTTCCCTCAAGAATCCCAGGTGGGAAGTGAGAGATTGAGTGGGGAGCTCAAGGTGCTTCAATGGAGGAGTGAGAGAGAGCAAAAGGTGAGAGGCGGGGTTTTCGTCACGAGGAAGAAGAAGAGTGAGCCGTGCAACCGCTGTGGGAGGGGTAGAATGGGTATTTATACCCCACGGACCCAACGGTAGGATTTAAGTGTGGCAATCGTCGCGATCGACACGCGGCACCGCCGTGTAGGCGCGGCATCGCCGCACCATTGCGCTGGCACTTGCCGCGCCAACCCGACAAAGAAAAGGTGAGAATCAAGTGGAAATGCTTTGGTCGCTTGGAGTGATGTTTAGTGTCCGGATTTGAGATTTAGAGCACTTGGTCCACGTGCACCCGAGAATCCTAGGATCCCTCTTAATAGTACGGCATTTCCTAAACTCAAGATTCAAAATATGAAATAATTTAAACGCCTTGATCCTAAAAACACCACCATCTAGCTTATTTGGTGCCTTTGGACTGTACATCAACTCTATATTTTAATCCCCGCATGTCATCTTCGTAAATCTTATTAGTCCCCTAATTCGGTGGTCATCAACGGCAAAAAACCCACTTAGAGCTTGATTGCACTTACAATCTCCCCCTTTTTGGTGATTGATGACAACCAAATTAGAGCTTACATAAGATGTAAAGTCAAACTTAGATTTCAAGACCAAGGATGTAGAAACCTCCCCTAAATATGTGAGTGAGTTTTGAATACTCAACATTGACATGAAATGTCAATTTCATATATTTATGTGTAGTGAGGCCCCCTAAATGTGTGAGTGAGATTTGAATTCTCAATTTGACATAAAAGTCAAGTCACATATTTAGGAAGTGTGCAAGGCCTCCCCTACATCCATGATTGCTTTGGGGGTGCTCGAAACGGTGTCATAAAAATATCCGTGATGCGTATGACGGTAAGAATATGATCGAGCACAAAGGGATTGTCCGGTCATAATGCGATGTGCGCGACACTGCCGCGCCCGGTGCGTGCTTGCCGCGCCTATCGTAACGTACGCATGCATGCAGGGCGAAAGCATCCACAAAGATATAAGACATGATATATAAACTAAACAAGCAGAGGATATATAAAACAGAGTTTAAACATCCAACAACCAAATCCGAGAAATAACAAGTCATAGGTGGCATTATTACATAAAATAGAGTTTCTCTCGAACTCACACCTAACAAGCTACTCTCAAAGGATCTAAACTCAAAGCTCCAACCTGCCGCAACATCCTCGAAACATCTCCGTGGCGTCGAAAAAGTTTGACCCCCTCATTTCTTCTAATTTTTCTCCCCCTTTGGCGTCAAGCACCAAAAAGATCATAGAAAAAGAGAAGAAAGGAAACGGAGTCACTCCTCACTAGACTCATCCCGACCTACCGGAAGCGGTGTCCTCATCCTCCTCCTCGAAATAGCAAAGATCGGGCTGCGTGGAGCGACAGTGGAGCGTCGAGCTAGAACCCTGGCGAGAGAACGACCCAAGCAAGTCCGACAAGTCCCGGGTGCGAGCCGCCGGTAGCCGACGACTCACGGAGGTCGTGCGAGGTGGTCTAGGGATAGAAGGAGGAACCGAGAGTCCTTGCTTCTCCCTAACACTCTTGAAGGCCCGTCTCACCTCCCCCCGCGTATCTCATAAGTCTGCCAGGATGCATATGCGCAATGCCCAAAGATGGTCTTGATCCACTTCTTCACCTTGGATCGAGAGCCACTTTGGCCTCCCGGCCTAGAGCTAGAGGGTCGCTCCAAGTCCTCTCTACCACCGAGGTGCCTCTCGCCGTGGGTCCGGATCCGCCACCGGTTTTCCCTCCATCCAAGCCATGGGTCTTCTCAATGTTGTAGATCGTATGAAAAACAAATCCTTGGGATAAATGTTCCCAGTGACCCTCTCAATCATGAACATGAGGTAGGGAGCATATGGCAAGTTCCTCCTAGCATCATCTAGTGCATTTGCCAGCTGCCTCCAGATGAGCTTCCCAACATTGAATGTCTCATCATTTCTGAAGTGAGCAAGAAGGTTCCTAGCATAGCCATTCACATCGAGGCCGCCCCATCCTTAGGATCAATAGTGCACCTGCAGAGATTGTTCATCACATAGAAAAAGTCCTTCAACCCCTTCCTTTTTCCAAGTAACTTTGGATCTGCCCAAAGAATCCTTGATGGCCTTGGCCTCAATGGGGTCTATCTCATGAATATCGTGTACTACCCGTGATCAGCCCCAAAACCAAGTATCGGCGAGAATGTGACAAAGTCAACTCAGAGTGCCTCCCGCCGATCATCCAATGAATGGTGTCCGTATGCGTCCCAGTAATAGGTGGCATGAAACTGACTAAGGATCTCCTCATTCCAATCATGCTTGAAAGCCATGATATCAGTCAGCTCAAACCTCTCACAAGCCTCAATTGCCTCATTGAAGGCATCCTCCTCTTTGTCTGCCATCCTCTCAAAGTCAATATAGTGCATAGTGGTGATCTTGCTCTTGGATGAGTGAAAGAGGACAGCCAGGTAAAAGTTTGAGTGGAATGTTGCCCAAAACCTCTCATCTATGCCATCAGTCTGCTCATCACTGTACACATTGTATGCCCTAGCATCTGCCACTTCTCTCTGCTTCTTGAAGTAGCTCACCACCGGAATAGGTGGATCATTGACAGGAGCTGCCATCTCAAAGACACCCTCCACTGGCACTAAGTAGCTGCTGTCATAGATAGACAGGTGCTCGGGGGTGCCTTAATCTCTAGGTGGCACAATGGTGTACCCGTACTGCTGCTGCTGCTCCTCTGTGAGTCCAGCTGACCCACTGCCACTGCCACCTGCCCTGTTCAGGTTCTTTCTTCCTCGGCCTCTCTTGTCAACCACCTTCACCCTCATTTTCCTCTTGCCATGAGGATCACCTCCAGGATCCATCTATGCAAAAATTAGAATTTGATAAGAAACTGTGAATGACATTGATGAATATGGCCAAACATATGTAAGAAAAGGTTTAGGAAACTGAAGATTGATGATTTAAGCAAGTCCGTCGAGGTGAAATCACGGGGCTGCGCGCACGCCTTTGCGAAAGGCACGGCATCAGCCGTGATGTACGCGGCATTGCCGCTCCCCCTTGCTCGAAAAACATCAATATTCGGTTTGATAAACCTTCTAAAACATCCATTCAAAGACATACTACTTTACTTGTCACAATTTCGTAGACAAATTCGGAGAAGCAAAGGCATATTGTTCATGGATTCAAGATGATGAGTATGAACTAAAGTGAAATTTCTCTAATGTTTGGAGTCAATCGATTTTACATCTCAATGAAGTAAGCAATTTGAGGGATATTTGTCGTTGGAAGCGACTAAGAACGATCATGTTCTATTTAGGAACGGCATTGCCGCGCCCTCCCTAAATCACTTAAGTCATAGAAGTGTGAAATTGGTCGATTCCAATCATCAAAACTACTTCCCTAGGGTTCATACAACACTTAGAAACCGAAATCCATGAAAAATTGTTTTTATTGCATAGATCGGGCAAGAACTTCGAGCCTAGGGT
Source organism: Hyparrhenia diplandra (assembly GCA_015847255.1). NCBI lineage: Eukaryota > Viridiplantae > Streptophyta > Magnoliopsida > Poales > Poaceae > Hyparrhenia > Hyparrhenia diplandra. The sequence continues at coordinate 103,609 of JADLZK010010890.1, read as the reverse complement.
TAGGTTACCTCGTTGATTGGAGAGGAAAGAGGAGAAGCCGCTCGGAGGAGGGGAGCAGGGCCGGCCGGGGACGAGGAAGAGGGCCGCCCGGGCGGCGCGCCTGGCTGCACCGCCGGGGCGCGCGGCAGCCGAGCGGCGGCGGCGTCTTGGCGAGCGGCGGCGGCGGCCTTCCTTCGCAAGAAGAGAGCGGGCGTGAGGGAGAGTCGGGTGAGGAGAGAATGAGGGAAACCGGACGGGCCAAGGGTAGAAAAGGAAAGAAGAAAAACGTTTGGCCCCATACCGGTTCGGACGAGCGAGCCTGAAAACCCTAGGCGCGGCATCGCCGCGTATGAGGACGCCGCAGATCGCGCTCCAACTCCTTCCTTCATATATATTGCCACTTTTGACTTATTTCTCCTCAAACTTGGTCACAGAGACACCAAAATTCATTGCCGTGGACAAATCATCGATGCTGAACAATGGCATTGAATTTCGGATTAGAATTTGAAATCCTTTTGAAACACAATATGAAGGTTTTCACAAACTTTTCCTATGTCGATCTAGTGTCTCAAACAGATTGCATGTGTGCTAGAATTCAAACCAAGTTACGAGAATCGAGAATGTTTAGCTCACTACGCAAAAGCACAAAACCTTGACTCATCGAGAGGCTTGGTGAAGATATCGGCTAGTTGCTTTTCGATGCTCACATGGCGAATTGCGATATCTCCTTTGAGTTCGTGGTCTCTCAAGAAGTGATGACGGATGTCTATGTGTTTTGTTCTAGAGTGTGCTACCGGGTTATTTGAGAGATTGATGGCACTCTCGTTGTCACAAAAAGAAGAGGTATCTTTGTGAAATGACATCCGTAATCCTTTAAGGTCCGCTTCATCCAAAGTAGTTGAGCACAAAGATGCACCGGCCGCAACATACTCGACTCGGCGGTGGAAAGGGCTACACAATTTTTCTTCTTAGAGCTCCAAGACACTAAGGACCGCCCAAGGAATTGACATGTCCCTCAAGTGCTTTTTTCGATCTACTTTGCAACCTTAGGCATAGTCGAATCAATAGCCAAGTAGATTGAACTTGGAACCCTTAGGATATCACAAGCCAAGGTTAGGAGTGAGTACTAAGTATCTCAAGATTCTCTTAACGACCACGTTGTGACATTCCTTTGGATTGGCTTGAAAACGAGCACACATACACACACTAAGCATTATGTCCGGCCTAGATGCACAAAGGTAAAGCAAAGATCCAATCATGGAGCGATATACCTTCATGTCCACGGTTGGACCCTCCTCATCAAGATCAAGATGTCCATCGCTTGTCATTGGAGTTTTGATTGGCTTTGCCTTAGCCATATCAAACTTCTTTAGCATGTCATGGGTGTACTTGGTTTGGCAAATGAATGTCCCTTCCTCCATTTGCTTGACTTGAAACCCGAGGAAGTACTTTAGCTCACCCAATCATGGACATCTCGAATCTCTTGGTCATTGTCCTACTAAATTGCTCAACATACATATTGTTAGTGCTACCAAATATTATGTCATCGATATATATTTGGCATACAAAGATATCATTGCTAACTTTATGAGTGAAGAGAGTAGGATCAGCTTTGCCTATTTCAAAGCCTTGTTTGAGCAAGAATTCCTTAAGGCATTCATACCATGCTCTAGGTGCTTGGTTAAGCCCATAGAGCGCCTTACGGAGCTTGTAGACGTGGTTGGGAAACTTGGGGTCTTCAAAACCGGGTGGCTGTTCAACATACACTTCCTCTTATAGTGGACCATTGAGGAATGCACTCTTGACATCCATTTGGTACAGCTTGAAGTCATGATGGGCAGCGAAGGCTAGAAGAATGCGAATTGCTTCTAGTCTTGCCACCGTGCATATGTCTCATCAAAGTCCAAGCCCTCTACTTGAGTGAAGCCTTGAGCAACCAATCTTGCCTTGTTTCTTGTCACCAACCCATCTTCATCTTGCTTGTTGCAGAAAACCCACTTGGTACCAATGATGTTAGTCTTGGGTCTTTCCACCAACTCCCACACTTCATTTCTTTTGAAGTTGTTGAGCTCTTCTTGCATGGCCAACACCCAATCCGGATCCTTGAGAGCATCATCTACTTTTCAGCGTTCCAAAGATGAAACAAACGAGAAATGTTGACATGTAAAGCGGCTAGATGAGATCGAGTAGTAACTCCCTTTCAAGACTCCCAAGGATGTTGTCAACGGGGTGATCCCGTTGAATCGCTTGTCGTAGTCGTGGGTGATCAATGCCTTACGCTTGTTCTTCTTGATCTTCATCATATTCATCATCGCCTTCAAGAATTGGAGCAAGATCAAGTGGTTGAACAGTGATGCAAGTGGATCACTGTTGCCGAGGTAGGTGGCGCGGCACTTTGCCACACTGGATGCTTCCAAAGAAGCGTCGCCGCACTTTGTCATCGAGTACGCGTCGGCGGAATCTTGTGCAAAGAACAACCGGTGGATCCTCCTCTCCATTTGCTTGATCTTCTTGAGCCCTTATATCACCTATAGCCAATTGCTTGATTGCCTCACAAGGTGGATCCTCCTTTCCTACAACACTTTGATCAACTTGCTCTACTTGAGAGCCATTAGATTCATCAAATGTCACATCTATAGTGATTTCAACCTCTACCGTGGTTTGGTTGAAAACACGATAGGCATGCTCATTTGACCCGTAACCAAGAAGAAAACCTTCATGAACTTTAGGTGCAAACTTGGAGGTTCGGGGCCTTTTGTTCGAGAATGAAACACTTGCACCCAAACACCCTAAAGTATGATACCTTAGGCTTGTTACCTGTTAAGAGCTCATATGAAGTCTTCTTGAGTTTCTTGTGTAAGTAGAGGCGGTTGATGGCATGACAAGCGGTGTTGATGGCTTCACACCAAAAATGTCCAAGTCTTGTACTCATCAAGCATTGTCCTTGCCATCTCTATGAGTGTACGGTTCTTCCTCTCTACTACACCATTTTGTTGAGGGGTATATGCAAAATGAAAACTTATGCTTGATGCCCTCTTCATCAAGATACTCTTCTACTTGGGTGTTCTTGAATTCGGTCCCATTGTCACTTCTTATTCTCTTGACAGTAGATCAAATTCTCTTTGTGCCCTCTTGATGAAGGTTTTCACCTTCTCTTGTACCCTGACACTTATCAAAGACAAAGAAAACCCAAGTGAAGCAGAGTAATCATCAACAATAACAAGTCCATATTTGTTACCCCCGATGCTAAGGTAGGCCACCGGTCCAAAGAGATCCATGTGTATCAACTCCAATGGTTGAGTAGTGGTCATCACACTCTTTGGTGGGTGAGGTAAACCTACTTGCTTTCCTCGGCTTGGCAAGGTCCACATATCCCGTCTTTGTCAAAATCAACATTTGTTAGTCCAATGATGTGGTTGTCTTTTTTGCCAGTTTGGCCAAGTTCCTCATGCCAACATGTGCTAGACGGCGATACCATAACCAAATTTCCATGCTAGATTTTTGCCATTAGACAGGGTCTCAAGCTTAGCTTCACTTTTGTTGAAATCAACTAAGTAGAGCTTGTTCTTGAGTTTGCTCAGAAGACAACAGAGGAATCCTTCTTCCCGCGAAAAACTTCCACACCAACATCCGTAAAGAGACAATTGTAGCCTTTCTCACACAATTATGAGACCGACAACAAATTGTATCCCAAACGAATCAACATGCAAAACATCTCAAATATTATGCTCGGGTTGTGATAGCAACGTTACCAAGACCGATCACACTTCTTACATCATCATTTCCAAACCTTATGTTGTTCCCTCATCATTGGTTTGGGAATATGATGAGAACATACCCTTTCTCCTGGTCATATGATTTGTACGTACCCGCCGCCAAACACCCAACTTGACCCACCGGAGGAGTATGCCTGCAAAACAAGTTTAGTTCATTAAGTTTAGGTCCCCTAAGATTCTTGGGACCTTTTACCTTAGTCACAAGAACTTTGGGAACCCATATAGAGGTGTTGTAATAGAGTTTTCTTTCACTTTGCCCAAGTACTTTACAAACACCTCCCCTTTGCCGTTTTGCCTTCACTTCAAAACAAGGATTGGAGTCCAACTTGTTTGCTTTTACCTTTGATTGATAGGGAGTGGCCTTTTGGAACAGCCCGCATAATATTCTCGACTTACGGACCTTCTTCACGTGCTTTTGGACCATCTTCTTGGGTCTATTCTGAGCCGAGGCGCAGTAGGTGACCTTCCCCTTTTCTTGGGGCGCGCACCGCCGCGCCCCCCCGCGGCACTTGCCGCTTGCAGCGCATGAGCAGCTCGGGGTTGGCTTGTGTCCAAATCCGCGCTGCGTGCGTGTCTCTCTGTACCTCATCGTGCCTTTGCTCAAGAATTTGACACATTCGACACCATTGATCGCCTTTTCGACCATTGGTTTTGTTTCCATACTTGTGTCCAAGTCCATCCTTGATTCTTGGATTTCTCCCATCAATATAGTTGGGCTTCTTTGGAGCCTCAACTTTGTTGCTCACTGTTGCCTTGCTGGTTTCACCTTCTTTTCTTACCATAGCAGTGAGCCTAGTGGTCTCTTTCTCCATTGCTTTCATGTTGGCAAGGTTAGTGGCATAAGCATTCATATCAACATTATAGCATTTTTCACAACCTTGACTAGTGGAGGGAGTAGAGGTATCCTTTGTGGCTAAGAGATGTGAGTTGCTCTCACTAAGAATGCTATGTTCAGTTTCAAGCTTTTTATGCTTGTCTTGCAAGTCACAATATTTCCCATTTAGGGTGACCATAGCCTTCTTTGTGAGAGCATGGTTTCCTTGCTCATTAGCTAGGCTCTTTTGCAAGGAAGCCACCTCACTTCTCTCACCTACAAGAGCATCCTTGTTATCAACATAGAGCTTTTCAAGTCTATCAAGTTGACTATCTCTAGTTGCTAACTCCGCTTGGGTACTCTCTAGATCCGCCATTAGTTGAGCAAGAAAGCCTCTAGTTTTGGGATCTAGGTTCTTGGTGAGTCTAGCATATTCTTCATCATCACTAGATTCACTATCATCACTAGAGCTTTCACTAAGATCACTAGATTCATCACTAAGAGAGGGAGAAGGCTTGGGTGTGGATTTTACCTTCCCATGCTTGGCCATGAGACAAACATGAGTGGAGTCATCTTCTTCCTCATCCTCATCATCGGTCATGTTGTTGAAGAGCTTGGGTGTAGAGGTCTCTTGCATAGCAAATGTTGCAACATGGACTTCCTCTTCACTTGTCTCTTTGGTTGAGTCCCACTCATGGCCGATGTGAGCTTCACCCATATTCCTTCCCTTTCTCTTGTAGTCTTGCTTCTTGTCTTTGCCATTGTCCTTCTTGTACTTGTTGTTCTTGTTTTCATAAGGATAATCAAGAACAAAATGCTCTCGGTCGCCACCGCTTGAAGCATGTCCTCTTTTTCTTGTTTGGGAACCTTCGTTGTACCATCTTGTAGCCATTTGCTTTCATCCCCTTCCCATACTTCTTCATGAATAGGGCCATGTCATCAATCTTCTTGTAATCAGCCCCATCATCTTCATCATCACTTGAGGAAGAGGTTGCATCAATATTTTCTTGCATCTTCTTCATTTCTTTGTCTTGACTTGTAGATGCTTGCTTGCTGCCCTTGACCTTGTTGGAGGAGCTTGGCTTGCTTGTCTTGGTTGCCTTGAGAGCCACATCCTTGATCTTGACTCCCTCAAGCTTTGCTTGCAACTCTCCAAGCTTTCTTCTTTTATTTGCCTCTTCTCTTTGCATGTCGTAGGTGAGCAAAATTTACCAAGCACATCATTTGGAGTGAAGTGCTCAAACCTTTTCTTGTCACGAATCAAGGTGACCACTATGTCATTTCTAGGTGTGTATGCTTCAAGCATGATCTTGACAACGGTGTGGTCATCTAGATCCTCATCTCCAAATCCTCTAATCTTGCCAACTAGCACCATCAACCGATCAAACATTTCTTGGGCCCCTTCTCCCTCAAGGATCACAAATCGGTTGAGCTTGGCCTTCAACAAGTCAATCTTGGCCTTTCTCACTTTGTCTACACCTTCATGTGCAAGTACCAAGGTGTCCCAAATCTTCTTTGCTTCATTGACATTCATCACCCTATTATACTCATTGCCTTCTAGGGAGCTTAGGAGAATGCTTGTGGCTTGACCATTGATGTGGGCAGCTGCTAGCTCTTCATTTGTTGGCTCCTTGGGGTTCACCGGTGGCTGAAATCCACTACACACAACCTCCCAAAGACCGGGGTGAAGAGCGCTAAGATAGGCTCTCATCAAGTGCTTCCACTTGGCATAGTTGGTCCCATCGAAACGGGGCAACTTTCCCGGGTACATTGATGAAAGACTTCTTATCGCGGTTAGTCAAATAAGAAGAATAGTTAAAGGATATGACAAAGAAATTTGTTGTTGTTGACGCTGCTCTCATCCTTCTTCTTTCCCTTCTTCTTGTTCTTGTTGTAGGAGATATCATCATCTCCATCTTCTCGAGCTACTTGATAGCTCACTTGACTCCGCTTCCTCTTCTTGCCTTTTCTTTTCCCTTGCTGCCCCCTCCTAGCAGCTCTTGCCTCACGAATCATCTTTCTTTGATTTTTTTTTTTTGAAGCTTCTCGGCAAGCTTGACACTAGCTTGCTCTTCAAGCTTCTTCTTTTCTCTTTTCTTGCCGTCTTGTGTTTCGTCTTGCTAGTCTTGCGGCTTTTCTCTCGACGCCGGTAGCATCACCCTTGATGGTGCTCTCGCCGGGCCGTACCGAGAGAAAGCTCGCCGTTGTGGCTTCCACCTCCTCCACGGGGGCGGTGGTCTTGCCTCCTTTGTTCGATCCCTCCGGCGCCCATACCTCACGCGGTGAAGCGTATACGAGGTATCCTAGCTCGATACCACTTGTAGGATCCGATGGAAGCCTAGAGGGGTGAATAGGCTTACCCCCTAAAATCGACCTGTTAAAACTTTAGCGCACCGTCAAGATAGATATGCGCGGCACTCGCCGTAAATAAACCGACAGAGACAGAGAAGTGAACCAAGGTCCAGCTCGGAAGGTTTGGCGCAGATCGCCAAGGTCCCATCATGCGGCACCGCGCCAAGGTCTTACGAGAGCCCGAGCACCACCAAATGTAAATCCACGAGCCGAGTCCGGTGCTCAAGGTTTCGCTTGTTCCCGCACACAAATACCGCACGCATAACTAGCCAAAGGTGGCGGATACCCAAAGAACAAAGTAGATCGGGTCGAAGCCCTATCTCACAAGACAATATATGCAAGAAACGTAAAAGAGGACAAGTGACACAAGGATTTGACCCGTGGTTCGCCGCGCCACACAGCCGGGTTACGCCCACGTTGTTGAGGTTGCCACACAAGGCTTAGCTTGCCCACCGGGCTTGCCTTTTCCCTCGCTCACAAGTCTAGGAGTTAACCCTAGAGATGTGGGGTAATGTATTGTGTTTGTGTGAGGTTACAAACCTCCCAAGGCTCGCCACACGAAGGGGGTAAGCTCAAGGGCGACGGCTAGCCGTCTAGGAGCAAGCTCCAAGAGTAAAGAACCCTAGGGTTCCTACCAAACGTGAACCAAATGCTCTTTTGAGTGGGGAAGTAGTAGATCCGGCCTCCAATCGAAGTTTGCAAAATGTTTCCCTCAAGAATCCTGTGGGAAGTGAGAGATTGAGTGGGGAGCTCAAGGTGCTTCAATGGAGGAGTGAGAGAGAGCAAAAGGTGAGAGCCGGGCCGTTCGTCGCGAGGAAGAAGAAGAGTGAGCCAGTAACCGCTGTGGGAGGGGTAGAATGGGTATTTATACCCCACGGACCCAACGGTAGGATTTAAGTGTGGCACCGCCAAGATCGACACGCGCGCAAGATTGCCAGCGTAGGGCGTCTGCACCGCCGCCAACCCGACAAAGAAAAGGTGAGAATCAAGTGGAAATGCCGGGCCGGTCGGGCTTGGAGTGATGTTTAGTGTCCGGATTTGAGATTTAGAGCACTTGGTCCACAGTGTACCCGAGAATCCTAGGATCCCTCTTAATAGTACGGCATTTCCTAAACTCAAGATTCAAAATATGAAATAATTTAAACGCCTTTGATCCTAAACACCACCATCTAGCTTATTTGGTGCCTTTGGACCTGTACATCAACTCCATATTTTAATCCCCGCATGTCATCTTCAGAAATCTTATTAGTCCCCTAATTCGGTGGTCATCAACGCCAAAACCCACTTAGAGCTTGATTGCACTTACAGTCGAGTCTGCGGAGGACCGAGGCGAGCGACGGTTTCCACACGCGAAGAGAGCATGAGGCGATTAGCGCGAGAGGGGGCGATTAGTTTAGCGGAGCCGATAACATCCGGTCGGAAAGCTTTTGCATTAAAGAAAGGATTGTCGCTAGCATATTATGCAATATGCAGGTTGCAATGACTACATGGAAGTGGTGGAAACAATGAAAAACGAAGGATTCTCGGCAAATTTTGCTGCTGCTTTGTATGATGAGTGTAATATTGTTTGGAGCGGGTTTCACATGATTTCCAAGCGAACAAAGACGACACATGAGCTGGCTAGGCAAGACATGTAGACGAAACTTAATTGTAGCTGGCACGATGTGTCCCGTTGTTTTATTCTTGAATTTATGATGAACGATGTAATATCTCTCAATCAATAAAGCTCGACGAATATGGTTTAGATGATTTGCATCGGGCATTGCAGTAGAGAAGCGAAGAGCTAGCTAGGCAAGGCATGCAGATGAAACTTAATTGTAGCTAGGACAATGAGCCCCTAGTTTTATTATTAATTTTACAATGAACGATGTAATATCTCTCGATCAATAAAGTTTGAGGAGTTGTTTTGTATTTTAAGAAAAGATAAATAGAATCCCCACCAAACGCACGCACCGAAGATCAAATCGAGTACTGTCAAGTGGTGTTCGATGAACGAAAAATAGAAAGTAAAAAAAACAATTTGTTGCAGAAGCCGATGGAAACGCAATGGTCTGGATTAAAAGTGAAAAAAAAGAAGCAAAAGCACACAGGCATGAAGAAAAAACTGAAAAAAAAAAAAAAACAAAAACAGGGGCATTCCGAGAATTGAACTCGGGACCTCTCGCACCCTAAGCGAGAATCATACCACTAGACCAAATGCCCTTTGTTGTTTTATCATTATATAAAGGTTATATCAATGTAAATAAAATGAACTTCCATGGTCAAAGTGCCAACAATTCCCCACAACACAAAAATGACATTATTCTCGGCTAAGCGTAAACGGACGGCTGAGATGAGATGATCTCTCACCGATCCACACCTCCTCACTTTCACTCGTTTCGTTTCGTTTCGTCCTCTCCACCACCTGCTATCTCCGCTCCAATGGAGCCCGACGCCTCCCAAAACCCTAACCCCATCCCGCCGCCCATCTCCGCCTACTACCAGACGCGCGCGGAGCACCACGCGGTCGTCTCCAGCGACTGGCTCGCCCACGCGGCCGCCGCCGCCGCAACCTTCCCGGGCGCCGATGCGGCCGCCGACCCGCCGCCCTCGCCGTTGTCCCCGGGGCCGCCGGCGTCATCGAGGAGTTCAACTTCTGGCGACGCAAGCCCGAGGCCGCGGAGGCCGTGGCCGCCATCATGGCGCTCGCCGCCGTCATCCGGTCCAGCAGGGCCACCACCATGATGGAGCTCGAGATCGAGCTCAAGAAGGCGTCTGATAAGCTCAAGGTTGATTAGCCCTCGCCCGATTTCATTTCACCTGCGCGGCTGCTCCGTCGTTCCCGCTTGCTCTGTGGTGTTGGTGTGTATTCTTTCGTGATAAGCATGATGGTTCCCTGAGATGTTCTTGCATCCCTTGTGTTGATGGCTTATCTGTTATTGAACGCTGTCTGTGATCATGTTAAGCAGGATAGTGAATCAGATTTCGTTTGTGTAAAAGTGGCTCAGACCTTAATTGGCACTTCTACCCTGTTTTTTTTTTTTGTGGTATAGTCTCACATTTGTTACCATGCTCTGAATAACTGATTTTGTATAGTTGATTCAGTGAAAGTCTGGAAAGCCAAACTTCTGTTTCATATAATCACTGTGATACACAAAAAGTCCTCATACTACGACGTTATACTCATGGTTACTGACCCCATCATGAGAAGCTAGAGTTGTGTGCACATCCATTCCCGAACCGTAATGTCACCTCTTGGTTTTTTGCGCTGTCTTCCTTAATATCTTCTACCAACATATTTCATCATAGTTCTTGGAGTTTTGATTTATCCGTATGAATGACATATCATTCATTGTGCTGCTCCTGGTTCTGGATTTCGTTTCTGCTTGTATTTTCTAACTGTGGGAATTGACACTAAAAAATGCCTATGTATTTCAGTCCTGGGACGCTACATCCATTTCTCTTTCTGCTGCTTGTGATTTGTTCATGCGGTTTGTAACGAGGACCTCACATCTGGAGCATGAGAAGTTTGATGCAGCAAAATCACGCCTAATTGAGCGAGGAGAAAAATTTGGAGAGATATCTTTAAAGGTTGGGTTATCCACCTCCAAAACTTCCGAATTCTTATCTAGTTTCTGTGCAAGAATTTATGCCTTTTGTTCTAATGCTTCGTGAGTGATGTTTTTTCAGGCTCGCAAGACAATTGCAATGCTTAGCCAGGATTTCATTTATGATGGGTGTACTATACTTGTCCATGGGTATTCCAGGGTAGTATTGGAAGTTCTAAAGCTTGCTGCATCAAATCGCAAGCTCTTCCGGGTACTATGCACAGGTAGAGTGATTTAGTTGCAAGATGTGATAATCTGTTTGTACACAGATAGCTTGACGATGGTTACACATACATTGCATCTAGTGCTGTATTTCAAAGGCGTGCCTTAGCATCTTAGCAGACCCAACTCTCATTGGGGCCTACTGCCTAGTATGCCTTGTCACCTTGGTGATGAGGTGTACCCAACTTGCCTTGGGTCATCTTGATAGTTGTCAAATTTGAAACCATGGTTGCATGAAAGTGCATCAAAATGGTTGAAACTAAATTTCTTTTGTATTTTTGTATATTGTTATCATTAGCTGATGTGTAGTTTTCATCATGATGCATATCACTTCTGAAAGTCTGAAGTATTACGTCAAATTTTAGTATCTCATGTTTTCTAGTAGCTTCACATATGGTTTTATAGCTGTTACATGTAGGCAGGTGTCTGTATGTTACTGCCGAACTTCATAGGACTTAGGATTTCCTTGCTACTTGAATAGGCGATCGATTGAACTTTATGCACCTTGAATTAATATATGAGGAGAGGAACTGTCCTTACTGTTAAGGAAGGCCTGCGCCATCTATAATCAGTGAATCTTGATTTTTAGTTTTTACGTTGTTGCTTAATGCTGCTCTTGCTGCTGGGAGCAATAGGAATTAGGAAACATGCAAGCATCCATCTATTGCTCCGTTAGTGCATGCAAGTAACACATTCTGAACCCTGATAAGTGTAATGTCTGTTTATCATTTTATTGAACTGCAGAGGGCAGGCCGGACAGAACTGGTTTAAGAATGTCAAATGAACTTGCAGCATTAGGCATCCCTGTTAAGGTTCTAATTGATTCAGCTGTTGCTTATTCCATGGATGAAGTTGACATGGTATTTGTTGGTGCTGATGGGGTTGTCGAGAGTGGAGGAATAATCAATATGATGGGCACTTATCAGATAGCTCTTGTGGCTCATAGTATGAACAAACCTGTTTATGTAGCAGCTGAAAGTTACAAGGTAATGTATGCTATGATAATGTACTTTCACTCATGCCATTGTTTTGCATCATTACTTTTGGAATTTAATGAATTTGGTAGTGACATTCAAAGTTTCACTCATGTTATTGCTTTGCATCATTATGAAATCTGTAGTTAAATAATATATTGAAATCCATCGTTCCTTTTGGAATGCAATAAATTTAGGAACGAGATACACAGTTTTTTCTTGAATACATGATATATGAAATCTGTTAGTAACCTTTAAGATTATTTTCAGTTATTAGCTTATTCCATTTTGTGTTGACCTTGAAAGTTAAAACCTTTTAACTATTAGGATACTAACGTGGTGTATTTTGGTTGCCAATTTGTCATTCTAACATGATGTTGCTGCATGCAATTATCCTCTGATAATATTGCCTATGTCTTTTTTACTTTTGCAGTTTGCTCGGCTATACCCCTTAGATCAAAAGGACATGACACCAGCTCATCGACCAATTGATTTTGGAGTCCCAGTACCCACTGGTGTGGAAGTGGAGACATCTGCAAGAGACTACACACCTCCCCAATATCTCACACTTCTCCTGACTGATCTCGGTGTTCTGACACCGTCTGTTGTTAGTGATGAGCTCATCCAATTGTATCTATGATCTTTGCTGTTGATGCTGTCGTTTCAATGGCATGTAACATACTGCAGTTGGATCCAGGGTTTGTCCTATCAGTTTTGACTGATGTATCCTTGCCTTTATGGTGCTGATGCGATGTTTAGAAGAATTTATCAGAACAATTGTGATGGAAGTTAACAGTTCTGTCAGAGCTTAAAGCACAACCGTTGATGCGAATCTGCCCCAGACCATTTTCAGTAATAAACCTATTTGTAGGACATAATCTTAAAATTATGGTTCTCAAACAGTGGAACAATTATAAGTGTAAATGTATCTCCACAGCAGAATATGAATCCACGTATTGCCTATGAGCTGGAGATATAATTTACATAAGCTATTGAACAGGCCAAATGTTGATAGCTTCAGCTGTTTGTTGCTTCTGATTGAATGCAGTCAAATGGAATGGAATTGAGTAACCTATACATTGATGAAGATGACGAACAAGGATGGATGCAGGTTTTTTAAGTTGCCAAATTGTGGCAGATTGACTGTACATTATCATTTGGCCACACTAGGCTGATAATCACTGAATCACAGCTATGAATTTTTACAACATTGTCATCATTCGAGGGTATCTGGAAAAATAGTATATGGCAGTCTGATAATAAGATTTTACATGTAGGGGAAGAAGGCCATATTGGATTGTGGCTGTACAACATATAGTAGCAGTATTACTTTTGTGTGATCGAGAAGAATATCGTAGCAGTATTAAGCATCTCTGGTGACTGGCAGTGAGAATGCAAATTAAATAGCAGACAGGACACTTTCAGTCCTTTACATCCGTGACACCCTCAAAGATATCTGAAACGTTGCTTCAGCTTCAGCTAGGCTGGGAGAGCTCACTACTTCACAGATCTGTTCCTCCCCTGATCCTTGGCAAAACCGAGTCTTGTACACAGCATCGACACATTTGCGACAATGAGGAACTGAACAGAAAAAGCAGTAAAGAGACATCAGGTTACTTGACATAGCTCACCTAGTGGAAGAATGAACTAAATGCGTTTGAATATATCAAATAATATGAATGACCAACATGCTGCTCCTAAACAGACCTAGTTGGATAATCATGTATCTTTTATGTAATTTGGTTGCAATACCGTTTCAATTCAAGACAATATGTACACAATGTAATTTAAATTAATAAGGTGGATTGTTGGACTACGATATGCCTACTCCTGAAAGTAATGTAGTTCATGAATCAAAAACTTTTTAATTACTACACTTAGTGTTGTCAGCCATTTTATTCAATAAAATAATACTCTCTGTTCCAAATTAGAAGTCCTTTTAACTTTTTTGGCACATCGAATTTGCTTATTATTACCACACACCAAATACCCAGCGGAATGGTGGGGCCTAAATCACAGTGATGATAGCAAACCTCAGTTTGTCATTGTTGGATCACATCTTTTAGAGAATGAGTCCAAATTAAGGATGAATGAATGAACTTGCCTTAGTCCCCACCATCGTGGAATTTAAGCAACTTCTAGCAAAGGTCTTGACTGATGATACCATACTTCAAGCACAAAAGTGCGTCTTGAGAGAATATTTCCCAGACTTTTGCCCTGATTATAGATGATACTAGAATTCATAAATGCAAATCAAAGGAAACAAAAAAAAAAAAAATACTAGATGCAAAATTAAAATTGTTATCTTGTGTAAGGTGCAAGAAGAATAAAAAAATATATAATTAAAACTAAAGTAGCAATCAACTTGCAGAGAAGAGCCAAAACTTTATTTAGCACTCTTAATATTGCCCATGGGCCATGGTCCACTCTGCAAATTTAAACATTTTTTTTTGGTCAGACACTAAGAACCATTTAAATTGGGTATCAGTCATTTGAGTTAGATCATTTAACTTGCTTTAAGGTATTTAGTTGCTTCTTTTCATCAAGGGAAACAAGTAACAGATGAAAATAGTGCTGTAAAAACTGTAGGTTCTAAAACAGATTCAAACACATTTTTTTTTTTTTTTCTTCAGAAGCTCTAACTGTATATCATATTTTTTCACAAAAAAAAAAAAATACCATGTACATAAGATGTTTTTTTCGAAGTCAACAATACCATACTTTATCTGTAACAAACTTTACATACGCAGACCATATATTCTAGGGATATTTTGGGATGTCATGTTATATTGACTAAAAACAAGTTGGCCTAACTACTTGATTTCAACTTGCAGTCAGAAGCAAGATAATAGAAATGCAGCCATTAATTTTTTTTTTACCACTGGGGCATATTTGTAACTAATAGAATGCGCTAAGTCAAATAGTTGCTTTTTACAACTAATTAACATTTCATTAAAAACAGATAGAGAAACTGAAAGTTACCTTGGTAATAATGGGCATCTAGATCTTTGTCCTCGTCCTTGAGATCACCCAGTCGTTGTTGTAGGCTCTGCGGAAACAACTTGATACCAGGACAAGACGTGATAGTAAGACGCCTGAGAGATGAGTATGCTTGAGGCCCATTTGGTAATGACACCAGGCTTTTTGCAATCATAAAGGTGGAGCTCTTCCAGCAATGCGAGCCCTCCTAAGAAAGGTTCCAGTGATTTCAAGCTACCGCAGTCGTAAATACTTAATGATTGGACGGCATCCAGCTGCCCTGAAAGGACTTGAAGATTGCTGCAGTTCCTGATTAGCAGATTCTTGATGGATGGAGGAAGATCGAGAACCTCTGACAAGCCATCGCATCTCCGTATGTACAGAGATTCTAGACAAGGAAGGAAGTGGTGTTTGGTTGATGATGAGAGCTTAGAAACTGGTGTGGATGCCGTGGCGTCGCTGCAGGACCCTGACCCTGGAATGAATGCTGATTTGTCGTCCTGTGCTGCAGCACCACCTTGTGCACTCGCCAACATCGTACTACTACTGTCCGGCAGCTTACTGAATGCGATGGACTCGAGCTTAGGACAGACGATAATAGATAATGACTTGAGAGATGCCGGTAGAAGACTGGTGGGGACCTCTACCAAACATGCACAATCTTGTATATCCAGAGACTCCAGGCGTGGTAGTAGTATACACTGCTCTGTTCGGGCGTAGACTGCTCAGAAGAAGCGTGCCTGCGTCCTGTAAGATTGTTGCATCCCCAAATTGTTAACCTCCTCAAGGATACCAGGCTCTGGAACACTTCCTCTGTCCAGTGGACGAGAGCATCGCAGGCCCAAATTTTCAAATCTTCAAGCTGCACTAAACATGCCCAAAGCGCCAGAGCACTTGACTGAGAGAAGAAAACGCTGCACCCGTTCCCGCGTAACTGCATAGCTGTGAGAGGGGAAGGGGATTTAGTGTGATTCTGTTTCTCCTCGCGATCCACCAATTGAATCAAGCTGTCACCATCCAGCCTTGTTGCTTCTCTGTCGTCATCGATCCACAAGTCCAGTTTGGACAACGACGAAGCAGTGATGATGTAGCTCGCTACCTGTACGAGCATTTGTTGACTGCCTTGGTGGATCCACAATTCACATAGATTTGGTGCTTCAACAGGGAGACTAGTCAACTCTGGGCAGGACTCAATTACTAGGTCCTCAAGCCGAGGAAATGTCACCTCTTCTCCTTGGACTGCCTCCCATCTCCGAAGGGTTCGCAGTAAATATAATTGTAATTTCTTCAACGCTGGAAATGCCGAGCGCCACACAGTATTAATAACTCCACCTGAAGCTTCCTTAATAATTGATGCTTTTGGTAATGCAGTCAGTCTTTCACAATTACTCCCTCCGTCTAGCAAAGACAGCAATTGTAGGACTGGGTGCGGATTTTAATGCAACTGTGAAATTACCAAAATACCCTTGGGTACAGTTAATTGACCAGCTGCCCATCAGACTTGCTGCGCACGTGAGAATACTCTAGATTGGCTACGTGTCCTGCTGTGGAGGAATAGTGAGGGGGCACGAGTCTGGATGTTGCATGTCAGGCTGTTGCCAGTTCGTGTAGGCACCCTTGCCAAGTACGGAGTATAGGCTACTTTAGCATTCTTTTTTGGAAAATTTTGAATTTCTAGATTGCACTCTTTACCGGACGGAGGGAGTACAGATATACAACTTCTCAAGCTGAGCAAATATTGGCTCTTCCCCTTGTACCTCATTGACCCACCATGTCTCAAAATTTGGCATCCAACTCAATGAAAGCTCCTTCAGTTCCTTAAATGGCATGACGGGTGCATCACCGCTGCAAGTGCACAGGCAATTAAGATATTCCAATCCCTCCAATTCAAGAACCTGTAGAGCTGGTAACTGCCACAGTGGAGGAAGCTCCTTGAGATTCTTGCATCCCTCTAGTGTAAGCTTCACCATTTGTTGCAACGTATTTATCCATGTCATATAAGTGCCACCCCTATAGCCATGTATATCTAGAACCTTTAGCCCATCATGAGGCTTGAGGGCCTCCAGCACCTCCTTATCATTATCTTGTTCCTCTTCCTCCGTCCATCTTAATGTCAATCTGGTTAGTTCTTTCTTGTTCCCAAGTTCTGCTGCTTTCGCATCTGCTTCTGTAACATTCTCTAGCTGCCTTAGCTCTAGTGGACCACCAAGCTGCTCTAACTGACAAAGCTCTCTCACATTACTACAACCAGTACCTGCTACAAAGCATGTAAGCGTCTGTAGGGAAGTGAGCAGTCCAAACTCTGAAGGCATGCTCTCTAACAGATAACATCCATGAATGTACAGGTGACGGAGGGCACTCATATACTTCATTTGTTTTGGAAGGCGATTCAATCTGTTGCAGTATGAAAGGTCCAGTGTTTGCAGATTATACAGTATGCTTATTTCTTCAGGAAGTGCTTCGATATCACTACTATATGAGAGATCAAGATACCTCAAGTGATGTAGATAATTTGGTTTTAAGAATGAACCTCGGTTGATCCTCAGTGCACGGATAGATCTGTATTTTGATAAATGCTTCAGATCTTCATATGCATATTCATTGCATATCAGTGTTTGCACAGCCATAGATCCTTTCTCTACACAACCATTCAAAATCGTTTCTGGCCTATCAACAGATAGAAATAAATGTCGAGCTGAATATGGGAAATTGTTCTCACTTTGACTCAGCTCTGTTACTATGGTAGCGCATTCTGCTCCCATAGATAACTGTGCAACATCATGCATAAGATCATGAATCTTGCAAGTAACTCTAGGAACTCGAACTCGAACTCGAACTTGAATGTCATAGACTTCAATTGGCACTTCCTTCACATCTTGAAAAAATGACCTTGACACCAAGTCCATGAAGATTTGTTTACCGATGATTTCAGGACGCACTCCATGCTGCTCTGGAAAATAGCCATTGGCCATCCATAATTGGATTAGCTTTTCCACATCTATATCATAATCCTTGGGGAAAATAGCACAAAAAGCAAAGCATTGCCTCGTGTGTGATGGCAACCCATTGAAGCTGAGCTTCAGTATTGGTAAAATTCCGTTCTCGTTGTCGCAAATGGTGCTTTTGCTTAATATAGCCCTCCATTCTTCCACATTGGCCTTGGTACGAAGCAGAGAGCCCACTGCTGTAGCAGCTAAAGGAGATCCAGCACATCTTTTTGCTATATCATCAACCATTCCAACTAACTTAGTGTCACGTTTGTTTGTTGAACTGAATGCTTTTGCCTCAATAATTTCCTTGATGGAGCCTTCATGTAACCCTGTGATACTATAGGGTTCATGAGTTGTGCCCATTAATTTAGCAACTTCTTGATCACGAGTTGTTGTCAGCACTGCACTGCCGCTGCCACCATGTTCTAGGCAGGATTTTAGCTTACGCCACTTACTGGCATCACGACTCCATACATCATCCAAGATGAGAAGGTACCTCTTCCCACTCACTACTTCTTTAAGTCTGTCCAGTGGTGATTTTCCACTTGTATTATTGCTGCTCTTCTCTTTACCTTCTGTTTCAACTATGCTTTTAGCTACTAAATCAACTTCAAATGGATCAGAGACACATACCCAGAGCTGCAGCTGAAAATGCTTTTGAATTTTAGGATCGTTATACACGAGCTGAGCTAAGGTGGTCTTGCCCAGTCCCCCCATTCCAACGATGGGAAGGACCATAAGCTGCAGACTGCTTGCTTGATCACCAATCAGTTTGTTAACAACATCCTTCTTCTCTTTGTCTCTGGATTTCCTTGCAATTTCCTTAAGGTCGATGATATGAGAATTTGTCTGCCTCCAGGTCTTAGGCATTGGTGGCTGTGGTCGGAATTCGAATCTGAAGGCATGCATCTCTGTGATGAGGACCTCAATTGCATTCAGAATCATGCGGAGCTTGTTGCCCATCCTGTAACGGAAGACAACACGGTTGTGAGTAGGGAAGAGCTTTATCACATCGAACCCAAGCTTCTTGTAGTGCCCCTTCTTCTTGGCTTCACGGCGGAGTGCCTCATACTTGAACTCATCGAAGACATCATTCGCCTGGTAAGCCACCTTCCGAAGCGCCTCGAGCCAAGCTTTGACACCTTCTCTGTGGGCTGCTGCCTGCTCTTCAGCGTCAGCAATAACATCCATGATGGCCGGCAGCTTGCGTTTGAGGGTCTCGTGCTGCTTCTCCATGCCTTCCATGACGTTGTACTGGTCCAGGAGGTAGCTGGAGGCCTTCTCCTTCACCATGGACACTAGCGGGCCAACAACCATGGTGGCCATCAGCTCAGCCATCGGAGCACCTCAACTCTCAACACAACACACGCGCTGGCTGGCAGGGTGCAGGGAAACACGATTGCAGGGCGAATAGAAGAATGGGCTTTGCAAAACTTTTTTTCAGCGAAATGGAAACAAACAAATGCGAGTAGCATTGATTGCATCATTGCATGGATTCTCGGTGGGTGTTTGTAGGCATATATTCTATTCAGTTATATCATATCTTTAGGATCCTTTCTTATTTCTCTCTAGGAATTTGTTTTCATGCATTTCTAATTATCTTTAACCCATATCTTTATTTCTAACATAAATATGGCTGATGGGGCAGGTGCCACTTACTCCCTCCATCTCAAAAAAGTGTGTGTCGTTTTAGGTTTTCGTTCATCTCATTTGACCATCCGTCTTATTCAATAAATATTATTTATTTTTTATGACTTATCTTATCACTAGAGTAATAATGATATATTTATTTTATAATTTACATAAATTTTTTGAAGAAGACGAACGGTCAAACACGATGGCTAAAAAACCTAAAACGACACTCTTTTTCGAACGGATGGAGTATGACTATAAGTATGGTAGTCCCTCCATCTCTGTTGTTTACGTTTAAAGAAAAACAACTTTGACTAAATATATATTACAAAATATTAATACCTCTAATGCATAATTAGTATCATTAGAAAGATATTTGAATCTAGTTTTTTTTAATAAACTTATTTAGAGATATAAATATGACACATTTTCTATAAATCAAGTCAAATTTGAGAAACGCACATCGACAAGGGACAGAACGGTGATTTAAGGACGGAAGAAGGATGTTTCACACGCAGCTGTGAGCCGTCACACTACTGCCACAGCAAGTCAAGTCTTCGGGTGGTTCGGTGACTGTTCCTTGTCAAGAATTAATATGATGCATCCTGTGATGACCTCTACTCTAACCTGTGCGTCACTGCATGCGTCATAATTCAACAATTAATATGATGGCAGTAGCCTTGATTAGAGCAGGTACAATAATGGGCTATAAGCCAAGCCGGTCAACAATTTTGATGATGTGGAGGGGGGAATGGAACAAAGAGAAGAGAGCTTGGCTCTTTGTTCTAGCACCAAGCTGAGCACGGATGCATAGGCATTAGTGGGTCTCAATAAATGTAGATGTGAGGAGGAACAAGAAAAAGAAGGGAAACAAATAATCATAAAGAAATTTTGTAGCCAAATTTTGTAGCCAACTAAGAGACTATTTGTTGTATAGCCAAGCACTTGACTCTACTATTATTAGCCATGCTCTTAATCGAGTGGACTGTATGCTTTTCTCTAGTCTCTTCTTTTTCTGCAAGAAACCATGGAAATGGAAGCTCACAGCCTCAATTAATATGATGGCAGTCTGGCAGCCTTGATTAACCGAGTGGACTGTATGCTTTTCTCTCGTCTCTTCTTTTTCTGCAAGAAGCCGACCCGCATGGAAATGGAAGCTCACAGACTTAATAAATTCGTCTCACAAATTAGCCTTTATTTATGTAATTAGTTTTATAATTAGTCTATATGTAATACTCCTAATTAGTATTCAAACATCCAATGTGACAAAAACTAATGTTTAGTCCCAAGGATCTAATAAACACCCAAAGTTTTAAAAACACTCGCTTTTGGCGCTCTCCATTTTTTCTTCCACTAACAAATTAAACCACAGGTACGGTACGGTGAGAACGCCATTCGGCTTGCATTGGTATACTTTGAGTAAATAGAAGGAAAGAGAATTCGGTCAAAAAAAAAGAAGGAAAGAGAATCATGGATGTGGCTCTCACAATGAGTCCAATAAACTCATCGTTTGTGAGCTCATATGTTAGTGAGGGAACAGCAGGTTTGAGGTTGGTACCGAAGCTACAAAGCATGTGGTGCAGGTTAAAAATCGTGGAGCAAATGTGACCAATTCAAGTCGTGATGCTGTGCTCGTCGTCAGTGACATTGTGACCAAGTTACTGCTAAGATCACTCCAAGTGCTTGGATTGAGAGTTTGATACGGCAAAGTCGAGAGGCCAGTCTGTCGCTTTCTCTGAATCCTTGGATGCATTGCAACACACAGAAGCTTTGAGTCTGAGCTTTGAAGCTAGCTAGGCACACAATGAACAAGGAGATACTGCATGGATGAATGCTTTGCACAAAGATGATGGCAGATGAGCTGCAATGACTGGAATCTGAATCCAATGGAACTAACCAACCGTGCCCGTGAGCCAATGCAACACCGTTTGGAGACCAAGCCTGTTTACCACCTGGACTTGCGTCCATGCTGTTCATAGCACTTTATGTGGTCAAGCTCGTTCGATCATTGCCCGTGTCGCCGGCAGCACCACTATGCAAACAGATTGGTCAGTCGTCGCCACACTCTAGAAGCTTACCAATGACCTGATCGCTTATCTAGTGTTGCAGAGATCTAAAAATATTATCAACTACAGATATGTAGAACATATTGAGACCTTCAACTTTAATGTAGACCACTCAATATCTGAGATCGTTTGAAAAATTGAAAAAAAAATATATCAAAATTAGAGAACTTAAAACAAACATTTGAGCCTCTTGTCATGACCCAAAAAGGGATCGCGAATAGGGCCCAACGAGGGAGGAACCGCCGCCGCCTAGGGCCCAAGGCCCAGCGCCGCATGCGCCATCGGCCGGTCGCCGCCATCGCCCCGCCGAACGCGCTGCTCGTCAATTGCTTCGTAATTAAGTAAGGAATATTTAACGAATAAGGATAGGAATAAAATAGGGAATAAATAGATTGCTTGTAAAAGAGGAATTCCAATCTATAAGGAAACCTCTAGATCTTTCTTAACATGCAAGTCTCCCTCGGACTATAAATACAAGGGACATGTAGTCGGTTGAATCTTAAGAAGAAATAAATTAAAGGGGTAGCTCCCCAAACATCTTTATCTCTCTAGCTCTCTCTCTCTCTCTCCGCCGCCGCCCCGCCGCCCGCACCACCACGCCGCCGCACCGCCGCAGCCCGCGCCGCCGCCTCCAGCCCACGCCGCCCACCACCACCAGCGCAGTAGCGGCGCCGCCGCCGCCGCCTTCATCACCGACGCCACCGCCCTCATCGCCCTTCGCCGTCGCCGCGGAGCGGCTGCACGCCATTATCATCGCCTCCTACCTCGCAGTCATTGTCAGCCCTCGCCATCTACGCGCATCTCGCCGCCGATCACCACCCTCCAGCCATTGCCACCGCCCCCAACGCCCGCCCGGCTAAATGTCGTCAACGTGTCGATTCGGCCCAATCTAGCCGGGCTTCGACGGGTGGTATCCAAGATCGACGATCCAATGGCCTCTAACGGGAGCGAGACGGTTCGCGAGAACGCCAACAAAGATCATCGACAACTACATCGCAGCTATGGAGGCAAAATCAGCCTCATCATCCGATAAGCACGCGGGCTTGGCGTCCGACGTGCGCGCTCTGACGTGATCCCTGCCATCGACGACGCCCTACCATGGGCGCCAACGACGGCGACGTCGCTCTCACAGCGCCGCCACGTCACCCCCTCCAAGATCATCGACGCGCAAGCAACAAGCACGCCTACCCCAAGGATGCCCCAGCGCCGCAACTCGCATCAGATCGATCGAGACTACCACCACCGACGCCCACCACCGCCGACCTAAAAGCCTACCCAACTAGGCCAACGCCGTGAGGCTCCAACGACAAGGCGTATAAGTTCCTATGCCACAAACATCCTCTCCGACACCGGGAACACCGGAATATCCACGCCATTACCATCAACAACAACTCAATGACGCCGCCTCGACGCCGACATTGACGCCGTCGCCTCAACCCCGACGCCCTCGACATCGACACTACCTCCAAGGGCGGCCCCAACAACATCAGAAACGACCACGACGTAGCCAACCTTGACGCCCCTCAAAGCATCAACGACAACACCAACATCACTATGGGTGACACATCGACGCCAACCGACGCCAACATCGACGTCGCTGATCCTAGCATCCCGAACAACACCTTCGCCGACCAGACATCACACGCCCATAGTCACCGGGCAAGTACATCCCAATCAACAAGGAGCTTCTATCTCTACCACCCATGCTACAACGATGCCGCTTGGACGACGTCAACCATGACGCCTTCGACACCGCACCATCGACGACAACAACAAATAGTCCCCAAAGGAGGGAACAACGACACCTCCCTCGAAAGTGCCAACGACATCCTCGACATTACCATTGACGCCGCTAGCTACAACGTCCCCCGACATCGACGACATCGACAACGACAACGACGGCCTCAAGGACGCCAACGCCGATGTGAAGATCTCTTGTTTGGTTTTGGATAATTAGTGACACCTAAGGACTAATCTCTCGATGCTAAGTGTTTGACTAGATTGGAGATTGGTCATGCCGGAGTTGGAGCATGGTGATCATGGATGATGGATCGAGGTGACCCAAAAGATGATCAAACATGCAACTTCGGTGGAGTTTTGGAGATCAATTGTCCCCAAGGCAAAGGTATAACCATAGGGCTTTTGATTTCACACTCAAGACACCATAGAGGGTGTGAGTGATTTTAGGATCGATAAGCCGTACTATAAAGAGGGGAAACTTATCGTACATATCGGTCCTCCAGTGCCTTTAGGTTCAAAATTCATATGCATGCATTTTAACCTAAAGAGCTAACTCCGTTCTTGTCGAAAATGGTTTCGACAATGCTAACACATGGTGTCGGAGTGTTCTTCGACGGTCGGCAACAAGAAACAAGTGACGGAAGTCGGATTGGAGCAAAGGCGAAGAAACGGCAACACAACGCATGCAATTTCGTAGCTCGAGGCGACCGGACGCGGTGACCGGACTTCGTGATCGGAAGCATGCGGGATCGACCGGACGCACCGGTGTGGTTCCGGTCAAAGAAACAGAGCATGTTTTCGGATTGATCTCGGGGACCTGACGGACGCATGCACCTAAGCATGACCGGACGCATGCAATGGGGTTCTAAATTGGGCATGTTGGGTTTGTCGGTTCGACCGGACTCATGCATGAGTCCTGGCCGGCGCCGGAGATCTCTAGATTGGTTTTGGCTAATTAGTGACATCCTTAGGACTAATCTCTACGCTAAGTGTTTGTTTTAGTTGGAGATTGGTCAAGCCAAGGTTGGTGCATGATGGTCATGATGGATGGATCGAGATGATTCAATTGATGATCAAGTGCGGTTTGGTGTGTTTCGAGGATCAAAATGGGCTCAAGGCAAAGGTATATCATAGGGCCATTTTGATTTTACACTCAAGACACCATAGAGGGTGTGAGTGATTATAGGATCGATAAGCCGTACTATAAAGAGGGGAAAACTATCGTACATATCGATCCTCATGTGCCTCTAGGTTCAAAATCATTTGCATGCATTCTAACCTAGAGAGCTAACTCCGTTCTTGATGGAAAACGTTTTCAAAATGCTAACACATGGTGTCGGGGTGTTCTTCGACGTGTCGGCAACAAGAATCAAGTGACGGAAGTCGGTTTGGAGCAAAGGCGAAGGAACGACGACGAAACGAGAAAATTTCGCAGCTCAGAGGCGACCGGACGCGGTGACCGGACCCGCGACCGGAAGCATGCGCGAGATCGACCGGACGCACCGGTGTGTGGTTCCTGGTCAAAGAAACAGAGCATGTTTTCGTGGTTGTTCTCGGGAGTGACCGGACGCATACACCGGAAGCATGACCGGACGCATGATTCCCCGACCGACGCATGCGAAGGGGTTCTATTTTTGGCCGGGTTGGGTTTGTCGGTTCTCGACCGGACTCATCGACCGGACTCATGCACGAGTCCGGTCGGCGCGTCCGGTCGGCCCGCAGGAATTGCATGTTCCTCCCCAATGGCTCCATTTTTAGGTGGAGCCTATTTATACCCCTTTGGCCGGCCATGGGAGGTCTCTTGGACATTTGAAATCATTCCTAACACCTCTAGAGCTGAGCACTCTTCCTCCTCCTCACTCCTTTGCTTGAGAGCATCCATTCTAGTGAGTTGAGGTGATTCAAGTGCACTTTGCTTTGATCTTTGCATCTAGTGGCGCTTGAGGATCGTTGTGAGCCGGTGGTTTTCTTGTTGCTCTTGGAGAGCACCACTCCTAGCCGGCTTGGTGATTGGTGGAGGCGTTGGCAAGAGAAGGTGTATGTTCTTGGCCACCTCCGGTGATTTATGAGAGGATCACACACTCCTCGCCTGGGAAGACAAAGTGTGAGTAATCTATTGCTCGTGTCTTGGGTACCTCTCATTTGCATTGGGTGCAAGAAGCCTAAAGGCAATTGGCTTGGAGTGAGCTCCACCTTGACCCACACGTGAGAAGGTCGGCACAATGGAGATTAGCTTGAGAGTGCTCAAGTGAACTTTGGGTTAAATCTCGTGTCTCCATTTGTCTCTGATTGATTGGCTTCAATTTGGTAATCATATTGTTTCATCCTTGGTGATTGGATTGACTAGCCTCGACATTGTGGTATATCACCTCTACACTCTTGCATTACTTTCATATATCTTGTGCTAGTGTAGTTTGAGTAGACTTGCTTAGTTGCTAGAGTAATTAGCTTGTTCACCTAGTGGTAAAGTAGTGACTTAGCCCTTGTGTGTGTGAATTAGAGACTATAGCAACTAGAATTGTCAATAGGAGGCTTGCCGACAAGTAGAGCTAGAGCAAACGCATTTAACGCTTTGTTATTTACTAACAAGTTGCTCTAGTGTTTTTGTAGAAATTTTATTAGGCTATTCACCCCCTCTAGCCATTTAGGACCTTTCAAGTGGTATCAGAGCCGTGGTCACCGTTTTAGCAAGGAGTAACACCCTTCTTGCAAGATATGGCTATTATAGTGTTCAACCATGTTGGGGAAAGCCACCTCACTTTGATGGTGAGAGTTCTTTTGATCATTGGAAGAGGAAGATGACCATGTACCTCGGCTCCATACATGAGAGAGTATTGGAGGTGACGGAGAGTGATTATGTCATTCTTGATCCTACCAAGCTCACTGATGAGGATAGAGCAAATCGGACTTGCAATCGAATGGCACTCAACACAATATACAATGCCATCGATGCAAAGATATTTGAGGGCATCAAGGACTTGGACCGTGCAAGTGAGGTGTGGACAAGATTGAGTGAAACATATGAGGGCACCAAGGTTGTCAAGAGTGCTAAGCTATATGGCCTCAAGAGTGAGTTCGAGACCTTCAAGATGAAGGATGGTGAAACAATTCTTGAGATGTTTCATCGCCTTCAAGTCATTGTGAATGACCTCAAGACATTGGGCTACAAGACACAAGATCAAGACTTTTGCCACAAATTCTTGATTAGCCTACCCTCAAGGTTCAAGATGTTGATCCTCATGCTACAAAGAGATGGGCTTGATTCAAAGAAGCCAAATGATCTACTTGGAGAGGTGTTGACATTTGACAAGTATGATCATGATGTTGATGCCAAGGAGAAGAAGGAAGACAAGAAGGTTGAGGAGAAGAAGGCCGTTGCATTCAAGGCATCCTCTACCTCAAACAAAGGCAAGGCAAAGGCACAAGAAGAAGAGTGTGATGTATCCGGCCTAGAAGAGGTTGATGAAGCTCTTGCCTTGGTTGTCAAGAAATTTGGCACCATGCTCAAGTACAAGAGAAGATTTGGGAACTACAAGAAGAAGAACACTCCAAAGGGCAATGAGGAAAATAGGCTATGTTGGAAGTGTGATAGTCCGGATCATCTCTTTGAGGAATGTCCTCATAGGAAGGACAAGAAGAACAACAAGGACCATAGAAGGGGCAAGAACAAGGCTACCTTCAAGCAAGGCAAAGATGGTGCATTTGTTGTGACATGGGATAGTGATGAGTCCGAAGAAGAAGAAGAGGGCAAGGCTATGATGGCTCTAGTTGATCATGACAAGCCTTCGCTATTTGACTCATCCTCCGGTTCATGCTTCATGGCTAAGGCCACTAAGGTATATGATGAACCATCCTCTAATGAAGTAAAATATGATAGTGAGGAAGAATATGATGAATCAAATAAACCCACTAAAGATTAGATGTTTGAGGCAATGGAGCAAGCTAACATTGTTCTCATAGCTAAGGCAAAGGAATGTATGGCCTTGGAAAAGAGAGTTGCCTCTCTTGAAAAGAGCCTTAGGGAGCAAGAAGCCTCTTATGAGTGTCTAAAGGAAGAACATGAGGAGCTACAACTTGCTCATACAAAGCTTGAAAAAGCTCATTCCTTGCTAGTAGCTAAGAGTGACAAGGTTGTCTTGGTATCCAAGAGGAATGTTGGTTCAACATGTGACATTATAGATGAACCATTCATGGTTGATGTTGAAGAACCACACATACCCTCCACATCCACACCAACCCACTCTACCTCCACTAGTAGTGATGAAAAGGTTTTAGATTCATCATTATTAGTTGAGAATGAGACTCTCAAGAGAGAGGTGGATGAGCTCACCCACGCCTTGGGTAAGGCATATGGTGGGGATGCCAAGTTGCTAAAGTGCTTGGGTAGCCAAAGATTTTTCCTTAACAAGGAAGGTCTAGGGTATATCCCCAAGAAGGGCAAGAAGGCTTTTGTGACTCCAAAGCCTAGCTTTGTGAAGAGCAACGGTTCTTATTGCCAAAGATGCAAGCAAGTTGGGCATAAAGAGCAAAAATGCACCAAAATGAACACCAACAAGAAAGCAAACAAAGTGCATTCGATTTGTTTTGATTCTTGCTATTTGCTTACCAAGAGGGAGAATGGTGTGAAGGCAAAGTTCATTGGTACACCAATTGTGGGACCAAAGAAGAAGTCCATTTGGGTACCAAAGGCTTTGGTGACTAACCTCCAAGGACCCAAGCAAGGATGGGTACCTAAATCTCATTGATTTGGTTTGTAGGTGAATTACAAGTTCGGAGGGAGGCATTGGATTCTTGATAGTGGGTGCACTCAACACATGACCGGTGATGCTAGAATGTTCAACTCTTTTGATACAAGTTCAAGTGGTGGTAGTATCACTTTTTGGTGATAATGGTAGAGGCAAGATCAAAGGTCATGGCAAGATTGAGATTACAAGTGACTTGGGTATATCCAATGTGGCACATGTTGACAAGGTGAACTTCAACTTGCTCTCGGTAGCAACTTGTCAACTTCAACTTGCTCTCGGTAGCACAACTATGTGACCTTGGTTTCAAGTGCATATTTGGGGTTGATGATATTTAGGTTGTGAGCATGAAAGACTCAATGTTGATATTCAAAAGCTTTAGGCATGACAACCTCTATCTAGTTGATTTTGGCACAAATGAAGCACAATTGAGTACATGCTTGCTCTCCAAATGTGACACCCCAAAATTTCTATTTTGGGATATGATGTAGAAAACACTAAATAACAACAAATGATTTTATTATTTTCTAAAATTTATAAACTTTAGTTAAGTTGCTGACATTCTAGATAGTGGAAAATGTGAGTTTCTAAAACTTTTGCAATTTAATTTAATGGTTTGTTGCATTCATGCCTTTGCATTGTGTTTATGCGTGGAAAATGAATTTAAATGTTTTCAAATGCGCCTAGGGTTTGATCTCACCTTCATCACCTCAAATACCAAACAAATGTCTAAATCTCAATCAAGTCTTGTGCTCTCGTCATCCTTCAAAATAGCATGACATGTTCTCCCTTTCTCTCCTTTCTCTCCTTTCTCGAGCTCTCAGTCATTTTGATGTCCATAAATTCTTTGGGCCAATCTTTTCTCCTCTCTTGTCCGATTGTACAAATGGATCTCAAATTGGATGGGGCTTGGTTTTACCTAGCCCATCATGGCAACCAACATTTCTTCTTTCTTTTGCTAATGGACCAAGCCTACTATCTTGTATTGTTTTGAGTCAAGTCCGGATCAGCCTAACACACCTATCTTCCTTCTCCTAACTCATGACTACCCCTGTCCCTCTCTTTCATGTGAATATTCAGCCTCTCTCATGGTGTCGCCCCCACTCTCTTCAATTACATGCAAACCAATATTTCCTTCTCCATCCCACACGTGAGAAGAGCACCCTCTCACTTCCTGCATGACACATCCTCTCATCCCTCTCCTGCAAAAATATTAGCATCATATAATTCTTCCTCCCTTAATTTCTCTTAATCACACTTCACTTTATTTCTCTAAGGTAGCACTCTTTCACTCCATCGGTTTTATTCCCCTTTCAATTGCATACATCCATCTTAAAATAGCAACCAATTTCTTCTCTCTCACGCAGGAATAGATGGACAAGTTCCTCTCTGCCACCAGTCGCTCTACTTCATGCTGTGGTCGCCCAATCCTTTCCTCTCATGCAAAACAGCAGCATTAGTTCCCCTTAATCCCTTGGCTTACCTGCTTTGCATGACCCTCCTTCATCTCTCTCTTAATCTGTCCATCACTCACACGCTATAGATTTGATGCTAAGGAAACAACAGCCATGCATGCACCATTCTCTCTCCTTACAAATCAGATGCGCCTCTCTCCTCCCTTCCTCATGCAAAGATAATTCCTCTCTTAATTATCTTGCCTCCTCTACAATTGCATGCACATACAACAGCCATTCCCTCCCCTTCTCTCCTCACGCACATAACAGCAGCCATGCCACCTCTCTACTCTTCCTGTCTTGCCCATGGCGCCTCCATTCTCTCCTCACATGCAAAAACAGCAACAATACTCCTTCCTTAATTCCCTTTATGCAGCCCCTCTTCATTCTCCTTCACCTCTCCCTAACTGCAGGAATGAAAGGCTCATGAAAACAGCATGCATCATTATCTCTCCCTCTGTAGAAATTGATGCGCCTCTTCTCCCTCTCCTTGTTCTGCAGGCGCACAACAGAAAGGATGCCCCATCTCTTCCCCTTCCTCCACCATGGACGCCCCTCCTCTTCCCTCTCCATCCTCTCCATCAAAATGAAGTGTCCTCGCTGCAACGAATCGTGTTGCCGCTGCACGTCTATCCCCATCGCTAGAATCCAGTGAATCATGCCATGGTAAGAAGTTTCTCCTTCTTTGTTCTTCGTCATGAAACTGATCTCTAGCACCTCCTCTCTGTTTTGACGCCCCAGGCAACACCATGGTGCTGCAGCACTTCATCGATGCCATCTCGTCGTGCCTTGACGTCTCCCGATCCTGCAGCAACACCGCGCTGAATTTCGTTGCCGCCGCTGTACAGATCATGGTGAGGACGCCCCTACAAATTCCCTCTCTGATCTTGCTGCTCAAGATCCTCTCTCATCAATCTCTTGACCTCTCGTGTGGTATAGAATCATCAATGAAGTGGAATTGGTGCTTGCCCCATTGATCACAGGCCCTGTCATAACCTGTCAATGCACGCTGCCATCGTCATCCTTCGTAATACAGCACATGGTCATGTCCATGGTGAGATTTTTCCCTTCCATATGTTCTTCTATTTTAGCCATCATTCATCTAAACATTTACAACGCCTTCTCGTAGCATATCATACCTGAAAAGGATCAACCTTGTGCAGTGACCGCCGACCATCCCATTACTCGTGTTGTTGACGCTGGCTGCCGGTGACCCCATCAGTTGCTGCTGAAATTCCCCAATGTGAGAACTCCTAAAATCCTTTCTAGGGTGTTTTTATGTTCCCTCTAGCGAAGCATGTGTTAATATTCAGATTTGATCATATTCTAGTGAAGTTTCCTCGCGACCTTATTGTCTCTGTCCTTTGCGGACAGCAGCGTTGCTGCTGGTTGTCAAGCACGTTCCTAGCAATCCGCGCCTCCATGTTGCAATTCCTTTGATACACATATGTATTATATACCCGCACACACCTCTGAGAAATCTCATGTCCATAGGATCCAAGATCAAAGAGATATAATCCTTTTTGTGCTTGTTGTCCCTGCTGCCCACAGCAGAGCTCCTGCCGATTGACATTCGCGTTCCCATTGATCTAACGGCCCTGTCATCAAGCCAATTGATCATCATGTATTTCTTGTAGTTGCACATGTCCCTGCAAAACGGTTTTGCCAAACACTCCAAGAGGAAAGAGATATCATGAGTTTTGTGCTTGCTGCCCCTGCAGTCCTGAAGCAGCACTGCTACTTGTTAGCTTGCACGTTCTCATTATTCCATCACTCCAGTGACCATATCCTTCAACCACAGAATGTCTCATATCCTTGCACACGCTCCTGAGAAATTTCGTGGCAATAGGCTTCAAGATAAAAGAGATATCATCATCTCTGTGCTCGCTATTCCTGCTGTCTTGACAGTTTTCATCTCTGAACGACATTGACGTTCCCTGCTAATCCGAAGCCCAAATCACCAAGCCCTTAAATATACATGTTCATGATATCATTGCACATGTCTCCACAAGTTGTCCTGGTAATAGGTGCCACAGTGAATGAGATAATGAAGCCGCACTATCTGCTACTCTTGCTGTCCAGAAAACAGCAGCAACCATGTTTTTGCAATCGTGTTTCCCTTTGATCTAGCATTCATCTTAGTGCAGCCACTTACCAAAATAAATTCGGTGTGTCCTCTACACAAGTCCACAGCCATCTACATTTCATATGTACGCCCATGTTCTATGTAAATCTTTCCAAGATAGCACTTATCAATCATGTTTATTCCATCCCTATCGCTTTATCAAACCTTCTAGCTTCTACCTTGATCTTTCATGTCTTCTGAACCATAGCTTTGTTTAGTTGTTTTGCGCTCAACGAACGTAGCTACAGCCCCATGTGTTTTAAACCTTTATGTCTTGTTCTATATATATTGATTGATGTATTGCTTCTAGGTTTATCTATGATGGTTGTGATCATTGTTGCGATCGTTAGAAGAGGCTATACAAGGATGATCCGGAAGGGAAGTTGGACAAGTTTGAGCATTATTTGAGGCAAGTGTACCATGAGTCCCCTTGTTTACCCAATAATCATTTAACCACTTTCATATGCATGTGTCTAATATGATGCTAAGGACTTCACCTAGTACTTGATATCTTGTATTCCTTGTTACCCTTGGGTTATGCATATGGGTAGTTCTGCTTAGCCTGCAATCACCAAAGATAATGTTAATCTTGATTAATGATTTATGGAATCAATGTTAAAAGGATGCTTTTTAGCAACATGGATATCAGGGGGCTAGGGCATTGGGCCTTTATGGGTGCTCTAGTCTGCCCTCCGTAAGGACTGAATCTTAAAGCGGCAACCCAGGACTTACAGTACAACCATGAGTGTTACATGGCACTGGCTTTGGTCAAGTATGAGGACCTTTTCTAGCTTGTTAGTAGTTACCGAAAGGCGCAAAAGGGGTGTGCCTTGGGGTGTATAGCGGCGCCCCTACTTGGTGTGTACAGTACCGCGACTACATGTGCCTCTCGAGGGTTGCACCTATACACACTTGCCACGGAAACCTAGCGGCCACTAACTTGTTAGACGAACCTTTGAAAGACTTCGTAGTGAGACCCTGCCTACTCACCTTGGAAGTGTTAGGGGGTC
This sequence comes from Hyparrhenia diplandra, assembly GCA_015847255.1. Classification (NCBI taxonomy): domain Eukaryota; kingdom Viridiplantae; phylum Streptophyta; class Magnoliopsida; order Poales; family Poaceae; genus Hyparrhenia; species Hyparrhenia diplandra. Next base: position 71,167 of record JADLZK010010890.1, on the reverse strand, counting down.
GACGGGCCCCGGGCAAATGGGAATCACGGCTCATGGTGAAAGTGTACACCTCTGCGCAGAGTTTGATCAAACTGATATATCAGCCGTGCTCACGGTCACGAGCGGCCTGGATCCTTTTCGAGATAGATGGTTCTATGGATGGTTTGGGATGATGATTAATCTTGATGATAATAATTATACTTCTCACCTTGGGAGCTTAAGCATAACATAGTTACTCAGGTTTAAATAATAAAATATGACCAACTAAAAATGCTTACCGCAGTTGAGCCAAGTCTAGCCTTTTGAGCCTTGCATCCCCTCATGTTATACTTGCTGAGCATGGTGAGCTGACGCTTGTTGTATCACCAATGAAAATCCCGGATGGGTACCAGATGGTGGATCAAGAGAAGAGTTTTTCAAAGGAGTCCATGAGTACTAGGCGAGTGCTTCCCCCAGTCAACCGTCCCTGTGGAGTATGGAGACCCGAAGAGTAGATATAGAATAGTTTCAGCTATGCTTTGTAATAGTTGTAAGTCTTGTTGTAACTATATTCGATATATAATAAAGCATTGTTCTTGATATTCTCCATATTTGTCTCTATATGTGTCGTGTGGACTTCCTGGGCACACATATAGTTAGCGCTTGGTATTCTTTGGAAAACCAGGCGTGACACCAAATCAAGCATGGGTTGGCTATGGCATAGGAGACTTGGTCATGTTGGCATGAAGCAATTGAACAAGCTTGTGAAGCACAACCTAGTAAGAGGCTTGGATGGAGTTGAGTTTGAGAAGGACAAGCTATGTGGTGCATGTCAAGCCGACAAGCAAGTGGGCAACACTCATCCTAAGAAGAATTTCATGAGCACTTGTAAGCCATTTGAGTTGATGCATATGGATTTATTTGGTCCAACCACATACACTAGCATTTGGAGGCAACAAGTATGGATTTGTGATTGTGGATGACTTCACTAGATATACATGGGTATTCTTTCTCAATGACAAGAGTGACACATATTCTATATTCAAGACATTTCTCAAGCAAGTGTGCAATGAATATGATGTTACCATCAAGAAAGTGAGAAGTGACAATGGTAGTGAGTTCAAGAATACAAGAATTGAAGAGCTATGCAATGACTATGACATTAAGCATGAGTTCTCACCTACCTACACACCACAATCCAATGGCCTAGTTGAGAGAAAAAATAGGACTCTCATGGATATGGCAAGGTCAATGCTTAGTGAATATGGTGTGAGTCAAACATTTTGGGCCGAAGCAATCAACACCGCATGCTACTAAATCAACCGATTGTATTGTCATCCAATGATGGGCATGACACCCTATGAGCTATTGAATGAAAGAAAGCCAAGCATTGCTTACTTTAGAGTCTTTGGTTGCAAATGCTACATATTGAAGAAAGACACTAGATTGGGCAAGTTTGACAAGAAATGTGATGAGGGCTTCTTGCTTGGTTATTCCACAACAAGCAAAGCATATAGAGTGTGGAATAGCACTAGTGGTTAACTTGAGGAAGTGCATGATGTGGAGTTTGATGAAACCAATGGGTCTCAAGATGAAGAAGAAAATCACAATGATGTTGGTGGAACTCAATTGGTAGATGCAATGAAGAACATGGACATTGGACACATCAAGCCAACTCAAGTGATTGATGTTGATGATGACAAAGATCAAGTGCTCTCATCTCCAATGGGTCAAGCTAGTGGTTCTCAAGTACAAGATCAATAAGCTAGTATATCTTCTCAAGTGCAAGGCACATCAAGTGATCAACCAAGTTCAAGCAATCAACTACCAATACTCCAAAACACAAGTGTTGCTAGAGATCACCCAATTGATCAAATTGTTGGTGACATTGCAAGTGGAGTACAAACAAGAGGAAGACTTGCGGCATTTTGTGAGCACTTTGCATTTGTGTCACAAGAAGAGCCGGAGAAGATTGATGATGCCATGAAAGATGAAGAATGGGTATTGGCAATGCAAGAGGAGCTAAATAACTTTGAGAGGAATGAAGTATGGGAGTTGGTGGAAAGACCAACCAACTATAATGTCATTGGAACCAAGTGCGTGTTCAAAAATAAGCAAGATCAAGATGGCATTGTGGTTAGGAACAAAGCAAGACTAGTTGCACAAGGCTACACTCAAGTTGAGGGTCTTGACTTTGGTGAAACATATGCTCCGGTGGCAAGATTAGAGGCAATTAGAATCTTATTAGCCTATGCATGTGCCCATGACATCAAGCTATACCAAATGGATGTGAAGAGTGCATTTCTCAATGGCTTCATCAATGAGCTTGTATATGTTGAGCAACCTCCCGGTTTTGAAGATTATCACAAGCCTAATCATGTGTACAAGTTGAAGAAGGCATTGTATGGCTTGAAGCAAGCACCTAGAGCATGGTATGAGAGGTTGAGAGACTTCTTACTCAAGAAAGGCTTCAAGATGGGGAAGGCCGACACTACTCTCTTCACCAAGAAGATTGGCAAGGATTTGTTCATCTTGCAAATATATGTGGATGATATCATCTTTGGGTCAACAAATCAAGCATATTGTGAAGAGTTTGCTAAAATGATGGCCAAAGAGTTTGAAATGTCTATGCTTGGAGAGCTCACTTATTTCCTTGGACTTCAAATCAAGCAACTCAAGAATGGTACATTCATTAGCCAAAGGGAAATACATAAGAGCCATGATCAAGAAGTTTGACATGCAAGATGCAAAAGGCATTACCACACTAATGGGTACAAGTGGCACCTTGGATCAAGATCTCAAAGGCAACATGGTTGATCAAAAGCTATTTCGGTCATTGATTGGTAGTCTACTCTATGTGACCGCATCAAGACCGGATGTCATGTTTAGTGTATGTTTGTGTGTAAGATTCCAATCCTCACCAAGAGAGAGTCATTACAAAGCCGCAAAGAGAATATTGAGGTACTTGAAACATACACAAGATGTTGGCTTATGGTATCCTAAGGGGTCTAGCTTTGAGCTTATTGGATATTCGGACTTCGACTATGGTGGTTGCAAGATCAATAGAAGAAGCACTAGTGGGACTTGTCAATTTCTTGGAAGATCTCTTGTGTCATGGTCCTCTAAGAAGCAAACAAGTGTGACACTCTCTACCGCCGAATATGTTAGTGCGGGGAGTTGTTGTTGCCAACTACTTTGGATGAGGTCCACATTGAAGGATTATGGATTTGACTTCAACAAAGTACCCTTTGTATTGTGACAATGAGAGTGCTTGCAAGATGACTCAAAAATCCGGTGCAACATAGAAGAACAAAGCACATTGATATAAGGCACCATTTCATTAGAGAGCATCAACAACAAGGAGATATTGCAATCCATCCAATTGGTACCGAAGATCAACTTGCCGATATATTTACCAAGCCACTTGATGAGAAGAGATTTTGCAAGCTTAGAAATGAATTGAACATTCTTGACTTCTCCAATATGAGTTGAATGCACCCCACATATGTGACATGCCTCTCCACCGAGCCAAAGCCAAGGTGAAATTGTTTGACATGTCATCATAATATCTAAGGACTTGCTAGATCATATAGACATATAACTTGTCCCTTAGATTGCATTCATGGAAAAGCAATGAATTTCAATGTATGTATGCCATCACTATTGTTCTATATGCTTGATTGATCTAGTGATGACATATGACATGCTTGTGGGCTTGAAATCTCAAGTGTTGAATTTGGATATAGTGTCAAATATGTGGTTCAACATAGACATGATAACCCTCTATTGAGGTGTGAAGAAGCTTGTCTTTGGTTCAAACCAAATTACATATATGGCAAGCTATCCAAATTTGACCAAATTTGAAAACTAATCTTTCCAATATCAAAAGAACCCGATCAATCCTTTTATGTCAATTGTTGACAAAGGGGGAGAGATTAGTGCATAAAGATTGGTAGGGGATCAAAATTTTTTGGAAGCACACAAGTAGGGGGAGCAAGCTCATAAGCCATTTGTTGCATTTGGTTGTGCACTAACATATGACTTGCTCTTGCACATGTATTTAAATTCCATATTGTGGATACAGGATCACCAAAGAACTCTACCGAGTTGTACGCGAGGGGTTCTATCCAAGCCCAGCGGCCACAAACAACTCCCCGAAGGCAATGGAAGCATAGCTACGGTGACTTCATTTGTAACTAGGATAGAACACTAGTCGTTACCTTGTAAAGGGTTTGGGTGTTCGGTTCCTCTACTCGACAACCCTCTCTCAGATCCGACTAGGATCGTAGCGAGTTCCTTGGCCCCTTGGACTATAAAAGGCGGCCAAGGAACACCTCAGAGAGGAGGGTAGGCACATACTAGAACACAAGCTTGGCTACGACCAAGCGTTGTAAGCTTCACGGCCGATTCTCGGCTAACCCCATCAATCAAAAAACAGGCTCACGCCGACCGGACGTAAAGGTCTTTACTCGATCCTTGATCGAGGGCCCGAACCAATATAAAAACCCCGCTCTCCATGTCACCGCGCAACAAACCGCCGGGCTCCAGGTTCGCCGAGGCCCGAACAAACTGCCCCGGTTCACCCCGCGGGCTCTCGGTCGGTCGTAAAACATCGATACCGGGCGCGCCCGGGGGCTCGTCGAATTTCAGCACGAGTCCGCGGACCACGACATCATGAGTACATCGACGAGGAAGACGATCATCTTCGGTTCATTGGCTTGCGAGATCGACGACGACGGCGAAACTTCGAAGTCGCGCCATCAAGGATTCCGAGACCGAAGAACCGGAACTCGCCGAGAAGCTCCAAAGAATCGACGATTGCCGGCCGCCTCGAAGACGGAGAACAAACTCGAAGCTTGCTCGGGAACCAACACGGAAGGGCCCAAACCCGAAACCAGCTCGGGAAGGTAGACAACCAGGGGCTCGAGTACGAACTCCGGGAAGCAACTCGGCACGACTCCAACTCCGGCTTGAATAAGGGAAGCTACTCCAACTCGGAAACTTTTTTCAACCAATACCTTTCCAACTCGGAGAAAGGAGGCGAGTTTGATATAACCCCGACACCAGTCCGTATTACCTTTTCAATTTCCTACAGATTACGAACGCAACACATGCGTATTCGAGGAGCGCCCGACTACTACTCAAGAGAAGATTGAGATTCCTTTAGAGGGCACGCAAAGAGGGCTCATATTGACAAGAACCCCGTGAGGAGTGCATCATCCACCGCCAAGAACCCTCAACCAGGGCCGATCGTCAACCAACGGGGACAAACAGGAGGTCCATCATCATAAGGTCCATCCCAGCGGAAGGAGTGGCGACCTAAAGCTACAAATTGTAAAGGAAGTCTTCATGGTGGCTACAAACGTACTCCGCTTAACCGTCCCGTAGGCCCCCGACATCGTCCCACCGACGAAGGCCTATCCAACATCTCCCGGACGAAAGAACCCTCGATGACGAAGGAAAACACCAACGCCAAGAAAGGCTAAGAAGAAACAAGCCGAAGGGAGGACGCCGGGATCGTATGCAATGCGCCGCATGCAAGCTCAACAAATATCAAGCCGATCTACACGAATACGAGAGGCCGAAATCTGAAAGAGAAGTTGAGGACGATCGTGAGGGCAACCCGGAGAGACTACAAGGGTTGATTGACCGCCTCAAGACCGCTACAGGCACCAATGACGAGGGAGAGACTCATCAAGGAGGCATTGCGTAAGGTCTGTCCGAGAAAGAGACCCCGTGGACGTCACAGTCAAAGGCAAACAGCTCTCATGTTCCAAGAAGTCGATCCAATGTCTTTGAAAGGCTAGGAAGGCCGAGGGTTCCAACAACTCCAGCCACCTCGGAGGGATGGCGCATAAAGCACTGAGAGACCCCAAGGGAAAGCCCCCGCACCAAGACTAAGCCGACGAGAAGAAGTCGCAGAATCAACATATCGACCTACCGAACTCATCCAAGAGGAGGAAGAACCTCGAGGATTTGAAGAAAGAACGACGGAAAGCTACGACAGGTTTCCCTTGCTTCGCCGAAAGATTGCAAGAAGTCAAGCTACCCCCAAAGTTCAAGCCTTCAAACCATTCAAAATACGATGGGAAAAACAGAGCCCGCACAATGGCTCGAGTCTACTCACAATCCATTGAGCTGGCCGGAGGAGATGATGACGCAAAAGCCGTCTTCTTTCCCATGGCCCTAGAGGCTCTACCGCCCAATGGTTCGACAAGATCGAAGAGGGCTCAATCCGATATCGGGAAGACTTACGTAAAAGCATTCCTCAGAGCAACTTCGCAGAATCATCACCCATCCTATTACTCAGCCGAGTTGAAAAGCCTCAAGCGTAAGCCGAGAAATCCCTCGAGAGATTACTACCGAAGATTTGGGGAGATGAGATCCCAAGTACACGACATCACTAAAAGAGAAGTGATAGACGCCTTCGCAATGGAATTTTCTCAAGATGGCGCTCGATTTCTACAAAGACAACCCGAGGACTAACGAGCAGTTCAAGCTTATCGTCGAGAAGATGATCGGAGCTGAAGAAAGAACTCGAGATCGCTTTCCGAAAGAAAGAACTCGAAGCCCCAAGAAAGATCGTAACAACTCTCAACAAAGAAAAGAAGCGAGGACCGCATAATACTGTCGCAATGGCGGAGAAGTCAAAGAAACCTTACAAACAGAGGTTCAACAACAACAACAATGGCGACAAAGAAAGAAGCAACATCAAGCTAGAAGATCTACCCCCGCATCTACCACCCCGAGCTCCGCGACACACTCGAAACCGCACCACGCCCGTGAGAAGTACAAGGGAGGAAGCAACTCTACTCGTAAAGGAAACAATCAAGAAAACAGAGAAGAAGCCATTGAGGAGCCAAAGACGTGGGATTTCCGTAAAGCAACGAGATCCTTGAACGCCATATTCTCCGAGTACCGATCAAAGAGGAAGAGACAAGACAAGCTAGCACTCCGATCAATCATGGCAAAGAAACCGCAGCACCACGCTACCTCAATTGGTCCCAATATCCAATTCAATTCACCAGGGAGGATCAATGGACAAGTGTGGGCAACGCCGGCCTATATCCTTTGGTGCTAGAACCCACAATTGCCGGAGTGACCGTTACCAAGGTATTGATCGACGGAGGAGCCGGATTAAACATCATATTCTCGAAACACCGACAAGATGGGACTCGACCTCTCCTCGACTTATCGCCCTTCGAAAGCACTCCTTTCTATGGAATAGTACCCGGACGAGCAGCCATACCAATTGGACAAGTCACCTTGCCGCTTACATTTGGATCTCCATCAAACTACCTGACGGAGTACATCAAGTTTGAAGTGGCGATCTCGAGTCACCATACCACGCCATTATGGGAAGACCTGCTATTGCAAAGTTCATGGCTATTCCACACTACCCGTATCTTCTACTAAAGATGCCGGCACCTTTGGGGTTCTTTCCATCAAAGGAGACCTCAAGAAAGCTTTCGAGTGTGACGTACAAGCCGTGGAAATCGCAAACAAGACAGGGAGCTCTTGGAGAAAAAGAAACTCAACCGGATGGCGAGAGGATACAAATCCGTAAGAACTCGAGATACCGCCAAGAAGCAAGCAATTCGATTCCACCGTAAGAGGCCGACGTCAAGCACATTGATCTACAAACGGGCGATCCATCCAAGACGGCGATCATCGCGCCCACCTATCTCCAAAATAGAAATTCGCTCACCAGCCTTCCTAAGGCAACACAAATATATATTTGCCCGAAACCAGCCAGACATGCCCGGCATACCAAGGGAGCCGGGCCGAGCAATGCACTGACATCAATATGGGATCCAAACCCATCAAGCAAAGACTAAGAAGGTTTTCACCGTAAAAGAAAGAAGCCATCAAAAAGGAGATTGCAAAATTACTCGCAGCCAGATTCATCGAGAAATCCTACATCCTCGACCGGCTAGCCAACCCGGTTTCGGTTCAAGAAGAACACCTCGTGATTGGCGAATGTGTGTGGACTACACAGATCTGAATAAGCATTGCCCCAAGGACCCCTTCGGGCTACCAAGGATTGACCAAATAGTGGACTCCACGTAAGGATTAGCTATACTATCATTCTTGATTGCTACCAGATATCACCAGATTGCACAAGAAAGAAGATCGAGCAAGACCTCTTTCATCGCCCCCTCGGTGCCTACTTTGCTACAAAAAACAATGTCCTTCGGATTGAAGAACGCCGAGCAACGTATCAAAGAGCGATACGCACTTGTTTGGGAGAGCAGATTGGCAAAATACCGAAGCTTACGTGAGACGACGTGGTGGTGAAGACTAGAAAACCGTAAACTCTCGATTCAAGATCCGAAGAGACTTTCAAGAACCTCAACAAGTGGAAGTGGAAGCTCAACCCAACAAAATACGCCTTTGGAGTGCCTTCGACAGCTACCGATTCTTGGTCAAAGAACAGAGGCATTGAAGCCAAGACCAAGCGTATCAAGGCCATCAACGAGATGACACAACCCCGAAGCGTCAAGGACGCCCGTAAGCTCACACAGGTGCATGACGGCACTCAACAGATTCATATCCAAGCTTGGAGAGAAAGGGCTACCCTTCTTCAAACTTATCAAGACAAAAGGAGAATTTAAATGGACAGAGGAGGTCGACAAAGCGTTTGAAGAACTCAAGCAGCACCTTGCAACAGCTCCCAAATCCTAACACCTCCAAAGGATCAAGAAGAACTCTTGCTATACATAGCAAAGAACGAGTACAAAGGGTCACCTCAAAGAATCATCGTGGAAAGAGAAGAGCCCGAGCAACCCAACAAGGTCCATAGGCCGCTTTACTACGTGAGCGAGGTTCTATCTCGAGTCCAAGGCTCCTGTACCCTCACATACAAAAAAACTACTCTACACCATACCGATCACATCAAGGAAGCTACGACACTACTCGACAAATACAAGATAACAAAGGGTAATCGACTCACCACTGGTGACATCCCGAGGAACGTAGATTCAACAGCCGAATATCAAAATGGGCGTGGAACTCTGAGCATTAAATCTAGAGTTCACCCCAAGAAGAGCAATCAAATCCCAGCGCCACCGGATTTCATAGCAGAATGGACGGAGCTCCAACAACCCATATCCGACGACATCAAGAAACATTGGAACATGTACTTCGATGGATCGCTGAAGCTAGGGGAGCAGGCCGCCGATTTTATTCATATCTCCGTAAGGAAGACAACTCAAGTACGTGCCGCGCATCATGTGGCAAGCTACAAACAATGAGGCGTAGTATGAAGCACTCATCCATGGCCTCAAGATAGCAAGAACTCGGGAATCAAGAGACTACAAGTATACGGCGACTCGCGGTTGTCATCAATCAAGTCAACAAGGACTGGACTGCACAAAGGACAATATGGGCCTCTATTGCGCAGAAGTACGCAAAGCCGAAAAGAACTTCCAAGGCCTTGAGATCCTACACGTGCTCGAGATGCGAACGTGGCGGCAGACGTGCTAGCCAAACTCGGATCTAACAGAGCCCAAGTCCCACCAGAGTATTCGTCGAAGAGCTCTCAAACCATCTATCAAGGAGAACCCGTAAGAAGACAACATGGAGCAATCAGCTCTAAACGGGAGTAATGATAATCTCTCCGTGTCGAAGAACAACTCCCCGGATCGAAGACATCATAAACTTCATCAAGAACAAGACACTACCCGAAGACAAAGCCGGCAAACCAGATCTTGAGAAGAAGCAAGAACTACGTGCTCATCAAAGACAAGCTTTATAAGAGAGCAAAGATCATCGAGTACTACTCAAATGCATAAGCTCGAGGAAGGAAAAGACATCCTCCAAGAAATCCACTCGATGTTTGGGAAACCACGCAGCCAAGAACCCTCGTGGGAAAAGCATTCGTAACAGATACTACCGCCAACAGCCCTCAAAGACGCGTAAGAACTCGTCGAAAATGCAAAGGATGCCGATGTTCGCAAGACAAGCGCATGTGCCAAAGACACAATCCGATCTCGCATACCACCATCATGGCCTTTCTCGTGGCCGGGACCGGATCAAGTCGGACCACTCAAGGGAGCCAAGGGAGGATATGAGTACATCTACGCCGCCATCGACAAATTCACCAAGTGGATAGAATACAAGCCATTGGTCACCTTCAGCCAACCAAAGCAAATGAGTTCATCCAAGAAATCATGCACAGATTTGGGATGCCCAACAGATCATCACCGACCTCGAATCACCGCTCACAGCAGCCAGATTCAAGATTGGGCACAAGATTGTGGCATACGGATAGACTACGATCCGTAGCACACCATCAGCTAACGGACAAGTCGAAAGAGCAAACGGACTCATCCTTGCCTGACTAAAGCCAAGACTTTATGAAGAACTCAAAGACTACGGAGCCAAGTGGATAGAAGAACTCCCAAAAGTTGTCTGGGGGCCTAAGAACTCAAATCGCCAGAGCAACAGTTACTCACCCTTCTTCCCGACCTATGGATCGAAGCCGCCCTACCAGCCAGACTCATATGGAGCTCTCCAAGGATCGAGCAATTTGAAGAAGGAGAAGGAGAAGGAGAACAAACACGAAGACTAGAAATCGACCGCGCGTAAGAAGTCGAGCAAACGCCATCCTCCGTAACGCAAGATATCCGCAAGGACTCGTAGGCACTATGAGAAGAGCACACGTCCAAGAAAAAACTCAACCCGTGAGATCAAGTACTCAAGAGAAATCAAAAGACGGAAAGCAAGCACAAACCGCCAAATTTCCATGGAAGGACCATATATCGTCAAAGGAGTACCGGGACCAGAACCTACAAGTTGATGACAATGTAAGGAGAAGAAATCAAAACTCTTGACACATAAACCAGCTCGGTTGTTCTATCCATAATCGAGGAACTCAAGGCAACAAGAGAGAAGCAGAACGCAACAACAACTCTCCGATACTTCAAGAAGAAAGAAGATCAAGCCTGAGAAGAACTCTAGACCATCCAAAGAGGTCACAAAATACGCAGCCCACCGTGCACTTCAACAAAAACAAGTCGCCTACGCTGAAGCCGCATGCCTCCTACGGAGAAGAACAAAACAGCCCGAATTGGCACTTCGCAAGAAGAAGTCGACCAAAAGAAGACAAACCCGACCACCGAACGGAGGTCAAAATTCCAAGGGTGGAACCACGCCAAGTCCTAGCTCTAGAATAGCGCCCACACCTTAAATCCTAGCGGAAGATCGTGAACTTCGACTCTTGAAAAAAGAGGACGTTGGGATCGCCCGCCTAGGTCGCAGAGGCCATCGAGGGTCCGTAAAGTGCCACTATGTCCAATGACGGCGGACGGCCTTTCGAATCCGGGCGTGAACGGTGTAGTGTTGTAAAATAGAAACCCATCGCCTCACACAAGTCTCTCGTAAAGCGTGAGCAGCCCAAACCGTGCAAGGTGGATTGTAGTGTTATGAAATAGGAACCCAACCATCTTGACCTTCAAATCAAGCAGCACTTAAATGGGCCCGGACCGAGAACCCTTCAAGGGACGCCATGCGATAGTCCACTGGACTGCATGGGAGAGACCCTAGCCCAAAAGAGGCAACCCCGAAGTTAGAACAACTCTTTCAGAGCTCGACTCCACCAAAATACACTAGCAAGTTCAAGAAAGGACAAATGCTAGAGGGCCTAAATGGAGAAACCTAACGACCTGGAGTAACCCTCCGAACAATCGTGACAAGTCTCGAAGAAGACGCAAGTCACATGCCGTAGGAAAATAACCCCGCAAAACCGGGACGCCCCAACAACCATCGCAAAGTCTACGGGGAAAGACGACGAACAACTCGATTCTACCTTCAAAGAAGTCTACAAAAGAACAACTCAAGACCAAGAGCAAGACTCCACAACTACCTCTCAAAGAAGCCTAGACCAGAAAGGATAACTACCTTCGAATCTTCGTTAGAAGAACAACTCAAGACCGTGAGCAAGACTCCACAACTACCTCAAAGAAGTCTACGTAAAGGGCAAGCCTAACAACTAAGACCGGACAAGACTCCACAACTACCTCTTCGAAGAACAACTCAAGACCAAGAGCAAGACTCCACAACTACTCTCAAGAAGTCTACGTAAAGGACAAGCCGACCTTCATAAGAACAACTCAAGACCAGAGCAAGACTCCACAACTACCATCGAAGTCTAAGTCTACGGAACAAAGACGAGCAAGACGATTCTTCGAAGAACACCTTCAAGACCAGAGCAAGACTCCACAACTACTCTCAAGCCTCCAGAAAGCCTACGTAAAAGACAAGACCGAGTAAGAATCTTCGAAACCTAAGAACAACTCAAGACCGTGAGCAAGCCTCTACAACTATTATTAGCAAATCTACCGTAGAGAAGACGAGCCGATACTCCGAGCCGATAAAGAAGAACTCGAATTCAAGAACAAGCCTCCAATCATCATGACAAGTCTCGAAAGAAGACGTAAGTCATTTGTCGAAGAAAACAATCCCGACGAACCGTAGCTAGACTCGCAAATATCTCCAACCAAGTCTACGTAAAAAGGCGGGTTGACACCTCAAAAGAACTATTGATCTCGACTATCACCACCAAGTCTACGTAAATAGGCAAGCCGATCCCTTCGTAAGAAAGAACTCAAGCATTGATGCAAAGCTCCAACATACTACGGCAAGACCCGGAGCGTACTAGCCGACACGCCAAGGGAGAAACAACCCAAAGACGCACAAGGACAAGAACCTACGCTACCCCCTCGCCAGATCTACAAGAAGACAAGCCGACCACCGGGGTGAGAACAACCCCGACAACTCAAGCAAGACTTCAACACTATGAACAAAGAAAAGTCTACGTAAAGGCAAGCCGGGTCATCAACCGAATAACGCCGATGTCACTACGAGGGACCGCAAACAACTCGTCGCGAACCTACACAAAAGGACATAAGAGCCGAAGCCTAAGGAAGAACTCTAAAGGCGTAACACATCAAGTCATCCAAGAAGAAGAACTCGAAGACAACAAAGAATGACAAGCGAGAGGACAAAATCGCAAGAAGTCCGCACGGCGGCGATCAAAGATATTTAAATTCCACACAAAGGCGGATACCGCCAGGAGTATTTAAGGCCTACAACCAACAAAGCCACCAAAGAAAAGAACTGTTTGTTACAAGATGGACGAAACCGTCACAACAAGCACTTCAGGCGAATCAAAGTCCCGGCGCATCACCTTCAGAAGATCAAGGTCGATGGTACCAAAGAAGAGTGGTAACAACTACATCCGCCTCGGCGCCCTCATCCATAATCCTGTGATGCTCGTCGGCAAACCCATCCACAACGGCAAAGAATGGGTAGCTCGCACAAGATGATGGAAGTAAAAGAGCGAGCTCTTCAACAAATTCTCCCAGCGACGCCTCCAACGAAGAATCGGAAACGATCAGCCAGCCCGAGGAAGAAAGTCCCTCCAGACACGCCATAATCTTCGTGAAGGCGAATAACCTCCAGCCAGGATACACGATCGCCAAAGGTCGGAGAACTTCACGCGAAGCGCCAAAGAGCATCCCTCTCCGACCAAGCTCGGCCGACAACTCGGCGATGGTAGCCGCCGACCGATTTGGTCACCCGAAGCCCCGACGACAACAAACAAGACAAGTCGAAAAAGAGGCCTTGGCAAAAGCAATAACAGATCAAGAAAATATATGACATACCCTCAACTTCCCCGAGTAACCTTGGCATAGGACTCACCAAAACCGTCGCCAAGGGCACGGAGTCCCTCGAGCCGAGCAAGAAGGTCTTGCTCAACTCCCCTCGAAGACGGACAACTTCAGCCCGTAAGGTATCACACTCTTGAGCGGGGAGGAAGACAGGAGATCTCGCACAAAAAGACTACAATGAAAACAAAGTCGATCGAATGCTCCTCTAAAAAGGCGCGAGAAGTATCAAGAAAAATCGGCGCTGCACTGAACTGTTGGTCAAAAACAGAAGGCACCCGGCATCGCGGAACGCCTCGCATGCAGCAAAGAACCCGAGAAGCAAGATCAAACTCGATACAAATGTAGTCCGCAAGAGCCTTCAGATCAAAGAGAGAAGGATCCGTAGGAGGATCAGCAAAGAACTCCGCGAATGTGGAGGCCGAAGAAGAAGACTGCCCACCGGGCAGACGATCGAAGAACTCTGAGAAGTCATCTCGTAGAACTTCACGTAAGGACGGCTGCATAACAACCCCGACAGCATAAGAATCCTCAAAAATCAACGGGGAGAAACAACTCGCAACAAGAGTACTCACCGAAAATGAAGACGAGGACGAGGGGGCAAGCCGGAAGCAGAAGGAGGCTTCACGTCAACAGCCACAACAGGAACCTGGCCGGAAGCCTCAGAAGGCTCAGCCTGGGCCAACGGCAAACTGCAAACAACCCCAATAAAGACACAAGACAAAAGAACCCGGTATTCAAGATTCAAGAGAGGAACTCACGGATTCCCGGCAAGGGACTCCACTTGCTCCTCAAAGATGCTCAAAAAGCAAACGCGAAGCCCCATCCGAAAAACAGAAAACAGGTCAGCTTATATGGAAAAAGAAAGGGATTGACGTAAGATCAACCCCCTCACCTATAAGAATATTACCCCGTGGGCTCCGCAAAGAGGCCCGAGAGGCGTAAGAGCGAGTCCTCTTAGGAGTCATGGTAGCAAGCCGAGAGGCAAAGGGGCTCTTCAACAGAAGCGCCCCGCCGCTTAACCTATAAGGGCAAGCACCCGTGGATCCGAGTAAAGGGAACATACGGCACCCCAATACGATGCCGTGAAGGGATTCGGACTCACCTGAACAGAGGCAACAGGCATCGCAAAGAACGGTCACCACAAAGAAACCTCGTGAGTAGTTCCGGCCAAGATGCCGAAAGGATCGAAGAGTCGAAAGAACCCCGAACAGGCGCATACAACACAAAAAGAAAGCAAAAAGAACTCACGAAGGAGGAGGAGGGTTGTCGCCAGAGTATTCAACAACCCGAATCGGAGTCATCGCGACATCTTTCAAAGAAAGAGCGAAGGGACACCATCAGCTCCTCCTCGTGCAATTCGTAGGCATCACCACCAACACGAGAAGGATCCTTAGGGCCGAGTACTGGTTGCCGCCTCCCTCGCCATCAAAGGTTGAACTCGACGACGAAGAAAGCCGGGCAACGATTCCAAAGACCACCGAGGCCACCCCGCTTCAAGATCTTAACGCGATTGACAAGTTCGGCAACCTCGGACTCATCAGAGAGTCAACCTTCGATTCTCGGGGTCAACAGACTCATCGAAGTCATGATCCATCAAGGCGTGGAGGAGGATTGTTCACATAAAACCACCCGTAACGCCAAATGCCCAGAACGTAATCGAGCTCATACTCAAAGAAAGCACCCTTTCGACCACTGGCGAGCCCGGATGGAAACACATCCAAGAGAAGAAAGGTCGCCCCATGACGTAGGCGGAAGAAATAGCGAAAAGAGCTTCAAAGAAGGAGGGATGCCTATGAAGGTCTCACCAGGACATGAACAAAGATGGAAAGAAGAAGAACCCCATTAGGGGCAAGATGAGAAAGAGCAATCGAATAGGATCGCAAAACTTATGGAAGAAATCCGGCAAAACAAAGACCGGCTTGGACAAAGGAGAGAAAAAGGACAACCTCAAGAGGGTCGGGAGCGGGAAGACGATGGCCTGGGGGGGAGCCTCCAACCGAGAGACTCGAGGAGGGAGAAGCTAGCGCCGCCAAGATCCTCAAGGTCTCCAAAGATTGACGGAGGACTCCGGCCAAACCTTCATGGCCGCCTCCACTTCGAACCATCTCCGCCTTCCCCTTCGCGCTCTTGAGGAAGAGCTCTTCACCATGATGAAGAACAGACGGGCGAGGACGGCAGAACTCGAGGGCGCAACGGGCGGCGAGGGGGAACAAAGTGGTGGCGCAAGGATTAGGGCAAGGAAGATTGCTAATCACGATGCAAATGGCAGGCGGAGGAAAAGAAACGGCCGTATCCAAGTATTTATGGAGAGGGATTTTCCCCACCCGCTACGTAATAAAACTCTCAGAACGGAGCCTTTACAACTTCAAAATTAATTTGAAGTGACAACGGCACTCCTTTTTATGCGGAACAAGGCAACAGATCGACACAACGGTCGGAAACCGCGTAAGGAGAAAACAACCCTTCAAAAACACCGCCAGCGGCGCGGAAAAACATCCCGAGCGCAGCTCAAGACAAAGACAAGTCGATCAAACCCGCCAAAGAAGACAAAAGAACCCCGGCAGTCGCCGCAACAGCCCCCAGCCAGGCAAGCAATACCCGCACGGAAAGAGAGAAACGGTCAAAAAATCCCCGATAAGACGAAGAACCTCTAAGAGCTCCATCTCGCGAAAAGAGCCCTAAGACGCCGGGAGCTACAGGATACCCGGGGCAAGATTTTTTCAAAGGTGCTCCGACAACAAAAAGAACTCGAAGACGGAGAAGAAGAACTCAAAGATCTTCCAAATCTTTGTGCCAAAGAGCAAGAAGCTCGGGTTACACCCTACGTGTGCACTTTTTTTCGCAAAGTGCACACCGTATGAAGACGACAAGGACCGCGCCGATCGCACCCGAGAAGAGCAGACGACTCTCGTAACTCGCACCTGAGATACTCGGGGGGCTAGCGGAGCAAGGCTCTCCTATCGAAGAAAGAAGAGCCCCGACGACGAAAGAACTCGAAGACGGAGGAGAAGAACTCAAAGACCTTCCAAATCTTTGTGCCAAAAAGCAAGAAGCTCGGGGCTACACCCCTACGGGTGCACTTTTTCAAAATTGCACTCGTAAAGATGATCTTGAAGACCATATCAAGGCCTCACCCAGAGAAGAGCAAGACAACCCTCAAGACTCGACCTTGAGATGCTCGGGGCTTGTGGATACAGATCACCAAAGAACTCTACCGAAGTTGTACGCGAGGGGTTCTATCCAAACCTGCGGCCACAAACAACTCCCGTAAGGCAATGGAAGCATAGCTACGGTGACTTCGTTGTAACTAGGATAGAACACTTGTCGGGTTACCTTGTAAAGGGTTTGGGTGTTCGGTTCCTCTACGGACAACCCTCTCTCTCAGATCCGACTAGGATCGTAGCGAAGTTCCTTGGCCCCTTGGACTATAAAAGGCGGCCAAGGAACACCTCATAGAGGAGGGTAGGCACATACGTAATACAAGCTTGGCTACGACCAAGCGCTTCACACGGCCGATTCTCGGCTAACCCCATCAATCAAAAATAGGCTCACGCCGACCGGACGTAAAGGTCTTTACTCGATCCTTGATCGAGGGCCCGAACCAAGATAAAAACCCCGCTCTCCATGTCGGCTACGCAACAAACCGGCGGGCTCCGTGTTCGCCGAGGCCCGAACAAACGCCCCCGGTTCACCCCGTGGGCGTGCTCTTGGTCGTAAAACATCGACACATATATACATGCTTGTGTGGTGTATGCTAGTGGTACCTTGATTGATGGTTGATCAACTAGCATGCTTAGGTGATATCTAGATATTTTGATTTCCGCTCTAAATTCAAGTACCTATGCTTATAATATGATCTCACGAGGTACCTTGAGTTTTTGATGAAATATCTAGCTATCCATGATGCTTGTATGGTGAGAAAGGCGCAACTCGATTGGTATCACGCTTCAAAGGTCCATTCTTTCACCATAAGCATCATTTTGGTAACATGGCTCACTCCCCTAATTTCAATATTCATACATGTATGCAAAGCCTATACCAAACTCTAGGCATACATGTAGGGGGAGCTCATGCTACCAAAACCGAGCTTATTATGTTTGTCCAATCCTATGATTGTAAGCAAAATGCTTGGACAACCATGATAGGTTCAATAACCTTTAATCATAAAATCTTTATGCGGGTTGTCACCAATTATCAAAAAGGGGGAGATTGAAGATCTCTAGATTGGTTTTGGCTAATTAGTGACATCCTTAGGACTAATCTCTACGCTAAGTGTTTGTTTTAGTTGGAGATTGGTCAAGCCAAGGTTGGTGCATGATGGTCATGATGGATGGATCGAGATGATTCAATTGATGATCAAGTGCGCGGTTTGGTTTGAAATTTCGAGGATCAAAATGGGCTCAAGGCAAAGGTATATCATAGGGCCATTTTGATTTTACACTCAAGACACCATAGAGGGTGTGAGTGATTATAGGATCGATAAGCCGTACTATAAAGAGGGGAAAACTATCGTACATATCGATCCTCATGTGCCTCTAGGTTCAAAATCATTTGCATGCATTCTAACCTAGAGAGCTAACTCGCTTCTTGATGGAAAACGTTTTCAAAATGCTAACACATGGTGTCGGGTGTTCTTCGACGTGTCGGCAACAAGAATCAAGTGACGGAAGTCGGTTTGGAGCAAAGGCGAAGGAACGACGACGAAACGACGAAATTTCGCGCCTTAGAGGCGACCGACGCGTGACCGGACCCGCGACCGGGAAGATATGTGATCGACCGGACGCACCGGTGTGTGGTTCCGGCCAAAGAAACAGAGCATGTTTTCGTGGTTGTTCTCGGGGAGTGACCAGACGCATGCACCGGAAGCATGACCGACGCATGATTCCCCGACCGGACGCATGCGAAGGGGTTCTATTTTTGACTGGTTGGGTTTGTCGGTTCTCGACCGACTCATCGACCGACTCATGCATGAGTCCGTCGGCGCTGTCCGGCCGGCCCGCCAGAATTGCATGTTCCTCCCCCAACGGCTCCATTTTTAGGTGGAGCCTATTTATACCCCTTTGGCCGGCCATGGGAGGTCTCTTGGACATTTGAAATCATTCCTAACACCTCTAGAGCCGAGCACTCTTCCTCCTCCTCACTCCTTTGCTTGAGAGCATCCATTCTAGTGAGTTGAGGTGATTCAAGTGCATTTTGCTTTGATCTTTGCATCTAGTGGCGCTTGAGGATCGTTGAGAGCCGGTGGTTTTCTTGTTGCTCTTGGAGAGCACCACTCCTAGCCGGCTTGGTGATTGGTGGAGGCGTTGGCAAGAGAAGGTGTATGTTCTTGGCCACCTCGGTGATTTGTGAGAAGATCACACACTCCTCGTCGAAGACAAAGTGTGAGTAATCTATTGCTCGTGTCTTGGGTACCTCTCATTTGCATTGGGTGCAAGAAGCCTAAAGGCAATTGGCTTGGAGTGAGCTCCACCTTGACCCACACGTGAGAAGGTCGGCACAACGCAGATTAGCTTGAGGGTGCTCAAGTGAACTTCGGGTTAAATCTCGTGTCTCCATTTGTCTCTCGGTGATTGACTTCAATTTGGTAATCATATTGTTTCATCCTTGGTGATTGGATTGACTAGCCTCGACATTGTGGTATATCACCTCTACACTCTTGCATTACTTTCATATATCTTGTGCTAGTGTAGTTTGAGTAGACTTGCTTAGTTGCTAGAGTAATTAGCTTGTTCACCTAGTGGTAAAGTAGTGACTTAGCCCTTGTGTGTGAATTAGAGACTATAACAATTAGAATTGTCAATAGGAGGCTTGCCGACAAGTAGAGCTAGAGCAAACGCATTTAACGCTTTGTTATTTACTAACAAGTTGCTTTAGTGTTTTTGTAGAAATTTTATTAGGCTATTCACCCCCCTCTAGCCATTTAGGACCTTTCAGCCCCTGGGCCGGCCCGTAGGAATTGCATGTTCCTCCCCAACAGCCACATTTCGTGGTGTGGCCTATTTATACCCTTTTGGCCGGCCATTGCTCTCTCTCTTGGTCATTTGAATCATTCCTAACACCCTAGAGCTGAGCAACAACCCCCCTCTCTCTCATTCTTGCTTGTGAGCTTCATTCTTGAGAGAAGAGGTGATCCAAGTGCATTTGCATCGAGTTCTTGCATCTAGAGGCACTTGGGGATCGTTGTGAGCCGGTTGGTTTCTTGTTTCTCTTGGAGACACCGCTCCTAGCCGGCTTGGTGATTTGGTGGAGTTGTTGGCAAGAAAAGGAGATTGTTCTTGGCCACCTCCAGGCGATTTGTGAGAGGATCACGCACTCCTCGTCGGGAAGACAAAGTGCAAGGAATACATTGCTCGTGTCTTGGGTACCTCACTTGTGAGTGGTGTGTTGAGGCTAGCAAGGGCACCGCCTAGCTCAAACACCATCCTTGTGTTGGCCGACACAACCGAGACTAGCTTGTCGGTGTACAAGTGAACTCCGGTGAACAAATCGACTTGTTCATTGTCTCGGTGTTTGGATCATCACCTTCGAGTGATTGATAGTTCATCTTCTTCCCTGATGATTGGTTGACATCCTCTACACGTCGGTATATCGAGCTCACTCTCTTGCTTTTACATTTTTAGTTTATATTGTGTAGAGAGCTAGCTTTGCTTTGTTTAGTTGTTCTTGCTAGCCTAAGGATCATATTTAGGATTGCTCACTAGTTAGAGTAGTGACATAGCAATTGAGTGACATAGAGATCATAGAGTATATTTAGAATTGTCACTAGAGGCTTGCAAGACAATAGAGCTAGTGCAAACCGCTATTACGCTTGTTATTTTACTAACCGGATTGCTTAGTTGAATTTGTAGAAAAATTTTATAGGCTATTCACCCCCCTCTAGCCATCTAGGACCTTACACGATGACGACGTCGACTACGTCTTCGCCTTGCCTACCATCGACAACAACTACAAAGGCATGAAAAACGACGACCCCCTTGCGGCCAACTTCGACATTGGCAACCACAATGTTCCCCACATGGGAGCCACAACCGACGAGAACACCGACGCCCCCAGCACCACTAAGGAGAAGGTCGCTCACTTGCCGACCTTCCGACGACGACGATCTATCACACCTGCTGGACATCCTACCGACATCAGCAATGATGGAAAACACCATCAATCAAGCTGCAGCTCCAGCAAAGGCGACACTATCAGCACCACGCAAGTGGAACATCAGTACCGCGCTTGCCCACCTGAAGAGAACGACACTCCTCTTTCTTTGGCTCCTCTGCATCACCAAGATGGCGCCACGGGAGAACGGAGACAACATACCATGGTGCCCCATTCGCGGTTTTGGGACGTCTTTCAACGGCGACACCAACAACCATCGCGACATCGACTACGCGGCTTTGGCAGCAGGGACGACTCCAGAGCCGTACCTATGGACTCCTATGTTCCACAACATCTATATCCAGTACGACTACTCCAACAAGCCGTGGGCTGCAATGCACCAGGAGGCGCCCGACATACGGAGCACGGCAACCCAATTCGCTCAAGAGATCGACACTTCCATCTTCAGCAAGTCTCGACTTGGGGCCTTTACCGACGGCGATAAGAGGTACATACCACCCACATCAACCCCCTACATTGTCAACCTCGTCACAACCCCTGAGGCTCCGTTCCACCTAAACTTGCCACTTCAACGGACCACAAGCTCCATGGCCTCGCCGGAATCACAAAGTTTCATATGACGACACCGGCCTTGGGCACCACTCGAGGAGATTGATAAGACCTCGACGACCCGGGCCATTCGAGCGACATCCATTCAGCTACAACAAAGAAGATCTCCACCCTTGCCCAACGCGATCGATATGTCACCGGTGCGAAACCACAACGCAAGGACGCTACCGTCGAAAAAGGGGGAGATGTCATGACCCAAAAAGGGATCGCCGGAATAGGGCCCAACGAGGGGGGGGCCGCCGCCGCCTATGGCCCAAGGCCCAGCGCCGCATGCGCCCCCGGGCCGGCCGCCGCCATCGTCCGCCGTAAACTTCGCCACGTCGCTTGCCGCAATTAAGTAAGGAATATTTAAGGAATAAGGATAGGAATAAAATAGGGAATAAATAGATTGCTTGTAAAGAGGAATTCCAATCTATAAGGAAACCTATAGATCTTTCTTAGCATGCAAGTCTCCCTCGGACTATAAATACAAGGGGCATGTAGTCGGTTGAATCTTAAGAAGAAATAAATTAAAGGGGTAGCTCCCAAACAACTTTATCTCTCCAGCTCTCTCTCTCTCTCTCTCTCTCTCTCTCTCTCTCTCTCTCCGCGCCGCCGCCCACGCCGCCGCCCGCCGCCGCTCGCACCACACCGCCGCCGCCCCAGCCCTACGCGCGCCGCCTCCGGCCGCCGCCGCCGCGCCACCACGCGCGTGCGCGCCGCCCCCCGCCTTCCCCACCGACGCCACCGCCCTCATCGCCCCTTCGTCATCGCCGGAGCGGCCGTGCGTCATTATCATCGTCTCCTACCGTAGTCATCGCCAGCCCTACGCCATCTACGCCATCTCGCCGCCCGATCACCACCCTCCCGCCTGTTGTCACCACCCCCAACGCCGTCCGGCTAATCGTCAACGTGTCGGGGCTTCGCCCAATCTAGCCGGGTTCGACACCTCTAAACAATCTCAAATAAAAAAATAAGTCAACTACAAAGTTGTAGATCTTACCAGGTACTACAACTTTGGTATAGACCGTGTTAACATCTGAGGTCCTTTAAAAAAATTAAAAAATTGAATTTTAAATCAGGTAACTTAAAACAAATATTTATGCCTCCAAAATATCTTCAATTAAAAAGTTATCAACTATCAAGTTATAGATCATGTCGAACTCACAACTTGAAATAAATTGTATTCATGACTTCATATGAAAAGTTATGTTTTTCATATACTAGGAAACATGTCCGTGCGTTGCAACGGGTTATTGAAAAACATATACTACTAATTTTTGTTTGACAATTTATTTAGCGTGTGAACACCCATGACAGTTGTGTTTCGCCTCCTCCACCTTATCGACCTCTCTTTGAGCACCACTACTATCACCTCTAGATTAGCTATGTAGGGCACAACGTCCTTACTCCGCGCCTTATGAAGTGTTCACTCACACAGTGTCACATGACACATTTGAACCAAATATATTGTTTTTAAATATGTTATCTACTCCTTATGTCACACAATATATCTGCAAGTTTGCAATTTAAAATTTTTCTCGAAATGACCACGGTGGACGCAGGGAGCTTCACCGGAGCTCACGCAGTAGGCGTCATCTTGCTGCGTCACCGGAGCTCACGCGTCTTGGCTCAGTTCCGACCATGGTGGACGCGACCAAAGGAGCCTCACGCGACGGCCATGGTGGATCTGTCCAGGCCGGGGTGTCGGCGCTGGAGTGTCGGATTTATGGCAGCTTCACCAGGCTGCAGCATGCCATTGTTGTGAGCTGAAAGGATGGCAAACCAAAATTGGTGAGCCTGCCTACTGCTTTTCTTTTTGTATTCGTAGCAATCGCCAGTTGCCACGGAAGACGTTCCTGAGCCTGGCTCACTCGGACGCCACGCGGTGAGGCGACAACATAATCTGCTCTATTGTCTCTGTTATTCTACTGCTGAATCTGTCCGGCCCTCAGAAGGACCGTGACGCTCGCTCGATCAGCCTGCGTTCCGATGCCGCGTCCGAAGCTCACCGGCGTTTTCGTACTGTTCGTCACTGTCGTCCTCGCGACGGCAGAACCGGTGATTGCCTCCAAACCGGAGCCGCGCACCACCGACACCCGCTTCCCGCCGCAGCTAGACTGCGGCCCCGCGACGGTGGTGGTGCTGGCAGGCGAGAGCGCCTTCCGCGCCAACGTCCTCTCCCTCCTCTGGTACATCGCTGCCATGGCCGTGCCCGCGGGCTTCGTCACCGCGCAGTCAGGCAGGACGGGTCGGGACCGTGCCTTCGCGCGCGCGCTCTGCTTTAGCGGCGGTGCAAACATCTTCTCCTCCGCCGCCGTCGGCAGCCGCGCGTGCCTGTTCGCCCGCCGCAGCGAGGGTCGCCACTGATGGCTGCGGCGCTAGCCGCCACGCCGGCGTCTGGCGTGCGGGGTGCTTCCTAACCTACGTGGACACCGACGCCTTTGTCGGCCCGCGAGGAGGCGTTCCGCGGATGGTTCTACGCCACCGACCCTGACACGACGACCCGCTGCGATGATGCTCAAGGATGGCGTGTGCGTGAGCGACGGCACAGAGCCGGATTACTGCGATCGATGCTTCAAGGATGTCGCACCTATAATTAGTTGCCGACTGAGAATTAGATGCTGTATCCGCCCAATTAAGGCCGACAGCGGAAGGGAGTCCGGCTACAATAAGATGTCAAACGGTGGGCAGAAAACGGTGGTGAAAAAAAAGGGCAGAAAAGAAGGCAGAAAAAAAAAAGGTGGGACTGAAATTTTCTCTTTATTAGTACTTAGGAAACTTGCCCGTGCGTTGCAACGGGAGAAAAAAATTAAACATTCATGCAAAGATGTGAATGGTAATATATATTTATATCTTATCCTTTCATAAATTAGAAATAATCATTTATTTCATGGTGATCCCCAATGTTGTATTTGTTATTTAGTGTTCATTATATACTAATATTAAACCACAAAGAGTTTTCTAGTTACAATCTTTTATAATCTTTTTTCTATTTTTATATCTCCAATAGTTCCTAAAACTGCACTTAAAATCCCCTCAAAAAAATGCACTTAAAAAAATTGGTCCCACTTCTACAGGCACCACCGGTTGCCTTCGTCGCACTTCTGCAGAGGCACCGCCGGCCGGCCTCATCATCCCTGGCAGCTAGCGTGGCCTCCTTCACGTACGTGTCCATTACCTTGTCAGTACGTACACAAGCGGCGGCACAACAGATCAATACGTAGACAGCAGATCAGCAACCGAACATAGCAATTACCTAGCGCACGGCGGCGGCGGCACCCATAGAAAAGGAAATCGGTGAGTGGAGCATATCAGTATGTACCTGCTAAACGTACATCGAACGATCGATGAGTGACCGCTGGACGTCGATCGAACGATGGCGCAGGTGACCTCTGGACGTCGATCGATCGATGGCAAGCGGTGAGGGAGCACCTGACCGCTGGGCGATTGGACCTACGTCTATCGATGACAATCAGTGAGTGGAGCGCCTGACTGCACCGCGATGGACTTGGAGCAGCGACGGCGAGGAAAGGAAATAGCAGATCAGTCCGTCGATCGATCGAGCGGGGAGGAAATTGCCGCGGGAAAATTCGGCGCCGGAGGAGGAAACCGCGCGAGGATATAGATCTCGTAAGTTTATTGGCAGAGGTGGGCGGACAGAGTCCGGGCAGAAAACGGTGGGCAGAAAACGGTGGTGAAAAAGAGGTGGGAGTGAAATTTTCTCTCTTTATTAGTAGGTATAGATAATTGTCAAAACTCTTGTTCAGTCCGCCAAACGTGAAAATTCTATCTCTTCCGTCTACATGTCTTATTCTGTGTTAGTGTTTAATAGAAAAAAGACAGGAAGTTACACATCTATTTATTTTTTTTTCCTCTCATAAAATGTAAAAGCTATAATTTATATTTTATGATAACCATGCATCCATCATAATTAATCAAATTAAGATTCATTTTTATACAAATTAAGTTTCATTTTTGTTAGTGTAGACTCCACAATGGCTTCACTATTTTTCTTGAATCTTTTGTTTGGCACCATTAAGAAGTTTATTGGGTCATCAATGCCACTGGTAAGAAACATTTATTCCTCTCATGCGCCACACATTTGCTAATGGTGTCAATGGTGTCAAACCATGATAGGAAAAGTCTAAAAATAATGCCTAAGCAAATTAGTCTAGCAAAATAGAGCCCGTCAATTGTGATCTGTCAAGAAGCAGTATAATGGTTTCTACTTGGTGAGGCCCGCCGATGAATCCTCTGCGCTCGCCATGGGTCACGCAGGCTGTGCTCGCCGTCTGCCTAGGCTGCGCCGCCCGTCCGCCGCGCTGCGCTCGCAGGTCCCCCGAGCTTGGAGCTTCGTTGCGCACGTCGTCGCCGGCTCTGCTCGGCGTTCGCCCAAAGTCACGGTGCCGCGTTGCGTGAGCTCGATGACCACCACCACCTCCATGGCGCGTCCCTGGCCACGCGTACGGCGGCCGCTGCCGCGCTTGCTCCGACGCGCTGGTCGGGCACGCCCACACCGCGCACCCGCCGGCGCCCCACGCTGATCTGCCCCATCTTGACGTATGAGTAGACAAACTGCTCGAAGAAGGCGTTCTGATCAAGAGCAAACTTGGTGACGATGGGCCTGGTGGTGGAGTTCGTCAGCATGTCCTGGTCGGAGGTGAACAAGCCCTCCCGGTTGAGCAGGTCCACGGACACGTACTGGACGTTGCATCTAAACTGCCGAAGGAACATGGAACAAAACTCGGAGAAGGAAGAGGCAGACAGAAAAAAATAGGGTGGAGGCAGAAATTTTCTCTCTTTATTAGTAGGTATAGATATAGATATAGATTTATTAGTAGGTATAGATATAGATATTATAGTAGGTAGGTATAGATATAAGAGACCGAGAAAGAGGCAGGCCCCTCCGCCACATTAGCAAAACCAATCAAGAAAGCACTTTGTCTGTTATTTAAACTTAAGGTGTGTATGTTATCCAGTATTGAAATTCAAGGGGAAATTCAGCATTATCGTACAAAAATGCTTCCGCATTAGGGCACTTGACTAGGACCCTCCTTCTATCTAAAGCAAATTTAACAAATATGTTCTGTAAGAGATCAGTTCAAATAGCACATAGGTCTTCTCTAATGCAAAACTAATGTGCCTATGCCATATCCTAATCATGAAAGGATAAAAGGCTTTAGTAAGAAAAAGCACATTTGATACTCTATTAAAATTTATGAGCAGAGCACAAATGATTTATGTACATGAACATATTTTTTTTTCACGATCGGGCTCTTCACCCGTGTTTCATTAAGAAGAGGAAAAACAAGTCAAACGAATTACAAGCAAAGGAGGTGATGCCGAGAGGTCATCAGAACAAAGCAAAATAAACGAAAGAAACAAAGAAGAAGAAGAAGAAGAGGAACAAGTGCAGCAAATGGAAGATTTGCCACACAAACTTGTCTGTTTGCAACGGATCAAGCACGACCTCTCGGACGATTTGCCAGACACGAAGGTACCGGCAGATGACCTGTGTTGTTGGTGGCCCCTGGATGTCATCAGCCCAGCTATTGTTCTCTAGTGCCGCCTTGACCGCCTTCCTCTTACCGTGACAGTGAGATCGCCACGAACAACTGCGGCGCAAAAGGAGCTCAGACGACCAACCGGTAACCAAGAGTCCGTCCACATACGCGCTGAGCAGCCATCTCCAATGGACACAGACATGCTCACCGCGCCATGGCATCCACGATTTTCTCTTGCTTGTATGGCAGAGCCGCCCGGCAACTGTCCGTGTTCGTTCTCCCCATCCATGCCCAGCGAAGTCGAAGAGCCATATCAAGAAGTGAAGGTCGAGGACGCCAAGGCCACCCTGGTTTGTTGGCCGGGCATACCACCGCCAAGCCAGCTTGCACTTCCTCCCATAGTGGCAAGGCTGTCGACCCACAGGAAGGCTCGGCGCCGTTTGTCGATCTGTGAGATCCCCCACTTGGAAAGGCAACAAGAGATTGCTAGGTGCGTTGGGATTGCGGACAAGGTGACCTTCATGAGCAATACCCGACCGGAGTAAGTCAACAACCTAGCCTTCTGTGGGGATCCTAGCCGCGACCGCATCCACCAATGCTTGCTCCTCCGACCGCTTGCAGACGCTTCAAGGCCAAGGGCACGCCGAGGTACCGGCATGGGAAAGGTGCGACCGAGCAAGGAAAGAACTGAGTCACCAACGCCCAGTCCTCGTTTGCGAGCATCCGATCGGGCGTGATCGTGCATTTGGCAAAGTTGGTGACCAGCCCCGAAGCCCGAGGCGCAGCACTTGACCGACACAATGTAGATCATGCTTGGGCGGCCGACCAGCACCACCAGATCATCAGCGTAAACGGACGCTCTGTGTCGAACGGCATGGCCAAGCAAAGGTGTCGAGACACCGGCGATCCGCCTCCCTGAGGAGTGCATTGAGCACATCCATCGCTATGACGAACAGCATGGGAGAGATGGGATCCCCTTGGCGTAAGCCCCTTGCGTGGGGCGATCCGTCGTCCGACCCGCCATTCACCATGACTCTTGTGCTGGCCGTGGAGAGGAAGATGGACACCCAATTGGTCCACCTTCTAGGATGAATGCGAGAACCTCCAGAACTCCGATGAATGAGAGAACCTCCGGAGGAACGGACATGCTATGGAATCAAATGCCTTCGTCATGTCGACCTTGAGCAGCAAAGCTCAAGTGGCCCCTCGGGTGAAGCCAGGCAAGCCACCGCACAACACGGAAATTGTCATGGATAGACCGACATTTGATGAATGCACTTTGGTTCTCCAGGCAACCATGTCTTGCAACCTCAGCGCCAATCAATCTTCTTGCCAAACATTTTGCAAAGAGCTTGCTTTGAAACCGTGCATGAGGCTAATTGGCCTATAATCTTTCAACATGGCTGGGTTATTGCACTTTCTCGGAAGGATGCGTCATTGAGGAGATTGAAGCTCCTCGCATCCAGCGACCAAAGTGCATGGAACGGATCAATGACATCGTGCTTAATGAACTACCACGCGACCTTGTAGAACACCACCGGTGAATCCGTCCGGCCCAGTGCACGATCGGAGGGGATGTCTTTGATCATCTCGCACTCCTCCTCGCTTAGAGAAACATGCATCAATACCCTCAAGGTTAAGGCTGCGTCAGTAGGCCCTCAAAAGCAATGGTGTGCCCGCGCACAAAGGCTTTCCAAGGATGAAGTTGAAGTAATCAAAAACGCCTCCCGCTTCACACTCTCATCCGAGATCCAGTGTCTGGTGATGCACCGTGCCGATGAAATTCTTCTGATTTCGATGGCATGCTTGAAGATGGAATAATTTGGTGTTTGCGTCACCGTTGATAGACATTATTAGGAAACAACCAACAGCTTGAGACTTGACTCTACAAATCAAAGGTCTCCTCTATGTAATTGCTAGGAAAGCAATTGCAGCCGACACTTGACTGCTACAGGCCGGTCAAGTTCTCCTCTCTCAATTCCTAGGAAAGCCACCGATTTGGCTCTATAAATTTATCCAACCCCCCCCACATTTGGGTGTGGTGTTGTCCTCTATTCTCTCTGTCATTCTACATGGTATCACAGACCAATTAGATCCCTGCTTCGCCTCTTTCCCTCCCCACCATTCCCAGTACATTGCACACTCTTCCCCGTGCCCGCGCCCCTAGCCATGCCTCGACGACGTCGACATTGCTCTTTCTGCTTCCGCAGCTGCCGCCGCTGCCCCCCGCAGACACCTCCACCACCGCAGGAAGTCGTCCCACCCCTACACCGCCGTCAACATGAAGACCCACATTCCGGTGACCCGAGATGAAGAATCCCAACTTCACCAAGTGGGCTACCTTCTTCAAGGCCTTGTGTGGAAATTCAGCCTTCGCCCCCCACACGACGGGCCTTCCCTCCTCCCGCCGCTGATCCTTCGTGGGACATTGCTTGAGTGCACTATTCGTGGCTGGATCTTGAACACCGTCGGCGACTCCGTTCTTGATCTTGCCATCACCGATGAGAACCGCCGCCCCGCGAACGGTGGGTGGCGATTGAAGGCCTCTTCCTCTCCAATCACGCGCCCCCGGGCTGTCTTTACGCTTGAGGAGTTTCACTCCTTCAAGCGAGGCGACTGACCATCGACTAGTACCGCCCGGCTCAAGGTCAAAAAGGCGCCTCTCTTCGGGACGCCCGGTCACACCATCGAGACTCCCCAGCTCGTCCTCGGCCTCCTCCACGGCCTCAACCCACGCTACACCGCCACCGCCGACGACATCGCCAACTCTACCGTGCTGCCATCCTTCTCCGGGCGCGAGAGATGCTCTCTCCCTCAAAGAGTCTGCGTCTTGCCAACGAAGAGAAGACCACAAATGCCATGGTGGTCGCCTCGGTTCCACCCGCACCTCTCTAGGATGCCGCCCTCCTCCTTCCGGTGTCACCGCCGGCGCCTCCCAAGGGCCCCGGGGCGCAAGAAAGGCAAGGGCGGCAAGAAACAAGGCGGCCGGGCGCACCCAGGGGCAACAACGGTGGTCGGGCAGCAGGCGCTGGCAGCGGTCAATGAGGCGGTGGCACGGGCCGGCAAAGAAGGGGGAAACCGCCCCATTGGGCCATGGTTGTGCTACAATCCATGGGCCTTCTAGGCGGCGTTCCCCTCCAAACGGCGGGGCCGGCGGGGCCGTGGCGCGGGGCGCAGGGGCATCATGGGTGCCAGCCCAGGCCCACGCCTTTCGACCCGCCCGACACCTCCATCCACTCCTATGTGGAATCGGGCCGGTCTCATCGCCGCCTTGAACCGGATGGCGCCCGTAACTCCCGGCCGGGTCATGGACTCCGGCGCCACCTCCCACATGCACAACTCGGATGGTATACTCCTCTCTCTCATCAACCCTCTTCTATCCCATCCATCACCGTTGGCAACGGTCACCACCTTCCTGTTTCCTGCTCCGGCAATTCAACATTACCAGGCCACACATCCCCCTTTTCGCTTCGCAATATTCTAGTTGTCCCCTCTCTAGTGCGCAACCTACTTTCAGTTCGCCAATTCACTTGTGACAATCATTGCACTATCGAATTTGACGCGTTTGGTTTTTCTGTTAAGGACCTGCAGACCAGACGCGTGATTCTTCGCTCCAATAGCTCCGACGGCCTCTACACGCGGTCCCGCACGCCACATGCCAACCTAGCCACCTCCACCGACACGTGGCATCGTCGCCTTGGTCATCCAGAGCTGCTACAATAAATTTGCTTAGACAAAATAAGTCCATTTCATGTACTAAATCTGCTCATACTTTGTGTCACTCGTGTCAACTTGGAAAGCATGTGCGGGCTGCCTTTGAAAATTCCAGTTCAATTTCCTCTTTACCCTTTGAGCTTATCCACCGGTGATGTTTGGACATCCCCCGTCACTAGTATTTCGGGCACAGTACTACCTTGTCATCCTAGATGACTTCACCCACTTTTGCTGGACCTTCCCTCTAGTCCACAAGTCTGAGGTAGCTACTCACATCATTAATTTTTGCGCCTTTGTCCACACACAGTTCAGCCTTCCTGTCAAGGCTGTTCAGCCGATAATGGCACTGAGTTCGTTAATAAAGCCCTCGCCACCTTCTTTTACCTCCAAATATTCACCTACGCCTCTCCTGCCCTTACACCTCATCTCAAAACGGCAAGGCTGAACGTATCATTCGTTCTTTGAACGATATATGCCGCACACTACTCATCCACGCTCACATGCCACCCAAATACTGGGCAGAGGCGCTAGCTACAACCACATATCTTCTCAATAGGTGCCCCTGCTCAGCCATTCAGCTCAAAGTTCCCTATGAGCAACTCTTCCAGCAGCCCCCAGACTATACCATTCTTCGTGTCTTCGGTTGTCTTTGCTATCCCAACCTCACTGCCACCTCTAAACACAAGTTGGCCCCCCGTTCCACCGCTTGTGTCTTTCTCGGATATCCCTCCTCACACAAGGGCTATCGGTGTCTCGACCTCACTACTAGACGGATCATCATCTCCCGTCATGTTGTCTTCGACGAGATGCAATTTCCGTTTAGTACTAACCCCACCGGCGTGCCCCGAGCTCTACGGACTTTCTTTATTACAGTCCCGCCGCACACTACGGCCACGACGCCCCCTGCGGTCGCTCCGTCACAAGCCGACGTTGAGCAGCCGCGACCTCGAGCTCACTTGGAGGAGCTCGCTGAGGACCCTGCCATTCTACAAATTGGCCCTGTCCTTGCCCCTGTCCCGGCTGGTCCTGCTCCTGCCGGCCCTCCACCTCTTCAAGTTTACGTGCGGCGGCGTGTTGGTGCTCCTGCCCCGGCCCCTGAGCCGGCTCCTGCACCGTCCACTCCACAGACTGTGGAGGTCCCCCTACCGGCGGCCGCTGCCCCAGTACAGCCGGCACCTGCAGTTGTGGCGGGGTCTCCAACACCTCCGCCTCCTCCGCCGCCTCCTACCTCGAGCCGGCCTGTGACGCGCCTCCAGACAGGCTCGCGGCGTAAAGCCTGTTGATCGTTACGGCTTCCCACCATCATCCTCCGCCACCGCCGCCTCTCTTTGCCCTCGCCCTATTCCCGCGGGCTACGGAGGGGGCCCTTGCCGACCCCGGTGGCGCGAGGCTATGGCCGAGGAGTACAAGGCTCGTCGACAACAACACGTGGCGGCTCGTTCCCGCCTCCGGCGCCAACGTGGTCACCGGCAAGTGGATCTTCAGGCACAAGTTCCACTCCGATGGCACACTGGCTCGCCACAAGGCTCGTTGGGTCGTCCACGGCTTCACCCAGCGCCACGGGCGTCCGACCACGACGACGTTCGGCCCCATCGTCAAGCTTTGCCACCATCATCGTCCCCGTGCATCGCTGCGTCTCGTCGCTGGCCTATCCACCCGGTACCGGACGCGAAGAATGCCTTTCTTCACGGTCATCCGCATGAGACGATCTGCGCCGCCAGCCCCGGCTTTGTCGCGCTCCCTTCACGGCCTCCAGCGAGGCTCCTAGGGCGTGGCACCGCGCCGCCACGCACATTCGACAACTCGGCCGTTGCCTGCGCCACCGACACCTCCTCTTCGTCTTCACTAAGGGCGGTGCTAGTGCCTCTTGCTCTGCGTATGTCGGCGACATCGTCCTCACTCCTCCTCGGACGCTACGCTCCGCCGCATCATCGACCGCCTTCACTCACGAGTTCGCCATGACGGACCTTGGGAGTTACATCACTTCTGGGGATCTCGGGTCACTTTCGCTCCTCCGACGGGCTCTTCCCGGCCGCCGGCAAGACGCGGTGGACCTTCTTCAGAAGGCGGGCATGGCCGAGTGTCACCGACGTCGACACCGTTGACTCGCGTGCCAAGCTCTCCGCCCTCCGAGGTGCTCCCGTCGCCGACCCCACCGCGCACCGGAGCCTCCCTCCCCTCCGCATTTGACGCTTACTCGCCCGACCGCATACGCCGTGCAGCAGGTGTGCCTTTCATGCATGACCCGCGCGAAGCTCACCTCGCTACCGATCAAAAGCGCATCCTTCGATGCGTGAAGGGTACGCCGTCGGCCGGCCTCCACATCGGCACTGGGCCTCGTCGACAAGTTGATTGCCTACTCCGACGCCGATCAAGCGGGGTGCCCAGACTCCCGCCGCTCCACATCGGGCTTCTGGCGTCTTCCTCGGCGACAAACCCCGGTGTCTTGGTCGTCCAAACGGCAAAACCACGGTGTCCCGGTCCAGTGGCGGAGGCCGAAGTACCGGCTGTTGCTCATGTGGTCACAGAGTGTTGTTGGCTTCGTCAACTTCTTCGGAACTTCACGCGTTCCTTGAAGGTCGCCACGCTTGTCTCACCGTGACAACATCAGCGCCGTCCATGACGGCCAACCCGGTCCACCACCGCCGTACCAAGCACATTGAGATCGACATCCACTTCGTCCGCGTGAGAAGGTGGCTCTCGAGAGGTTCGCGTTCTCCATGTGCCGTCCAAGTATCGGTTCGATATATCATGACAAAGGGTCCGCCAACTCCGTTGTTTGAGGATTTTCGGTCCGGTCCTGCGCATCCGAATCCTAAATCCTCGACGCTCGATTGCGGGCGGGTGATAGACATTATTAGGAAACAACCAACAGCTTGAGACTTGATCGCTACAACAGTCAAGGTCTTCTCTATGTAATTGCTAGGAAAGCAATTGCAGCCAAGTTCTCCTCTCTCTCCTATGTAATTGCTAGGAAAGCCACCGATTTGGCTCTATAAATTTATCCAAAGAACCCCCACATTTGGGTGTGGTGTTTTCCTCTATTCTCTCCTCAATATTCTATTAATCATACCCCAAAAATTTTCTATTTTGGGATATGACTTCGAAAACACTAAATAACAACAAATGCTTTTATTATTTTCTAAAATTTATCAACCTCAGGTCGTCATGACCCTTGCTGCATATCAAGTATCTTAGATGATGTACGGTTGATCCCGATGAGGTTTATCGGTTGTATGTGTTGCTGTCCCCACAGCCAGCCTTGATGTTGCTGATAGAATCGGCGTTCCCCACTGTTTCGTGGAGTCAATCATCAATCCCTTTCGTGAAGTTGTAGATAACTTCCTTGAACACGCCTCTGTAGAAGGGTTTCTCCATGGGAGTTGAGAAACTAGAGATATCATCATCTCCGTGCCTACTGTTCCTGCTGCCCTAGCAGTTTACAACTCCAAGTGGTTTTGGCGTTCCCCGCTAATCCGCTGTACAAACCATCAAGCACTTCAACCTAATTGTTCGAAAAAATCCTTGAACATGATCCCACAGGTTTGATTGTGGCTATCCAATCCGCAGTGGCCGAGATATCGAGACTGAAGTGGATGCTACCCATCCTGTCCAAACAGCAAGTCCCCTGTTGTTGGCAGCGGCGCTCCCGCTGATCCATTGAACCCCTTGATGCATCCTTTGGTAGAAATATCCTTTATATAGTTTCACATGCCCCTGAAATAAATCATGTTCATAGGGTGAAGTATGAAAGAGATATTAACCTTTTGTTGTTAGATGTCCTTGCTGTCCCTACTGCCCGCAGCCATGCTCATGCCTGTTGGCTTGTGTGTTCCCGATGATTTGCCACTCCGGTAGTCAATACCTTCAACCACAATGAGTAACATTTACTTATACACATCTCCACAAGTTTTCTTGGTCATACAAATTGCAAAACCCCACGGTATAACCATCACCGTGTCGCTGCTCCTGCCATGTCATCAGCCATGCAGTGCCATCTTGCAATCTTGTTCCTTGTCTATCCAATTGTCGACATCATGTCCTTTTGTCACAATATGTTTCTTCTAATCCGATCTCCACCTTATTCACATGAATCCAATTCCTTCCATCTATACCTTTCAAGTCTCACATCTTTTAATCATGCCTCTTATTTTGGTTAGTTTATGCGCTCACGATCATAGAATAAGTCGTACGCTTTCAAAACCTTCATAGCTTATTTTTGTAATGTTTGGTGTATTGTTTCTAGGGTTTGTTCAGGTGCTTGTGTTGGTTGTTGCTATCGATAGAAGAGCTATGGAGGAAGGTTCAGAAGGAAAAGCAGGAAAGTTGGAAACGCTTGAGCACTATTTGAGGCAAGTTTAACATGAGTTTCCTTGATTACCGAGTAACCATTTAATCACTTTCATATGCATGTGTCGAAACTGATGCTAAGGATTTACCTAGTACTTTTGATATCCAGTATTCCTTGTTTACCTTGGGTTTATGCATATGGTTAGTTTTGCTTAGCTTGCAATAACCAAACAATATAATGTTAACTTTGAATAATGCCATATGGATCAATGATCAAGATGATGATGTTAAGTGACATAGACATAAGATGCTTTTGAGCAATATGGAAAGAAGGGAGCTAGAGCATTGGGCCTTTTTGGGTGCTCTAGTCTGCCCTCCGTAAGGACTGAATCTTAAAGTGGCCACCCAGGAAGACACAGCCTTGAGTGTCAATATGGGCACGACCTTAGGTCGTATAGCTAGTACTCTCTAATCTTAGTAGTTACCGAATTTATTGGTTAACCATTTGCTGAAGGCAACTTCCCGGAAGGGAACTTTCCAAATACGAATGTGTGCCAAGATTCGTGCATCTTTCCAGCCGGGTCTTCTCTCCCAACTCACACGACGCCAGACGCGACCTTCCTCCGGCGGCGCCCCCACCCTCGACGGCACCCCCCACCTGGCGGCAGCGACAAGGTCACCGGAGCCGTGGCGGCCGCCGGCGTGGTCCCGCACCTGCAGCTCTCGGCCGGGCTATAGAAGGTCCGGCTGGCCGGGCGAGGGTACCGCCAGCCCGGCGGTGGGGGTGGAAGCGGGCGCCATGGTGGCATGCGCGGAGGAGGCGGGGGGATGGAAGCGAGGCGCCATGGCCGCATGCGGGGATGGAGGCGGGCGCCATGGCCGCATGCAGAGGCGGTGGGGATGGAAGAGTGGAAGACGAGTCCTTGTGCCGGGATGTGCGGTCAAAAAATTGCCTTCCCGGGAAGTTAACTGAAAAATCGGACTCGAATTTATTCAACAAGCAAAAGGGGGACCTCGGTTCTAGAATGGCTTCCTTGCCCGTCAAGGCGTGTCTTGGTCTCTTGTCGGGTGTGCCAGCCTTGAAGGGGGCCTCCATTCGCCTAGCCATTGAAACCTAGCGGCCGCTAACTTGTTGGAGAGACTAGTGAAAGGCTTCGTAGTGATTTTCCCCCGCCGACTTACCTTGGTAGTGAGTTAAGAGGTAAGGCCACCTCGGGCAATGGGCAATCATGGCTCAAGGTGAAAGTGTACACCTCTCGCGTAGAGTTTGATCAAACCGATATATCAACCGGTGCTCACGGCCACGAGCGACCCGGATCCTTTTCGAGATAGATAGTTCTATGGATGGTTCAAATGATGATGAAGCTTGATGACAAATCCTGAAGATGATAAATAATTATGTTCACATGGGAGCCTAAGCATAACCTAACGATATAGGTTCAATAAATAAAATATGACCAACTAAAAATGCTTACCGCAGCTTCAACCGTGTCTAGCCGTTTGAGCCTTGCATCCCCTCATGTTATACTTGCTGAGCATGACGAGCCGACGCTTGTTGTATCACCAATGAAAATCCCGAATGGGTACCGGATGGTGGTTCAAATGAAGATTTTCCTTTGGAGGTCCATGAGTACTAGGCGAGTGCTCCCCAGTCAACCGTCCCCTCGTGGAGTACGGAGACCAAGACATAAGATTAAAAGTAGTTTCCGTTGTGTACTCGATATATATGTAAGTTGATGTAAATATGTTTCGCTATGTAATAAAGCATTGCTTCGATATTTACCATTTTTGTTGCTATATGTGTCGTGTGGACATCCTGGGCACACATATGGTTAACACTTGGTATTCTTTTGGAAAACCAGTGTTACGGTCACCCTCCCCTGTGTAGCTTAACTCTAGAACGAGTGCACACGATTGTCCTGAGAGTGACGCTTAGGCCCAAGCCGGGCCTTGAGGCTGGAACGCAGTGACCTTTCGTCGATCCGTCAAGAAGCGGGGCTAATATCGGGTAACAGGTTTCATTACCCGAATTACCCGACTCGAAAAAAAAATCGGGTAAGCCGAATGCCCAGGCTTAACCCGACGATGATGCCCCTGCACGCACCTATGGACGGCAAGAAGACATAATCAAAAGCCATTCCCATTAAATCGCAAGCGACCAAGCATCAAAGAGCACATCGACTTTGTCTCTACAAGACCAAGCACAGATACATGCTTCGACGAATTACAAACTCCCCGCACCGCATCACGGGCGCCGCGAAGTTGAGGCCTCGCACATTCCGATGAAGATTTTCTGTCTTAACATGATAAACACAATGCAGTGACCGGATCACGCGAGCTCGGCGATGCTAGTTGCGCCGAGACGCCGCTTCTTACCGCACAGGAGGAAGGTTGCCATGGCCTCCTTGTTGATCTCAGCTAGCGGACCCGTTAAGGCGGCCTGCAGCTCATCGAATGAAACGGCATCCTTGTGCTCAACGCCAACCTGAATCCCGATCTTCTTGAGAAGGACCTTCCTTGCTTGGGCTTCCCGGCATGAGGTGCTTGAGCCACTCTTGGCAGCCAGCCTCGACCGCTTTTGGGCATGATCTCTCGAGCTGGATTGGCGTGGTCGGGTTTTCCTTAGCACTGGGCGCAGAGGAGTGGTGGCTCAAGCTGCTTCTTGAAGGTAGCCACAAATTCATCCAATGATGGCATAGCCACGGGAGACGAACCCGACGCCAAAACATGAAACCAGCATTCACGTCTCCGCCCATGGACGGCCAGACTCCAATATGCTCCTGAAGGTAATGCAGTTTGGGGATCACAGCTTAGTATCCTTTGCTTGTGCCCACGGGGATCATATTTGAAATTTCTTTAATTATTGATAGCCACTTACTGAACATTTGTTCCTACTTTATTATTACAGCACCTTCCAAACACCAAGAGTCAAGAGAAACTAGGAGGCAAATGGAGTCACATACTTCCTTAAATTTCAGGTACTATAGTTTTAGCAATTTTTTTCCTTTTCTAACTGATAGATCATATAACTCACTAGTTCAGATAGGAGCTAACTACAACAAATGGATGAGCTCACCTGGCCTCTACCATCATGTAAGCTGCTTCTAGCAAAGGTCTTCATTGATGATCAGTGCTGTATGCTCTGGCATAAGCCACATTCTCTAGTATATCAGCACCATTCAAGCCAAACCTGAATGAAAATTAATCTTTGTTTGACAATTAAAGAACAATAATAGTAAATAAGTAATGTTTTTAGAATTAGTCTTTTCAGTCCAATACCTGACACAGTGTGGCACAACTGAGTCTTCCCGAGCAAAACTCACCATAGATTTCTGTGATAGCTCCTGTTTCTATTCCACCTGTTAAAGATTGAAAACACAAGTTACACTGTTTTGCTATTATTCTTATACCACAATATGACATTAAGCTAGATCAACAATAGGCACCAAAATACATTACTGTCTAAAATTTGATCACGCTCTCTAGATCCAGTTGTAAGCTGGATGATCTCAAGCCTCTGCGCATGAAGTTGG
Source organism: Hyparrhenia diplandra (assembly GCA_015847255.1). Classification (NCBI taxonomy): domain Eukaryota; kingdom Viridiplantae; phylum Streptophyta; class Magnoliopsida; order Poales; family Poaceae; genus Hyparrhenia; species Hyparrhenia diplandra. Next base: position 32,794 of record JADLZK010010890.1, on the reverse strand, counting down.
CTAGCACTATTAAATCCAAGTGGAACCAACTTGGGAGCTCCCAGATGTTTATGAACTTAATGATTTACGCACAAATTTTATTTTCATACAAATAGAAATGCGGTAGTGTGCTCTAAAAACAGGTTCACTAATCCCTTTAATTTGCAAAAGGTCTTTCCTCGGAGAGTATGCTACAGATTCCACTGTGCAGAGACCAGCATCTTTGAGTTTTTTCACATCAAGTGCAGCTATTCCAGATGCCTACACAACAAATTTTACAGGAATTTAAGTGGTGATTCAACTCCACACCTGTGTTTTTTTTTCTCTAACAAGAAAAATCCCCCCAATTCCCACTGAGATAACACACTACATCCTTGTCAACAGTTTACTGAAGCCTGAACGAATTCGGCAAAGAAAGGTGGTGGGTATTGCAGATATGCTGTCCTCAGACATTCTGAACAATGCTAAATCATAGAAAGTGTATTTTGAATAACCTATGGATATCCTTTTGCTCTTGTACACTGCAACGATAAATCTATTTAACCATAAAAGTTCAATAATGTAGCACGTGTACATATTTTCTGCATTCAATTCTACAAGGCAAAATAATATCCTTAGCATTTCAGATCCCAACGAACTGAATATTGCTCAGTGGTACATAACATTATGCTCCACAAGTGAACCAGCAGGAATGCCCATGATCGATAGACTACAAATAGAGCAGGATTAGTCTAATCACAAATCATCTATTATCATCACTAGGGAGTAGTGTTCATATAGTGATATGACTCGTCAGTTCACACTTAGGCCAAGCTAACTTAACTTCACCATACCTGTGTTCTTCGGTGTAGGCATTGGTGGACTTTTCAGTTTGGAATGCATCGAGCATCGTTGAGAGTGCAGAAGTTTGATTTGGGCAGCGAGCTTTTCGTGTGCTGAGGAGATTGATTTGTCATCTCCACATTAGTCACAGACCTGCAGCAACATGCCTGCCTGCCTGGCTCCGACCAGCAGCCGCTTCCACAGGCACGGGCGCACGGGGGCTGGCGGCACCCCGTCGGAGACACGCTGACGCACATGTGGCGCCCTTCCTCGTCATGCCTCCGGCCAGCAGCCTGTGCTGAGATGGCAGGCGGCGCTGCCCTGTGCCGAGATGGCGCCTTCCACCAACGGTACGGTGGCCGGCGGCGCGGCGCCCTGCCCTCTCCGGACTGGGCCGGGCCGAGGTTGGCTGGTGAGGATTGGGGGCTTTCTGCATTGATTTGCCGCACCAGTGTCAGCTTGGGGAGATTTTGTAGGGGAGTTGGGAATTTGGCGCACGGTGGAGGAAGGCGAAGCATGAGATCCAGAGGGAGAAAGGCGGCGGCTCGCAAAAATGATAGCTTCAGTTGTCAATTGATTCTGATTGAATGGAATTGAGTAACCGACGATGTCCTATACAATGATGAAGATGACGAACAAGGATACATTATCATTTGGCCACACTTGGCTGACAATCAGTGAATCACAGCTATGAATTTTTACAACATTGTCATCATTTGACGGTATGTGGAACAATAGTATATGGCAGTCTATGATAATAAGATTTTACATGTACGGGAAGAAGGCCAAATGGGGGCAGAGCAAATGATTCAACAATACTGAATTGCATAACTGATCAGAGCAACATGATTTTTTTTTTCGAAATCTGATTTCTAACTAAGTCAGCAAGGCATTTCATGACTATAACATCTTAAAACAATCAATTTTTGGAGACCAAATTAAGCTATAATGTCATTCTTGACTCCTCTGTTCTTCCGACACAACTGCCAATGAGTGCAGACATAATTCTATAACTCATGCTACATAAAGTTGCCAAAAAAAAAAAACCTGTGTAAAGAAAAAAACAATATTTCTCCTGAATTTTCATAACTTCAATCTTACTGTTCTATGAGTGCCCATATATAGATACTATCTCAACTTTCTCTGTGCTTTCTTTTGTCAGCTAAATACTTGGAGTCACCGTCAGTATTCATTCTTTTCAGCTTCAGGCTTGTAGAGTATACAAATTGTACGAGAAAAATATAGTAGCAGTATTAAGCATCTCTGCTCACTGGCAGTGAGAATACAAATTAAATAGCAGACAGGACACTTTCAGTCCTTCACATCTGTGACACCCTCAAAGATATCTGAAACCTTAATTCAGTTTCAGCTAGGCTGAGAGAGCTCATTACTTCACAGATCTGTTCCTCCACTGTCACTGTTCCTTGGCAAAAACTGAGCCTTGTACACAGCATCGACGCATTTGTGACAATGAGGAACTGAACAGAAAAAGCAGTAAAGAGACATCAGGTTACTTGACATAGCGCACCTAGTAGAAGACTGAGCCAAATGCGTGTGAATATATCAAATAATATGAATGACCAACATGCTTCTGCTACACCGACCTAGTTGGATAATCATGTAGCATGCCGCAAAATAAACTAGCAGCATCAGTAGTCATCTTTTATGTAATTTGGTTGCAATAACCTTTTCAATTCAAGACAATATGTACACAATGTAATTTAAATTAATAAGGTGGATTGTTGGACTATGTATGCCTACTCTTGAAAGTATTGTAGTTTATAATCAGAAACTTCCTAATTATACTACTTTGTGTTGTTCGCTGCTTTATTCAATAATACTCCCTCTGCTCCAAATTATAAGTTGCTAACTTTTTTTGGCACATCGAATTTGCTTATTATTACCACACACCAAATACCCAGCGGAATGATGGGGCCTAAATCAGTGATGATAGCAAACCTCATCAGTTTATAAATGTTGGATCACATGTCTTTTAGAGAAACGAGTCTAAATTATGGATAAATGAATGAACTTGCCTAGTCCCCACCATCGTGGAATTGAAGCAACTTCTAGCAAAGGTCTTGACTGCTGATAGCATATTTCAAGCACAAAAGTGCGTCTTGATAGAATCTTTCCAAGACTTTGGCCCTGATTATAGATGATACAAGAATTCATAAATTCAAATCAAAGGAAATAAAGAAAAATTCAAGATGCAAAATTAAAATTGTTATCTTTTGTAAGGTGCAAGAAGAATAAAAAATATATAATTAAAACTGTGTACAAAGTAGCTATAAACTTGCAGAGAACAGGCAAAACTTTATTTAGCACTCTTAATATTGCCCATGGACCATGGTCCACTCTATGCAAATTAAAACATTTTTTTGTTCAGACCCTAAGAACCATTTAAATTGGGTATCAGTCATTTGAGTTAGATCATTTGACTTGCTTTAAGGTATTTAGTTGCTTCTTTTCATCAAGGGAAACAAGTAACAGATGAAAATAGTGCTGTAAAAAACTGTAGGTTCTAAAACAGATTCAAACACATTTTTTTTCTTCAGAAGCTCTAACTGTAGATCATATTTTTATTCACATACATAAGATGTTTTTTCGAAGTCAACAATACCATACTTTATCTGTAACAAACTTTACATATGCAGACCATATATTCTAGGGATATTTTGGGGATCTCATGTTATATTGACTAAAAAACAAGTTGGCCTAACTACTTGATTTCAACTTGCAGTCAGAAGCAAGATAATAGAAATGCAGCCATTAATTTTTTTACCACTGGGGCATATTTGTAACTAATAGAATGCGCTAAGTCAAATAGTTGCTTTCTACAACTAATTAACATTTCATTAAAAACAGATAGAGAAACTGAAAGTTACCTTGGTAATAATGGGCATCTAGATATTTGTCCTCGTCCTTGAGATCACCCAGTCGTTGTTGTAGGCTCTGGGGAAGCAACTTGATACCAGGACAAGACGTGATAGTAAGACGCCTGAGAGATGAGTATGCTTGAGGCCCATTTGGTAATAACACCAGGCTTTTGCAATCATAAAGGTGGAGCTCTTCCAGCAATGCAAGCTCTCCTAACAAAGGTTCCAGTGATTTCAAGCTACCGCAGTGCTGAATACTTAATGATTGGACACCATCCAGCTGCCCTGAAAGGGCTTGAAGATTGTTGCAGCTCCAGATTTTCAGATTCTTGATGGACGGAGGAAGATCGAGAACCTCTGACAAGCCACTGCAGTAGGATATGTCTAGAGATTCTAGACGAGGAAGGAAGTGATGTTTGGTTGACGATGAGTGCATAGGAACTGGTGTGGATGCCGTGGCGTCGCTGCAGGACCCTGACCTTGGAATTACTGCAGATTTGTCATCCTGTGCTGCAGCGCCACCTTGCGCACTCGCCAACATCATACTACTTCTATCCAGCTGCTTACTGAATGCGATGGACTCGAGCTTAGGACAGCCGTCAATATTTAATGACTTGAGAGATGCCGGTAGTACACTGGTGGGGACCTCTATCAAACATGTACAATCTTCTATACGCAGAGACTCCAGGCGTGGCAGTAGTACACTGCTCCGTTTGGGCGTAGACTGCTCAGAAGAAGCGTGCCTGCGTCCTGTAAGATTGTTGCATTCAAAAATTAGTAACCTCCTCAAGGATACCAGGCTCTGGAACACTTCCTCTGGCCAGTGGGTGAGAGCATCGCATTCTGCAATTTCCAAATCTTCGAGCTGCACCAAACATGCCCAAAGCGCCAGAGCACTTGACTGAGAGAAGAAAACGTTGCACCCCTTCCCGCGTAACTCCATAGCTGTGAGAGGGGAAGGGGATTTATTGTGATTCTGTTTCTCTTCGCCATCCAGCCTTGTTGCTTCTCTGTCATCATTGATCCACAAGTCCAGTTTGGACAACGACGAAGCAGTGATGATGTAGCTTGCTACCTGTACGAGCATTTGTTGATTGCCTTGCTGGATCTCCAATTCACTTAGATTTGGTGCTTCAGCAGGGAGACTAGTCAACTCTGGACACGACTTAATTACTAGCTTCTCAAGCCGAGGAAATGTCACCTCTTCTCCTTGGACTGCCTCCCATCTCTGAAAGGTTGCCAAATCTTCTAATATTAATTCCTTCAGCGCTGGAAATGCCGAGCGGCACACAGTATTAATAACTCCGCATGGCGATCGCGGTTCCTTAATCATTGATGCTTTCGGCAGTGCAATCAGCCTTTTGCAGTTGTATATGTCCAACTTCTCAACCTGAGGAAATATTGGCTCTTCCCCTTGTACCTCATTGACCCACCATGTCTCAAAATTTGGCATCGAACTCAATGAAAGCTCCTTCAGTTCCTTAAATGGCGTGATGGGTGCATCACCGTTGCAAGTGCACAGGCAATTAAGACTTTGCAATCCCCACAACCGAAGAACCTTTAGAGCTGGTAACTGCCACAGTGGAGGAAGCTCCTTGAGATTCTTGCAACCCGATAGTGTAAGCTTCACCATCTGTTGTAATGTAGTCGCCCATGTTGGATAAATGCCTCCACCATAGCCATCTATATGTAGAACCTTCATCCCATCGTGAGGCTTGAGGGCCTCCAGCACCTCCTTATCATTATCTTGTTCCTCTTCCTCCGTCCATATTAATGTCAATCTGGTTAGTTCTTTCTTGTTCCCAAGATCTGCTGCTTTCGCATCAGCTTCTGTCACATTCTCTAGCTGCCTTAGCTCTAGTGGACCACCAAGCTGCTCTAACTGACGAAGCTCTCTCACATTACTGCAACCAGAGCCACTACCTGCTACAAAGCATGTAAGGGTCTGTAGGGAAGTCAGGTGTCCGAACTGTGAAGGCATGCTCTTTAACTCATCACATCCATGAATATACAGGTGACGGAGGCCAGTCATATACTTCATTTGCTTTGGAAGGTGATTCAATTTGTTGCAGTATGAAAGGTCTAGTGTTTGTAGATTATACAGTATGCTTATTTCTTCAGGAAGTGCTTCGATATCACTACTCTTTGAGAGATCAAGATACCTTAGGTGATGCAGATACTTTGATTTTAGGAATGAACCTCGGTTGATCCTTAATGCACGGATAGATCTGTATTTTGATAAATGCTTCAGATCTGCTTCTGCATCTCCATCGCATATCAGTGTTTGGACAGCCACAGATCCTCTCTCTATAGAAGTATTCAAAATCGTTTCTGGTCTATTAACAGATAGAAACAAATGCCGAGCTGAATATGGAAATTTCTCACTTTGACTCAGCTCTGTTACTATGGTAGCGCTTTCTGCTCCCATAGATGACTGTGCAACATCATGCATAAGATCGTGAATCTTGCAAGTAACCTTTGTGTGTTGGAATTCAAAAGGGACTCCCTTAATGTCCTGAAAAAATGACCTTGAGGCTAGATCCATGAAAACCTGTTTACCAGTGATTTCAAGATGAACTCCATGTTGCTCTGGAATGAAACCATTGGCCATCCATAATTGGATTAGCTTTTCCACATCTATCACATAGTCCTTGGGGAAAATAGCACAGAAAGCAAAGCACTGCCTCATGTGCGATGGCAACCCATTGTAGCTAAGCTTGAGTATTGGTAAAATTCCAGTCTCATCATCGCAAATGGTGCTTTTGCTTAATACAGCCTTCCATTCTTTGGCACTGGTTTTTGTATGAAGCAAAGAGCCCATTGCTGTAGCAGCTAAAGGAGATCCAGCACATCTTTTTGCTATATCATCAACCAGTCCAACTAACTTAGTGTCACGTTTGTTTGTTGAACTGAATGCTCTTGCCTCAATAATTTCCTTTGATGGTGTCTTCATGTAGCCCTGTGATAGTATAGGGTTGATGAGTTGTGCCCATTAATTTAGCAACTTCTTGATCACGAGTTGTTGTCAGCACTACACTGCCGCTGCCACCATGTTCTAGGCAGGATTTTAGCTTACCCCACTTATCGGCATCACGACTCCATACATCATCCAAGATGAGGAGGTACCTGTTCCCGCTCACTGTTTCTTTAAGTTTATCCAGTGGTGATTTTCCAGTTGTATTACTGCTTCTGTTCTCTTTTGCAGCTTCTTCAACTATGCTTTTAGCTACTAAATCAACTTCAAAGTTGTCAGAGATACATACCCAGAGTTGCAACTGAAAATGCTTCTTAACTTCACTGTCATTGTACACAAGCTGAGCTAAGGTGGTCTTGCCCAGCCCCCCCATTCCGACGATGGGAAGGACCATAAGCTGCGAATTGCTTGCTTGATCACGAATCAATTTGTTAACAACGTCCTCCTTCTCTTTGCCTCTAGATCTGCTAGCAATTTCATGGGGGTCAATGATGCCAGAATCCGTCTGCCTCCAGTCCTTAGGCATTTGTGGCTGTGGTCGGAATTTGAACCTAAAGGCATGCATCTCTGTGATGAGGACCTCAAGTGCTACAAGAATCTGGTGGAGCTTGTGTCCCATCCTGTAACGGAACACAACTCGATTGTGAGTAGGAAAGAGCTTTACTACATCAAACCCAAGCTTCTTGTAGTGTCCCTTCTTCTTGGCTTCACGGCGGAGTGCCTCATACTTGAACTCATCGAGGACATCATTCGCCTGGTAGGCCACCTTCCGGACTGCCTCAAGCCAAGCTTTCGGCCCTTCCCTTTGGGCTGCAGCCTGCTCCTCAGCGTCCGCCATCACATCCAGGATGGCAGGCAGCTTGCGTTTGAGGATCTCATGCTGCTCCTCCATGCCCTCCATCACCTTGTATTGGTCCAGGAGGTAGCTGGAGGCCTTCTTCATCACCATGGACACGAGTGGGCGAACCACCATGGTGGCCATTACCTCTGGCATTGGAGCGCTTAGAACACACGACACACGCGAGGGCAGGGTGTATGCAGAGAAGCACGGTTGTAGGATGAAGATGAGGATGGGTTCAGCAACTGGTTTTGAGGAAAATGGGATCTAATAATTGATGCGACCTCTGTCGTCTGAACTTGCTTAGTGACAACTAGTATCACGTTCACAGCTGGACAGGTCGGGCCGTTGGGGCATGGCGCTTAAATATTTAAAACTGCAGCGCATAGATTAACTAAGCAGGTACCTACATTTTCTTTACGAATAACTAAGTGCTTTTACTGACTATCCATGTGAGAGCATGTGCATTTTGCACTACAAAACATCCACTTGCATCTCGATTCTCGGTGCCCAGCAGCTGACAAGGGAGTGCAAGATTAGTCTAATCACAAATCATCTATCATTATCACTAGGGAATAGTGTTCATATTGTGATCCCCACATTAGTCAGTCACATTAGTCAGTCACAGACCTGCAGCAACATGCCTGGCTGGCTGGCTCCGACCAGCAGCCGCTTCCCCACACCAAACACAGGTTGGGGCGTGGTGGTTAACATTAAAAACTGCAGCACATAGATTAACTAAGCATGCACCTACATTTTCTTTACGAATAACTAAGTGCTTTTAGCGAGTACCCATGTGAGAGCATGTGTATTTTGCACTACAAAACATCCACTAGCATCTCGATTCTCGGTGCCCAGCAGTTGACCATAATGAATTGTGGCTGTACAACATATAGTAGCAGTATTACTTTTACGTGATCAAGAAAAATATAGCAGCAGTATTAAGCATCTCTGGTGACTGGCAGTGAGAATACAAATTAAATAGCAGACAGGACAGGACACTTTCAGTCCTTTACATTTGTGACACCCTCAAAGATATCTGAAACCTTACTTCAGCTTCAGCTAGGCTGGGAGAGCTCACTACTTCACAGATCTGTTCCTCCCTGTTCCTTGGCAAAAACTGAGCCTTGTACACAGCATCGACACATTTGTGACAATGAGGAACTGAACAGAAAAGGCAGTAAAGAGACATCAGGTTACTTGATATGGTGCACCTAGTGGAAGAATGAGCCAAATGCGCGTGAATATATCAAATAATATGAATGACCAACATGCTGCTGCTACACCGACCTAGTTGGATAATCATGTAGTAGCGTGCAGCAAAATAAGCAGCATCAATAGTTATATTTTATGTAATTTAGTTGGTTTTCAATTCAAGACAATATGTACACAATGTAATTCAAATTAATAAGGTGGATTGCTGGACTATGATATGCCTACTCCTGAAAGTAATGTAAGTTTATAATCAGAAACTTCTTAATTACTACACTTAGTGTTGTTAGCTGCTTTATTCAATAATAGTCCCCTTGTTCCAAATTATAAGTTGCTTTAACTTTTTGGCACATCGAATTAGCTTATTATTACCACACACCAAATACCCAGCGGAATGGTGGGGCCTAAATCACAGTGATGATAGCAAACAGTTTGTCAATGTTGGATAACATATCTTTTAGAGAAATGAGTCCAAATTATGGATGAAAGAATGAACTTGCCTAGTCCCCACCATCGTGGAATTGAAGCAACTTCTAGCAAAGCTCTTGACTGATGAAAGCACACTTCAAGCACAAAAAGTGCGTCTTGATAGAATATTTCCAAGACTTTGGCCCTGATTATAGATTATATTAGAATATTAGAAATCATACATGCAAATCAAAGGAAATAAAAACTACTCGATGCAAAATTAAAATTGTTATCTTGTGTAAGGTGCAAGAAGAATAAAAAATATACAATTAAAATTATATGCAAAGTAGCTATCAACTTGTAGACAGGGCGGGCGATTAGGGTGTGCGAAGTGTCTGCGACCGTTCAGGGGCCTCCAAAATCGGAGGGCCTCCAAATTCTGCTACTACTAGTCTGCTATATATTAGCTGCTATGGTGCTAATTACTTGCGTACTTGGTTTTTACTCTTTTAGTATTAAGATTTGATTTGTACCTAATAGTGTAAGACCCATATAAATTTGAAGCTTTATAGTTAAGTAAAAGCATGCTTTGATTTTCTTTAAATTTAGGGCCTCATCATGAATTTTGTTCAGACCCTCCAAAGTTCTAGGTACGGCCAATGTAGAGAACAGGGAAAACGTTATTTAGCACTCTCCCATGGACCATGGTCCACTCTATGTAAATTAAAAGCATTTTTTTGTTCGGACCCTTAGAACCATTTAAATTGGGTATCAGTCATTTGAGTTAGATCATTTGACTTGTGTAAGGTATTTAGTTGCTTCTTTTCATCAAGGGAAACAAGTAAGAGATGAAAAATAGTGCTGTAAAAACTGTAGGTTCTAAAATAGATTCAAATTCAATTTCTTTTCAGAAGCTCTAACAGGTCATATTTTGCTTCACAAAAAAAAAAAGCATGTACATATGATGTTTTTTTTCAAGTCAACAATACCTTACTTTCTGTAACAAACTTTACATAAGAAGACCATATATTCTAGGGAATTTCTACAATCAATATTAATAAACAATTTGGCAGCACTAATTTGGTATGTCACGTTATATTGACTAAATAAAGTTGGGCTAACTACTTGATTTCAACTTGCAGTCAGAACCAAGATAATAAAAATGCAGTCATTAACTTTCTTTTTTACCAATGGGGCATGACATATATTTTGTAACTAATTCAAACAGTTATTTTACAACTCATTAAGATTTCATTAAAAAATACAGAGAAATTGAAGGTTACCTTGGTAATAATGGGCATCTAGTCGTTTGTCCTCGTCCTTGAGATCACCCAGTCGTTGCTGTAGGCTCTGGGGAAGCAACTTGATACCAGGACAAGACTTGATAGTAAGACGCCTGAGAGATGAGTATGCTTGAGGTCCGTTTGGTAATGACACCAGGCTTTCGCAATCAGAAAGGTTGAGCTCTTCCAGCAATGCGAGCCCCTCCTAATTAAGAGAGGTTCTAGTGATTTCAAGCTACTGCAGTCTGCAACCCATAATTCTTGGACGGCATCCAGCCGCCCTGAAAGGGCTTGAAGTTTGCTGCAGCTCCAGATTAGCAGATTCTTGATGGACGGAGGGAGATCGAGAACCTCTGTCAAGCCATCACAGTACCGTATGTACAGAGATTCTAGACAAGGAAGGAAGTGATGTTTGGTTGATGATGACTGCATAGGAACCGGTGTGGATGCCGTGGCGTCGCTGCAGGACCCTGACCCTGGAATGAATGCTGATTTCTCGTCCTGTGCTGCAGCGCCGCCTTGCGCACTTGCCAACATGGGGTGTGTTTAGAGCCCAGAATTTTTTCCAAATTCTACTATGCAAAAAAGAAGATTCCCCATCACATCAAAATGCCGTACGTGTATCGAGTCATTAAATGTTGGTAAAAAATAAACTAATTATACAGTTTAGATGTACATTACGCGACACAATTCTTTTTGAGCCTAGTTACGCCATGGTAGGATAATATTTACCACTAACAAACGAAACGTCTTCTGATTATGCGATGTGACATACATGTCCCATCCGTCCAAAATTTGGGCCAAAATTTTGGGTGCTAAACACACCCATGGTACTACTACTATCCGGCTGCTTACTGAATGCGATGGACTCTAGCTTAGGACAGTTGCTAATAGTTAATGACTTGAGAGATGCTGGTAGGCTGGTGGGGACCACTACCAATGATTCACAACTAAATATCTCCAGAGACTCCAGGCGTGGCAGTAGTACACTGCTCCGTTCAGGCGCAGACTGCTCAGAAGAAGCGTTCCTGCGTCCTGTAAGATTGCTGCATCCCCAAATTGTTAACCTCCTCAAGGATACCAGGCTCTGGAACACTTCCTCTGGCCAGTGGACGAGAGCATCACATTCCCAAATTCGCAACTCTTCAAGCTGCACCAAACATGCCCAAAGCGCCAGAGCACTTGACTGAGAGAAGAGAACGTTGCACCCTTTCCCGTATAACAACATAGCTGTGAGAGGCGAACGGGATTTATTGTGATTCTGTTTCTCCTCGCCATCCACCAATTGAATCAAGCTGTCGCCATCCAGCCTTGCTGCTTCTCTGTCGTCATAGATCACCAACACTAGTCTGGACAACGAACCAGTAGTGATGTAGCTTGCTACCTGTAGGAGCATTTGTTGACTGCCTCGCTGGATATCCAATTCACTTAGATTTGGTGCTTCAGTAGGGAGGCTAGTCAACTCTGGGCACGACTCAATTACTAGCTTCTCAAGCCAAGTAAATGTCACCTCTTCTCCTTGGACTGCCTCCCATCTCTGAAAGGTTGGCAATTCATCTAATCTTAATTCCTTCAAGCTTCAGAGCTGGTAACTGCCACAGTGGAGGAAGCTCCTTGAGATTCTTGCATTTCTGTATTTCAAGCTTCACCATCCGTTGCAATGTATTCACCCATGTTGGATAAATGCTGCCACCATAGCCATTTATACTAACAACCTTCAGCCCATCATGAGGCTTGAGGGACTCCAGCACCTTATCATGATGATCTGGTTCCTCTTCCTTCATCCATTTTAATGTCAACCTGGTTAGCCCTTTCTTGTTCCAGAGGTCTGCTGCTTTTGCATCTGCCTCTGTCACATTTTCTAGCTGCCTTAGCTCTAGTGGACCACCAAGCTGCTCTAACTGACGAAGCTCTCTCACATTACTGCAACCAGAGCCACTACCTGCTACAAAGCATGTAAGGGTCTGTAGGGAAGTCAGGTGTCCGAACTCTGAAGGCATCCTCTTTAACTCATCACATCCATGAATATACAGGTGACGGAGGGCAGTCATATACTTCATTGGCTTTGGAAGTCGATTCAAATAGATGCAGTATGAAAGGTCCAATGTTTGCAGATGATATAAGATGCTTATTTCTTTCGTAGAGGGGGAGCCGTCCGGAGCGGCTGGCGATGTCATGGCCACCTGCTCCCCAATGGTCATCCCCGTTGCTGAGGCACCAGTGGCGGAGGACAGGGACGCTACGGCACCGCTCGTGGTGGCTGTGGACCCCCTCACCACCCGGTCCACGATCGCGATGGGGGCTGGCTACCCTCCCTTGGCGGCCAAGTTTGCGACCGCTGGCCTGACGTCTACGGCGGTCATGGGGGCCCCCTCGTCGCTCCTTTCTCAGGTTGACGCTGCGCCGCCTTCTGCGCCGACGGCTTCCCTGTCTGCTCCTCCACCTGATGCAGACATCCAAGGCGCCGATGCATGCCCTCCTCAACGGCGTTGTCGGACACGCGCCACCGTCGGGTCCGGGAGGAGCTGGAGGCGGCGATTTGCCTCCACTCGACACTCCTACGCTCAGGATGGGCCCGATCTGCGCGCTCCGCACGCCGCGGTGCGATCCATTCTCACGGAGGAGGGCGTATTCTTGCGGCTAAGCGCGCCGCCTCAATGCAACGTTCAAGCACGTAAGGTGCCGCCGTAAGCTCGGCGAGGAGGTCGGGATGAGGCCGTGGATTCGAGATTGAGCAGAAGTTCGTGGTTGCCTTTGGGGGCAAGATGACCGAAAAAAGAGGAGTTGTTTCGAGGCCCCCAGGAGGTGGGATCGATCTCTCCGCCATGGAGCTCGACATGGCAGGGGATCGCGGATGAGGAGGTTGGCTAGCTAGGCCTTGATCTCTATATTCCTTTCTTGTCGCAAATTTGTTCCAATGTAATCACTCGTGTAGATCCAAAGTAGAAGTAGGGGTGGTGATCCGGGTAATGCTCGTGTTACCGGATCGACCAAAGTTTGTAACACTCTTTCTACTTAATGAAAAAACGCCTAGGCGTGCTCTTGAAAAAATAAGATGCTTATTTCTTCAGGAAGTGATTTGATGTCACTAGACGAGAGATCAAGGTACCTCAGGTGATGTAGATACTTTGGTTTCAAGAATGAACCTCGGTGGATCCTTAGTGCACGGATATATCTGTATTTTGATAAATGCTTCAAATCTTCATATGCATGCTCATTGCATATCAGTGTTCGCACAACCATAGATCCTTTCTCTAGAGAGCCATTCATAATCGTTTCTGGTCTATCAACAGATATAAATAAATGTCGAGCAGAGTATGGAAATTTCTCACTTTCTGTTCTCATAAAAGACTGTGCAACATCATGCATAAGATCATGAATCTTGCAAGTAACTCTAGGAACCCATATGTCATGGACTTCAAATGGGACTTCCTTCACATCTTGAAAAAATGACCTTGACGCCAGGTCCATGAAGATTTGTTTACCAATGATCTCAGGATGCACACCATGTTGCTCTGGGATTAAATCATTGGCCATCCACAATTGAATTAGCTTTAGCACATCTATCTCATATTGCCTGGGAAAAATAGCACAGAATGCAAAGCAATGCCTCATGTGTAATGGCAACCCCTTATAGCTAAGCTTGAGTATTGGTAAAATTCCAGTCTCGTCATAACAAGATTCACAACTGGTGATTTCGCTTAATATAGCCCTCCATTCTTCCACAGTGGTCTTGGTACGAAGCAGAGAGCCCACTGCTGCAGCTGCTAAAGGAGATCCTGCACATCTCTTGGCAATATCACCAACCATCTCAACAAGGTTATCATCCTGTTCCCTCTTTGAACTAAATGCTTTTGTCATTATAATGTCCATTATGAATCTTTGCTCCAAGCTTTTGAGACTATATGTTTCAGTTGTACCCATCAATTCAGCAACTTCTTGATCACGAGTTGTTGTCAGCACTGCACTGCCGCTGCCACCATGTTCTAGGCAGGATTTTAGCTTACGCCACTTACTGGCATCACGACTCCATACATCATCCAAGATGAGGAGGTACCTCTTCCCACTCACTACTTCTTTAAGGCTGTCCAGTGGTGATTTTCCATTTGTATTACTGGTGTTCTTCTCTTTACCTTCTGCTTCAACTATGCTTTTAGCTACTAAATCAACTTCAAAGGGATCAGAGACACATACCCAGAGCTGCAGCTGAAAATGCTTTTGAATTTTAGGATCGTTGTACACGAGCTGAGCTAAGGTGGTCTTGCCCAGTCCCCACATTCCAACAATGGGAAGGACCATAAGCTGCAGACTGCTTGCTTGAGCATCAATCAGTTTGTTAACAATCTCCTCCTTCTCTATGTGTCTTGTTTGGCTTGCAATTTCCTTTATAAGGTCGATGATATGAGAATCTGTCTGCCTCCAGGTCTTAGGCATTGGTGGCTGTGGTCGGAATTCGAATCTGAAGGCATGCATCTCTGTGATGAGGACCTCAATTGCATTCAGAATCATGCGGAGCTTGTTGCCCATCCTGTAACGGAAGACAACACGGTTGTGAGTAGGGAAGAGCTTTATCACATCGAACCCAAGCTTCTTGTAGTGCCCCTTCTTCTTGGCTTCACGGCGGAGTGCCTCATACTTGAACTCATCGAAGACATCATTCGCCTGGTAGGCCACCTTCCGAACCGCCTCGAGCCAAGCTTTGGCCCCTTCTCTGTGGGCTGCCGCCTGCTCCTCGGCGTCGGCGATGACATCCAGGATGGCCGGCAGCTTGCGTTTGAGGGTCTCATGCTGCTCCTCCATGCCCTCCATGACATCATACTGGTCCAGGAGGTAGCTGGAGGCCTTGTCCTTCACCATGGACACCAGTGGCCCGACCACCATGGTGGCCATCAGCTCAGCCATCAGAGCGCCTGCAACTCTCAACACAACACACGCGCTGGCTGGCAGGGTGCAGGGAAACTGGGTTGCAGGGTGGAGGAGGAATGGGCTTGCAAAACAGCAAACTTGTTTTGAGCATAATGGGAGCAAAATGTGAGTAGTATTAACCTTTTCTTTATCAGCGAATCTGCTTTATGCCTTGCCTCCCCTCCCCGGCTTGCTTTGGTATAGGATATTTATTATTGTTAACCCTCTTCTTTCAAGGTGGGCTTAGCCACTAGGAAGGAAGAAGAAGAATGCACCTGGCTGGAAGCTACTTTGAGTAAATGAAAGAAGAGAGAATCAAGGATGTGGCCCTCGCAATGGGTCCAATATAATCACATGTCAGTGAGGGGAACAGCAGGTTGGTACCGAAGCTACAGCAGCTTTATTGGAACCCGAGGTTTAAATTAGTGATAAAGTTACTGATATGAACACTCGAAAGTGGTTTGTTGAGACGGCAAAATCGAGAGACCAGTCTGCTCGCTTTCTCTGAATCATATCGTTCAATGCTTGCAACACGCAGAAGCCGAGTCTGGGCTTTGAAAGCTAGGCACACTCGACAAGGAGATGCTGCATGGATGAAAGCTTTGCACAATGATTATGGCCCTGTTCGGCTAGGCTTCGCCTAGGCGGCGCCTAAGCGCGCTTAAGCTCTAGGCGATGGCCCTCCGCCTCGCCTAGGGGTAGGCTTGTACCTAGGCTCTGCCCAGCTGTTGCTGATGAAAGGCAGCCTGATCCACCATGGCGAGGGGACGCGTGGGGGTGGCGCAGAGGTCGAAAGTGACGATGGGAGCATGAGGCGTCGTGTGGGCGGCGGCGGAGGCAGCGGACGGAGAGACCCGCGGGTTGCGAAGAGGCCTGAATGGCGGGGGTAGAAGAGGCGGTGGCGATGCAGGGGCGAAACGAGGGGGAAGGCATCCGGGGAGAGGATAAGGTGGGAGGTGGGCTGTTGAATAGTTGAGCTGCTTTGATGAGCTTCCTTTTAGACTAAAGTCCCACTAGTCCCCTGTTTTTCTTTTGTTTTAGAGGTATATATATGATGTATATGGCAAGGTATATGTATGTAGATGGCACCGCCTAGCAAAACGCCTAAGCTCCGCTTACTCCCGACTAGGCTCTAGGCTGTAGGTCACCGCCTAGATTCCGCCTAGCGCCTAGCCGAACATGGATTATGGCAGGTGCGTCGCGATGATCAGAAACTGAATCCCTGGTGCTTGCGTGGCTACCAGTGCACTAGTGCTATTTCCTGACTGGAAAAAAAAAAAAAAAAAAAAGGGGTCTCAGTTTCAAGTTTGAACGCCTGCTCTGAAGATAATAAGGGTGGACAGCATGAATATAACTTGGATGATCTCAAGCCTCTCTTGACCCAGTTGTAACTTGGATGCCTTCAACGTATGCCTTTAACTTGGAGTAGTACCTTAAAAATGACCATATATACTTCTATGTATCCTGGAAACTTAATTTACATAAGTTAAGAACTGAACAAGACAAATGTTGGTAGTCAACTGTTTTTGATCTCTGGTTCAGAGCAGCACAACAAAATAAAATCAACTAATTGGCATCAAGGCAAGTACAATGAAAAAGAATATGGATGCACGCAGCATGATGAGTTGCTAATTGTGGCTGGTTGTCTGTACATATATCATTTGGACACACTAAAGATATGCACTTGACAACAAGGACAACTTTGGATGGTACCTGAGACAACAGGATGACAATGCCAGTCCAACGGATTTGCATTCCCATTCTGGAAGCCTATACTGGCATTTTGATTGTACAAGGGACCAACATGAATCCAGCAGACCAGAGATTTAGTCGAGTGGGCAAGATATGCTGTGGGCTGCAAATGCAGAGATGCTTTCAATCCTTGACATCAGTGACACCCTCATATGATATTTGAAACCTTGCTTCAGCTTCAGGCAGACAGGGAGAGCTGACTACTTTGCAGATTCGCTCCTCCCCTCTTCCCTTGCGAAGAAAGAGCCTGATACAAAAATGCGATACACTTGGTACAGTGAGTAACTGAAAAAAAATAAAATGGAGATGTTATGTTACTTGGTGTAGCTCACCTAGTTGTGGAAGAATGAGCCATATGATGTTTCCTCCAATGGGCTTGATCTGTGGCCCAGCAAACATTGCAGCACCATCCACTTGAGCCACTACTTGGTTCGTGATTACCACTGCCACTCCAAACTAGAGACAGCCAAAAAAGGACCAAAAACAATAAAAATAGTATGTGCACCAAATAGGCATGAGACTCAATATGTTTTTATTTTTTTTTTTGAACCTGATTCAATAAGTTGTTTCTAGTTTCTACACATGGTTAACTAATCAAACAGCTTGCAGCAGAATCAATAGTTGTTCAGTAATTTGGTAATGTTTGCATGACGACCAAATGTATGTATTGCAATACATCTAACACTTCATAATTCATGAGTGATCAAAGGACAAGTTGATTACCTCATCTGCTAACTTCTGAAGGCTCCTAAGAAACTTAGCCAGATGCATCTGCCTTGCTGATAGCTCCCCTCTACCAGAGAAATCAGTTCTGTATAGGGCTGTAGCACTATCCACAACCATAAGAGCAAACCTGCAGACGACATAGAGCTCCACTTCAAAAAAACACCGTCTTTTTTGCTTTTTAGCCCTTTTTTTGAAAGTTTTTCACAAATACATCCTTTTTAGATTCATTTTAAGAAATGGACCTTTTTCTCGGCGCCACGAATCACGGTGTGCGGGTATAACGCCTCGGCGCCAAGACCCATCGCGCCGAGGTTGACGGTGTGGCATCGCAAATTTTATGTTTACCCCTCGGCCCCACGCATCACGGCCGAGGGGATAAATGTAAAACTTGTGTTTTTTGCCTTCTCTTCACGCGGTTGGAATGAACAACTAAATTTGTTCTTAAAGTTGTTCAAAGAACTAAGTTGTGGTCTAGTTGGTTAGCTCACGCTACGTTAACTAAGCACTGCAGTGGTTAGGGTTCAAACCCCAGCGGTGCTCTTTATTTGTTTTTATTTTAAATTATTTTTAATAAGCAATATACCAATTAAAGTATTTTATTAGCAATTATAACAAGTATTTTATAAGCAAGTACAAGAAGAAATATTATTTTATTTTTAATAAGCAATATAGCAATTAAAGCATTTTATTAGCAATTACAACAAGTATTTTATAAGCAATTACAACAAGTACTTACTCCATCCCAAATTGTAAGTAATTTGACTTTTTTGACCCCAACTTTAACCACTCGTTTTATTCAAAAAATTTATACAAACATAGTCAAATTTAAGTTACTCTTAAAAAACATTTATTAGTAAAGCAATCCATGACAAAAGAAATGATATTTAACATATATTTTTTTAAATAAGATGAATGGTCAAACTTTATATAAAACAACAAAGAACAACAACATAGCTTTTTAGTCCCAAGCTAGTTGGGGTAGGCTAGAGATGAAACCCATATGAAACAAGTATAAAGGACCACACACACACAAAAGGCATAAGACAAAAGGTAAAGATGGTAGAACAATTTTCAATTTAGGATGGAGGAAGTTATTTATAAGCAATTACAAGAAGAAATATAAATAAGGTAATAAAAAGTAGAACAATTTTCAATTTAGATAATATACAACATTTTGGAATGAACAGCCAAGCCGCTGCTGACTTTTATCTAGCTTTTTAGTTTGGAATGAACAACATTACAACATTTATAGGTAATATATATAAGGTTCCACCGTTTGCTTATTAAAAATAAAAATAAAAAATAAAAAAAGAGAAACTCGTGGTTTCAACCCCCGGCCAAGGAAGTACTAAGCCAGCGCCACAAGATGGGCTAACCAACCCGACCGGGCTGCTTCATTGCAATACAACTGTAAGAATAATTTTACTTGTTATTTCAAACGCGTGTTTTACATTTACCCCTCAACACCGTGATCCGTGGGCGCCCGAGGGGGTAAATGTAAAATTTGTGACGCCACGCCGTTTACCGGGCCGTCAACCTCCGCTGCCATGGGTCGTGGCGCCGAGACGCTATACCTCGGGTGCCGTGACTCGTGGCGCCGAGAAAAGGTCCATTTTCAAAATGAATCTAAAAATGGCATATTTGAGAAAAACTTTTAAAAAAAAGGGCCAAAAAAAAAAAAAAGGCGGTAAAAACACTAGCATGGGAAACTTGATAAACCAAAGATTATGAGCATATGCTTGGCAAAAGAAAATGGATTTTGAATTTTCGAGATTGTGAAATAACAAAGGCGCTTAGCAATTCAGGATCAAAGTGTCTTTATGACAAGATTTAGAAACCTGATACATGCCATGTTACTTGCTACGCAAGCATTATCATACAAAAATGCTTTTGCATTGGGCTACTTGACTAGGAACCTCCTATCTAAAGCAAATGTAACAAATCTGTTCTGTAAATGTAAGAGATCAGTTTGAATAGTGCATAGGTCTTCTCTAATGCAACATTAATGTGCTTATGTCATATCCTAATCATGAGAGGCTAAAAGGCTTTAGTAAGAAAAAAGAGCATCTGATATCATGGACAGCCAGACTCCAATATGTTCTGAATGTAATGCGGTTTGGGGATCACAGTTTAGTATTCTTTGCTTTTGCCCACGGGGTTCATAACTGAAATTTCTTTAATTGTTGATAGCCACATACTGAACATCTGTTCCTACTCCCTCCGTCCCTTTGAAAGTGTCATTTTGGTTTCAGCCCATTTTGTTTGAACACTCATCTTATTCAAATTTTTGTATAAATATTATTTATTTTGTTATGACTTATTTTGTTATTAGAGATACTTTAATGATTATTGATTTAATTTATTATTTGCAGAATTTTTTTTTGAATAAAACGAATGGTCAAACTCGATAGCCAAAAGTCAAAAAACGACACTTTCATAGGGACGGAGGGAGTACTTTATTATTATAGCACCTTCCAAACATCAAGTGAAACTAGGAGGCAAATGGAGTTACAAACTTCCATAAATTTATGGTATGTATGTTTTAGCAATTTTCTCCTTTTCTGACTGATATCCTAGAACTCACTAGTTCAAATAGAAGGTAACTGCAAATGGACGAGCTCACCTGGACTCTACCATCATGGAAGCTGCTTCTAGCAAAAGTCTTGATTGATGATCAGTGTTATATGCTCTGGCATAAGCCACATTCTCTAGTACATCAGCACCATTCAAGCCAAACCTGAATGCAAAAAAAATCTTGTTTGACAATTATTTAATGTCTTGACAATTCAAGAATAATAGTAGTAACTAAGTAATAATTTGTATTGCCATATCACCTATCTGCTATCTGGAGAAGTCTTTGAGGCCTGAATGTACCCTCTGCATCAATATACAAAGCCTTTCCTTCACCACCACCTTGGTCCAATGGGAGCTGCACAAATCACCACCACATTTGTAAGCACATAAGAACTGGAAGGATATTTTCCATTCGCCAAACAGCTGGGAATATGTAAGCAGTTCCAACATGCAAAAGAAATAGATTATTTAAGTATGTCATTCTAGAAATCATGCTGGTACTGGTCGTTGCAATGTGGTATCATATCTTAGAACTAGTCTTTCAGTCCAATACCTGACATGTGACACAGAGTGTGTGGCTCAACTGAGTCTTCCCAGAGCGAAATTCACCATAGATCTCTGTGATAGATCCTGTTTCTATTCCACCTGTTAAAGATTGAAAACATAAGTAATGCCGTTTTGCTACTATTACTAAACAATCATGACATTAAGGAAGTTAAAGATCAACAATAGCAACCAATACATTACCATCTAAAATTTGATCAAGCTCTCTAGATCCAGTTGTAAGCTGCATGATCTCAAGCCTCTGCGCATGAAGCTGGCTAGCACTAGTAAATCCAAGTGGAACCAACTTGAAGCTGCCAGATATTATTGAACATTATACTGACACGCAAAATTTTATTTTCATACAAATAGAATGCGGTAGTTTGCTCTAAAAACAGAAGCAAAACAAAATTACTTACCGGCTTCAATTATCTTGTCGACTTTGGCTTCACTAATCCCTTTGATTTGCAAAAGGTCTTTCCTCGGAGAGTATGCTACAGATTCCACTGTGCAGAGACCAGCATCTTTGAGTTTTTTCACATCAAGTGCAGCTATTCCAGATGCCTACACAGCAAATTTGACAGGAATTTAAGTGATGGTTCAGCTCAACACCTGTCTTTTTTTTTTTTTAACAAAAACACCTCAGATAACACATTACATCCTGGTCAACAGTTTACTGAAGCCTGAACGAAATCTGAAAAGGAATGTAGTGGACGTTGCTCATATGCGTCTTAATGCATACTGCATTGTAATGCTAAATCATAGAAAGCGTATTTTGAATAACCTACGGATATCTTTTGCTCTTGTACACTGCAACGATAAATCTATTTGATCATAACAGTTCACTAATGTAGCGCGTGCACCTAATTTCTGCATTCAGTTCTACAAGGCAAAATAATACCCTTAGCATTTCAGATCCCAAAGAACTGACCATTGCTCAGTGGTACATTATGGTCCACAATTAAACCAGCAGAAATGCCCATGATCGATACACTACAGATAGACTCTGAGTCAGTGAAAAAAATGATTAGAGATCTCGGAACTGGGTACTCGCAGGCCAGGCCCAACAAAATAGGAATTGGCGGCATGAGCGCCAAAATCAGAGGTAGAATTTTCATCGCTAAAAATTTCTGGACTTCGCGAGGAAAAATAAATGAAGAAAACGGGGACTGGGAGGCCTCCCCAGAACTCCCCTACGATATTCGCCCAAATTGGGATAAAACCACCACGCCGCACCCGCTCCGAACGGACCAAATCGTCGATTAAGCCCCCGAATTGGAGCGGTTCTCGGAGGGATCGGAGTGGGGGCGAGACTGGAGCGCGGAGGGGCCGGACCTGTAGCTGCTCGATGGGGAAGGGCCCGTGCTCCGGCGCCTCCTCCTCTGTCGGCGGCGCCGCAGCCGCCTTCTGGTGCGCCGCAGCAGTCGACGACATGGACCCACTCCACAGCGACGGGCGCGGACGTAGGGCGGCGTGCTGGCTTTCAAACTTGCGAAGGGGCGGGGCCTTCGAGGCGGCAAACCAAAAAGGGCTTCCCGCCCGCTTCCTTCTTCAGCAAGACTGGACCCAAAATGAAGGTGGGTTGCACATGTCAGCTCCCGAGTTCCGCCAGCTCGGATCGGATGATAGTGGATTTCCCACCTGAACTGTATGTGCGGCTACCAGGTCTATCCTGACCGTAGAAGCGTTTTCATGCATCAAGGTTGGTGCACACAGCTAGAGATTAGAGAAGCAATCGATCAGGGCAGCCCAGGCACACGGCAACCACTGTTGGCCTGGCGATCGTCCGCCATAACAACAAGCCCTGGTGTGCATATAATCTATCTTTAAATTGGTTTTGGAGATGTATAGATTATATAAGTGGCATGCCACGACCACAACAAGAGTATAAAGTTAATGAGCATCATTTCATGAATATCATGTGCATATTCGTCATCCAAAACAACCTGGTTGACATATTGTTCAACAACTTCCTCCCATCATCACAAATAATAACCTAGTTTTGTCATAAGATAATTTCTTTTATTTTGACCAGCAATATTTATGAAAGTACAATATTTTTAGTACAATTTACAATGAGTTCAGTAATATCAATCTTAACTCGCAAAGGTCCATCATATCAGCTACTTAACTAACGCAAGAAGCCTTAACACCCTGCGCCGTCGCAACTATCACAGGTTGTCGCGAGCAGCACGAATACCTCCAATTACAGTCGCACGCACCTATTTGTGGCCCCCGGGCGCCTATGCCTCCTCTTCCTATGCATGAAAGGGGATTAAAAGCTAAAGGCGATTGGATCCCCTTCAATTGAGGGTTTGAAGGAGGATTTTGAGATGTTAAGAAAAATATAGGGAGAAGAAATTGAGACTAATGGAACTGTTTTTATCATCCCATTAGTTTTAATGAAAGGGGATTGTTTTCTCAATGCGGCGGTGATGCCGTGAAAAAATGAAACTTATTTTCAACCTTTGTGTGATGTACACAATAATAAAATATGATATTTTGAGTATTTTAAGTGTGTGTTGTACATAATGCCACCACGTTAAAAGTTTCAATGAGGAACGTAAGAAACTACTCGTTGGTGCAATCGGGGAGAAAAGGCATGTTTTCTATCTTCTTATCTTAGACCTCGAATAGCCATTAGCGACATTCTAGCAACGTTTACACCATTGCCATCGCTTACGCCTATTATGTGAACTAACATTGTCGCCATTGACCGTGTGCACCTTCGTGAGATCATGATCCGTCGACAGTGTGCCTCTCCTAGCGCCGCCACGTAGGCTATCCATGTCTAGGTAGGTCCAATTCACGTCCTGTCGGTTCTCCTAGACATCCAGTTCCACATCTAGACACAGGTTGTCACGAGCGTCACGAACACCTCCGGTTATAGCCACACGCACCCATTCATGGATATCAGTGCCTCCACACCATCTTTCTCTACGTTGGAGTTGGAGAAGTTCAACTTTCTAGACCCCGAGATTTAGCAATGTAGGAGGCCAATCCCAATATGCCACCGCATAGTGGCACTGACACTGCACGATGATGAGGTAAGAGACAAGCCGGATGCCAAGGCGAACGTCTTCGTGGATCTCGACTTCGCCGGTATCACTTTTACGAACGAGGAGAGGGTGGAAACGTCATCGCCCTTGTCTTTGTCCTCCGGTCGGCCAAGTTGCTCGCGTTGTCGAATGGCGAGATGGTGGGCGGGAGGCCGACGTGCTAGTGGGCGAGTACAACCCACCGCGGCTGATGGCACACCAGTGGTCCAGATATGGACAGTTAACATTCTCTGACAACAAAGTCAGGGTAGCAGCGATAGACCATGGAAGCATGGTGAGCTCGACAATGCTAAATACGCTCCTGCCAAGGAACATCAGCTCGTTCTACTAGGACTCCACATGTGCTTCCCCTGGGCACGCTGATCACGAGCACAAACGAGATGATGCATGTTAACTTTTGTGTGAACACAATTATAAAAGTGTTCAAGTGTGTGATGCACACAGTGCCACCATGTTAAAAGTTTCAATGAGGAACACACGAAACTGCTTGGTAGTGCATTGGTGAGAAGAACCATGGTTTCTATTTTCTTATCTTTGATCTCAGCACAACCATCAGCGGCATTTTGGTGACGTCTACGTCATTGCCATTGTTGTGCTTGTTGAGAGAGCTAACATGGTAGCCATTGTTGGTATTTGTTATGCCTACAGAAATATTTAAGACTTGTATAATCCGCAAGCGCACGGATATCGGTGAGCACTTCACCCGGGAGGAGGGTTTTAAATATCGTATCCACAAGGAGAATGGTGTGAGGGTAACGGAGCTAATAACTAAACCCTTGAGCGGCATGACAAGGACTGAGAGGATAAAGAGTTAAAGGAGATTTCTATGGTTGTCTAGTTCCTATCCTTGTAAGCTATGTTGATATTATCTTATGAGGACATGATTCAAGGGAGAGACATTTGCAAAGAATATCAACCCCAAGCCAAAGGTCCTGCCAAGGCCTATCCAACAGGAGGTGGAATACAAAGAATTAACGAGGCTATAAGTCACCCCTGTTAGTTACCACAATCCGGAAGGTAGGGTGCATCCACAAGTAACCTTGGTCTAAGCACCACGCTTGAACCTACAGCTACTCCTCTAATCTGTAGTGTCCTACAGATTAAAGTACTCAAACAAGAGTTGCAAACCTTAAGAACAATAAGAACAATGTTACTTACTCAAATAAGAAGTTGATCCGCCATGAAGTCTCAGAACCAAGCTCCAATGGAACTTGATCCTGGAGGTACAAGATGTAGAGGAGTCACCGACATGCCCGGTGCTTCCTCTAGCAGCTCTTCCCTTCACCCACGCTCTAGATCTCTAAACAAGACTAGTTCTAGTTGCTCTCATGGGAACTACAAAACTAGATCTCTCAACTTGACACTTGCTCCTCAACTCAACTCTAGGGCTTCTAGTTCTACATGGTGTTCTAGTTCTAGTTCTAGAACTAGAGAGGAGAGGTTAGGGTCTTAGCCTGTCGAATGGTGACTTGAATGAATTAGGGTTTCACCCTGGGGGCAGGGGGTCTCCTTATATAGCCCCCCGGCGGAGTAGGGGCCAAGTAACTCTCAGGTGCACCATAGGATCAAACCCGACCTTGGGGAATGGCTCGGATCTCATCTCAATGGCGGTTTGGAACCGACCTCCAAAGCGGTGCCCCGAGTGGGCCCCAAGGCGTGGTGGCCGTGCCCGTGGGCCAGGGCGGCCGCGCCCCCCACCTTGGGCTTTGGGCCCCAAACCACCGCTGATTTGCGTAGATCTCGTCGATAGCTTTCCAAAGAGGGTATTTTGCTTTGGAAACAGAGTCCGGATGAGGAAGTTATGGCCATTTTAGTGAACTCTCGCTCTGCGGTGATATCTTTTGATTCGGACTCAAATATAGCGAACAATATATCCATTTCGATCGTCTCGACGAGCTCATTGCAATGGTGCTAACTTGGAATATGTTTATAACATGTTTATGCTTCATATGCTTTGCAAACTCTAGGTTTTTCCTGTTTAATCCCTGAAAATATATAAATCACCAAAAACTCGTGGAATTCTCACAAGAAAGCCCCTAGTCTATATGATTATTCTTTTATGCCCTTATTTCATGTTTAGTTGACTATTAATATTATGCTATAACAGGTGTCAACAGCCATCGACCGTGTGCACCTTCAAGTGGTCACAATCCTTTCGCATCATGCCTATCTTGGCACCGCCATGTAGGTTTCCCATGTCCAAGTAGGTCCAATTCACATCCGATCAGTTCTCCAAGACATCCATTTTTGTGTCCACCATCTCAAGCATGTCCTCAGATCATCCATTCATGTTAGGCCTACTTGAGCGCTCCTTGTCCGTGGGGCTCAAACTGATCTTCACTTAACCAATGCAGAACTCAGGGAAGCCTTAGATGTTCTACGTATCACAATAGACATGGGTTGTCGCGAGCATCATGAACACCTCGATTACTACGCACACACCCATTCATGGACATCAAAGCCCCCACCTCGTATTCCACACTTCCACTACATTGGAGTTGGAGAAATTCAAATCCGTCCTAGGCCTCAAGATTCGACAATGTAGGAGGCCAACCGAATAAGGCACTGTATAGTAGCACTAGCACTACATGACGATGAGGTAAGAGGCTAGCCACACGCCAAGGCGAACATCTTCATGGATCTCGACTTGTCGGTGTCACTGTTGTGAGCGAGGAGAGGGTGGCGACGTTGTCATCCACGTGCTCTAAGTCGGCCAAGTCGCTTGCATCATCAAATGCTAGGATGAAGGACAAGAGGAGACATTTCGGCGAAGCTGGTGGGCGAGTGCAACCCATCATGGCTGATGGCGCACAGATGGTCTCGATCTGGCCAATAGACATTATTTGGTAGCCATTGCGGGGTAGCAGCGATAGAACATGGAATGAATCATGGCGAGCTCGACGATGCCGAATATACTCCATCCCGACAAACATCAGCTGTCTAGTTGGGACTCTTACGAGCTTCCCCATGGGCACACCGATCTCAAGCACAAGCCAGATGAGGCATGTTAAGCTTTGTGTGATGTACACAATTACAAAAGTGTTTTAGCGTGTGATGTACATAGTGCCTCCATACAAGAAACTACTTGGTGGTGCATTGGGCGGAAGAGGCATGGTCTCAATCTTCTTATCTTTGATCTTACCACAACCATCGGCGCCAATCTGGCAACATTTGCGTCCATGCCATCGTTTTGAGTTTTCAATGAGATGACATGGCCACCGTCAACTACATGCACCTTCAAGAGTTCTCGACCCTTTGTTGTCATGCGTCTCCAAGCAATGCCTCCTAGGCTATCTATGTCGAAGTCATTCTAGTCCATGCTTTGTCATTTCTTTGAGAAATCTAGCTCCACATCCACCATCTCTGGCCCACCCTCATATCGTCCATTCATGTCTACATGACCGCTCATCGCCCAAAGGTGGTGTCACTATTGTGAGCGAGGAGAGGGTGGTGATGTCATCATCCTCGTCCTCTAGATCAACCAAGTTGCTCACATCGCCAAATGCTAGGATGGCGGGCGGGAGGAGACAGTCCGGTGAGCTGGTGGGTGAGTGCAACTCCGCCGCGGCCGATGGTGCACGATGGTCCGGATCCGGCCACTTGACATTCCCTAGCGCCAGCTTGTTAGGGGGTAGTAGCCGATAGGCCATGGAAGCATGGCGAGCTCGACGTCTTGAATACACTCCAACCCGGGAACATCGGCCACGTCTTATTGGGACTCTCGCACGAAGCTTCCCGTGGGCATGCCGATCTCTAGCACGAGCAAGATGAGGCATGTGTGATGTACACGATTATAAAAGTGTTCAAGCGTGTGATGTACACAATGCCTCCATATTAGAAGTTTCAATTAGGTGCACAAGAAACTACTCGGTGGTGTGTTGCGCAGAAGAGGCATGTTTTCTATCTTCTTATGTTTGATTTTATCATAGCCATCGGTGCCAATTTGGCAATATTTGCATCGGTGTCATCGTTTTGACTTGTCAATGAGATGATGTGGCCGGCCAATCAAGCTAGGTGCACCTTCAAAAGTTCTTGGTCCTTTGTTGTCATGCCTCTCTAGATGGTGCCCCCTAGGCTACCCATGTCGAGGTTAGTCTAGTCCATGTCTTGTCGTTTCTTTGAGACATCAAGCTCCACATCCACCATCTCCCACCTGACCCTCATATCGTCCATTCATGTCTACATGAGTGCTCATCGTCTGAAGATGGTAACACTATTGTGAGCAAGGAGAGGGTGGCAATGTTGTCATTCTCGTCCTCTTTGTTAGCAAGTCTCTCATGTCGCCAAATGCTAGGATGTCGAGTGGGAAAATACAGATACCGGGTGAGTCGGAGGGCGAGTGCGCCCGCCGCGATCGATGGCGCACCGATGGTCCAAATCTAGCCAGTTGACATTCTATGGCAACAGCTGTTGGGGTACCAGAGATAGACCATGGAAGCATGGCGAGCTCAATGATGCAAAATATGCTCAAGCCCAAGGACATGAGCCCACCCAGTTGGGACTATGCACGAACTTGCCCGTGGGCACACCAATCTTGAGCATGAGCAAGATGAGGTGTGTTAACCTTTGTGGGATGTACACAATTACAAAAATGTTAATGCGTGCGATATACACGGTGCCTCCATATTAAAAAGTTTTAATGAGGTGCACAAGAAACTACTCGATGATGTGTTGGGCGTAAGAGGCATAATTTCTATCTTCTTATCTTTGATCTTATCACAGCCATCAATGTCAATCAATGTTTTAAATCGCTGGTTATGCCTCTTAGCCGCTGGCCTTCGAACAACTAAGCATAGCTATAGCTCGGAGATAGCTGCAGCTATATCATTTAGCTTGTTTTTTAGCAAAAAAATAATGAAAAAAATAGACATGATGAAGGGGAAGAACATAAGAAAACAATCGGAGTGGTAAAGTGTAGTAGACTTGTAGGCGTTGGCGCCCTCCCATGCTTATAGACGTCGAATGAATGACCAAGTGATATGGTTAGGGCTGGGACTCAAGATGGGTCGTGCTAGGTCAGTTTTCTGGGCCTATAAAATTTTTGTTGTAGCTCAATGTGGCCCATTTAGTGGCTAACTCCGGATTTATCCAACTAATTGTGATTTCATAGAACAAAAAATGGCATAGCTCAGCTTTAAGCTGGTCCAGCAACTATCTCCCCGCTATAGCCGCAACTATAGCCGGAGATTTAAAAGTTTGATGCCAATCTTGCGATGTTTACGTTGATGCCGTCGTTTTGACTTTTCAATGAGATGACATGGCCGCCTTCAACTGCGTGCACCTTCAAGAGTTCTTGACCCTTTGTTGTCGTGCCTCTCCAGGCGGTGCCTCCTAGGCTATCCATGTCAAGGTCAGTCTAGTCCATGTCTTGTCGTTTTTACGAGACAACTTGCTCTACCTCCACCATCTCCTCGCCTTTCCTCATATCACCCATTCATGTATACATGACTGTCATCGTCCCAAAGATGGTGTCACTGTTTGTTAGTGAGGTGAGGGTGGCAATGTTGTCGCCCTCGCCCTATGGGTCAGCCAAGTGACCTACGACATCAAATGCTAGGAAGGCGGGTAGGAGGAGATAGTCCAAATGAGCTAGTGGGTGAGGGCAAACCGCCGCGGCTGATGGCACACCGGTGGTTCGTATTTTGCCATATGACATTCTCTAGCAATAGTTGTTGGGGTAGCAATGACAAACCATGGAAGCATGGCAAAGCTCAACGATGCTGAATACGCTCAAGCTCGGGAACATAAGCTCGTCCAGTTGGGACTCTACACGAGCTTCCCCGTGGACACGCTGATCTCGAGCACGAGCAAGATGAGGCATGTTAACCTTGTACACAATTACAAAAGTGTTCAAGCGTGCGATGTACACAGTGCCTCCATATTAAAAGTTTCTATGAGGTGCACAAGAAACTACTTGGTGGTGCATTGAGTAGAAGAGGCATGGTTTCTATCTTCTTATCTTTGATCTTTGCACAGCCATCGATGCCAATCTAGCGATGTTTGCATCGATGCCATCATTTTGACTTTTCAATGAGATGACGTGGCTGTCATCAACTACGTGCACCTTAGCCCTTTGTTGTCATGCCCCTCCAGGTGGTGCCTCCTAGGCTATCCATGTCAAGATTAGTCTAGTACATGTCTTGTTGTTTCTTCGAGACATCTAGCTCTACGTCCACCATCTCCAGCCCACCCTCATATCATCCGTTCATGTCTACATGACCGCTCATCGTCCGAAGATGGTATCACTATTTGTTAGCAAGGAGAGGGTGGCGATGTCGTCGCCCCTGTCCTATGGGTCAGCCAAGTGGCCTGTGGCGTCAGATGCTAGGATGGCGGGCATGAGGAGATAGTCCGACGAGCTAGTAGGTGAGTGCAGCTCGCCGCGATTGATGGCACACCGGTGGTCTGGATTTGGCCATATGACATTCTATAGCAGCAGTTGTCGGAGTAGCAGCGACAAACCATGGAAGCATGGTGGAGCTCAGTGATGCTGAATACGCTCAAGCCTAGGAACATAAGCCCGTCCAGTTGGGACTCTGCACGAGCTTCTTTGTGGGCACGCGATCTCAAGCACGAGCAAGATGAGGCATGTTAACCTTTGTGTGATGTACACAATTACAAAAGTGTTCAAGGGTGTGATGTACACAGTGCCTCCATATTAAAAGTTTTAATGAGATGCACAAGAAACTACTCGGTGGTGCGTTGGGTAGAAGAGGCATGGTTACTATCTTCTTATCTTTGATCTTTGCACAACCATCAATGCCAATCTAGCAAGGTCTGCGTCGATGCCATCATTTTGACTTTTCAATGAGATGATGTGGTCGCCGTCAACTACATGCACCTTCAATAGTTCTTAGCCCTTTGTTGTCGTGCCTCTCTAGGTGGTGCCTCCTAGGCTATCCATGTCGAGGTCAGTCTAGTCCATGTCTTGTCGCTTCTTTGAGACAACTAGCTCAATATACATCCACCATCTCCGGCCCACCCTCATATCATCCATTCATGAATACATGACCGCTCATTGTCTGAAGATGGTGTCACTATTTGTCGCTGAGGAGGGGTGGTGATGTTTCCGCCCCTCGCCCTATGGATCAGGCGGCATGCGCCTTCAAATGCTAAGATGGCGGCAAGAGGAGACTGCCGACGAGCCGGTGGGTGAGTGCAACCTGCCGCGGCCGATGGTGCACCGGTGGTCCTGATCCGGCGAGATGACATTCTTCTTGCATCGCCTACCGAGGTAGCAAAGGATGTGCCATGGAAGCATGGCAAGCTCGACGATGCTGAATATGCTCAAGCCTCAGAACATCACCCCCATCCAACCAGACTCTACATGAGCTTCCCCATGGGCACGCTGATCTCGAGCACGAGCAAGATGAGGCATGTTAACCTTTGTGTGATGTACACAATTACAAAAGTGTACAAGTGTGTAATGTACACAATGTCTCCATATTAAAAGTTTCAATGAGGTGCACATGAAACTACTCGGTGGTGCATTGGGTTGAAGAGGCATGGTTTCTATCTTCTTATGTTTTATTTTGGCATAGCCATTGGTGCCAATCTGGTGATGTTTGCGTCGATGATGCCGCCATCGTCGATCAAGGTACATTTTTTGAGAGTTCACGGTCCTTCTACTACCAAGCCTCTCTTGGAGGTTGAGAAAAATATTGGAAATGGGATTGAGAAACGAGATCCACTCGAGCTATTTTTCTATCCTATTCGTTTTTAGTGAGAAGGGATTATTTTTCTCGATTCTCGTGTAGATGTTCTAAAAAGATAAAAATTATTTTCAACCTTTATGAGATGTACTTAATTATAAATGTGGATGGCATTTCAAGTATTTTAAAGTTTGTGTCATACACAATGCCACTCTATTAAGTGTTTCAATGAGGAACACAAGAAACTAGTCAGTGGTGCACTGGTGGCGAAGAGGCATGGTTTCTATCTTCTTGCCTCAGATCTCAAAGACAACCATCAACGCCAATCTAGTGGCATCTTTGTCGAGGCAACCTTTCCGCCTATTCAATGAGTTAGTTGTCCGGTATTGATCGCATGCACGTACCTTTGGGAGGCCATAGTCCTTCGTTGCCATGCCTCTCCGGGCAAGGCCACCTAGGTTGTCCATGTCCAGTCGGTCCAGCTCACATCCTATCATTTCTCCGAGACATCCAACTTTGTGTGCACCATCTCCCGGCATGCCTCTCGATTGTGCATTCATGTCAGGCCTACTTGACTTCTCTTCATCTGTATCCTCGTCCATGGGGCCCCAACCACTCGTTCATGGACCTCGGTACCTCTACCTCCTCTTCCACGACGTTGAGGTTGAAGAAGTTGAACTCACACGCACGTTTCAAGGGGGCAACAAACATTGTCAATGATAGTGGAGGACATTACCGTCCTTGTCACATATGGTTAGCTCGAGCTACAAGGCGAGGAGCTCGTTGACGTTGGCCACGATGACCGTGTAGTTGCACCCCATCAGGGAGAGCGCAACCCCCACAAGTACACCTTGGGCCGGTGCCTGTGTACAACTGATAGCTACACACACCTGTCGTGGCCCTTTAGCGCGTCTGCCTCCTCTTCCACGACCCACACGGCGAAGTTGGTGACGACATCGCGGTTGGGTACATGATCCGCAATGAAGAAAGTAGGAGAAGAGGATCCAGGGGGGATGTTGCATTGTGAAAGATAGTTTTCTCATACAAAGTCTTAGGATGTAGAAACAACTTTCGCACTCTTGGGAGCAAGCTACGTGCATACACATAGGCTCTCGCATTGTGCTTGTACAATGTCTTAGAATGTCTCTGTTTTTTCACAACATGGCCTCCGGCAAGGATGCTACCATG